>CAWUFW010012631.1:0-529055 GCA_963921515.1 Calotriton arnoldi
AGGCATCCAGCTCCCCTGGGTGAGGGTGGTAGTAGTGGTAGGCATCCAGCCCCCTGGCTAAGGGTGGTAGTAGTGGTAGGCATCCAGCCCCCCTGGCTAAGGGTGGTAGTAGTGGTAGGCATCCAGCCCCCTGGCTAAGGGTGGTAGTAGTGGTAGGCATCCAGCCCCCCTGGCTAAGGGTGGTAGTAGTGGTAGGCATCCAGCCCCCTGGCTAAGGGTGGTAGTAGTGGTAGGCATCCAGCTCCCCTGGGTGAGGGTGGTAGTAGTGGTAGGCATCCAGCCCCCCTGGGTGAGGGTGGTAGTAGTGGTAGGCATCCAGCCCCCTGGGTGAGGGTGGTAGTAGTGGTAGGCATACAGCCCCCTGGCTAAGGGTGGTAGTAGTGGTAGGCATCCAGCCCCCTGGGTGAGGGTGGTAGTAGTGGTAGGCATCCAGCCCCCCTGGCTAAGGGTGGTGGTAGGCATCCAGCCCCCCGGCTAAGGGTGGTAGTAGTGGTAGGCATCCATCCCCCTGGCTAAGGGTGGTAGTAGTGGTTGGCATCCAGCCCCCTGGCTAAGGGTGGTAGTAGTGGTAGGCATCCAGCTCCCCTGGCTAAGGGTGGTGGTAGGCATCCAGCCCCCTGGGTGAGGGTGGTAGTAGTGGTAGGCATCCAGCTCCCCTGGGTGAGGGTGGTAGTAGTGGTAGGCATCCAGCCCCCCTGGCTAAGGGTGGTAGTAGTGGTAGGCATCCAGCCCCCTGGCTAAGGGTGGTAGTAGTGGTAGGCATCCAGCCCCCCTGGCTAAGGGTGGTAGTACTGGTAGGCATCCAGCCCCCTGGCTAAGGGTGGTAGTAGTGGTAGGCATCCAGCCCCCCTGGCTAAGGGTGGTGGTAGGCATACAGCCCCCATGGTTGAGGGTGGTAGTAGTGGTAGGCATCCAGCTCCCCTGGGTGAGGGTGGTAGTAGTGGTAGGCATCCAGCCCCCTGGCTAAGGGTGGTAGTAGTGGTAGGCATCCATCCCCCTGGGTGAGGGTGGTAGTAGTGGTAGGCATCCAGCTCCCCTGGGTGAGGGTGGTAGTAGTGGTAGGCATCCAGCCCCCTGGCTAAGGGTGGTAGTAGTGGTAGGCATCCAGCCCCCCTGGCTAAGGGTGGTAGTAGTGGTAGGCATCCAGCCCCCCTTGGTAAGGGTGGTAGTAGTGGTAGGCATCCAGCTCCCCCTGGGTGAGGGTGGTAGTGTTACAACCCCCACTTACTTGAATACCAGGTACCGCAGGAACGAAGAGAGCCACCCCTCTCACCTCTAGACCAATCCTCCACACAGACTACCACAGTATGGGCGATTGATCCCTAGGGGAAAGGGGAGAGAATACACCTTTTCTGGTGTTCAGGGAAGTGAAGGGAAGGCACCAGGCATGAGTTCAAGGAGAGACGCTATCAGATGAAAGGGATGCAGACAGCGTCTGTAGGGAAGCTTCAGAGAAGGTGGGAACAACTGTGGGTCTGTAAGAAAGAAACAATAGGAAGACTGTAAAAATGGTGGAAAGAAAAGGGAATGGAATTACGCTATAATTACTATCGTTGTCCTACAAAGGAGTAAGAGAAAGAGAAAAATGACACACTCACCATGATCAACACCTCATGGTAACGTATAGCTCAATCTCGTAGAAGATAGAGGAACAGGTTCGGAAGATCTAGATATTCTCCAGGGACATAATGTAGAAAGGGCAGCTCCGAGGGTTAGTGTTTTACTGAGGCTGAACCAAAGCGTTGACAACTCCTGGTGTAGCTCGCTCCGTAATAAGAGGACAAATAAGAGGAAGTACGACAACCTTTTGTTGGCGTTGGAGGCGGTGCTGCCAGCTCCCGCTATGCGCCTCTAGAAAGGGGAAAAAAAAAAGGAAAGGTGACTGTGTTCGCGGTCAGCGTAGGGGGCTTATTCTCGCAGCTTCTGCTGCAGTAGACAATGTCTTGGGACTCCTGATGGAGTAAAACAAACTTTCACGGCTTCTGCCGTTTTTTGAAGATGCTCGCGGCTCCGGTCGCGTGAAAAGGAAATGTTTGGCGGCTCCTGCCGCGTTTGAAGGGCTCGCGGCTCCGGCCGCGTGAAAAGGAAATGTTTGGCGGCTCCTGCCGCGTTTGAAGGGCTCGCGGCTCCGGCCGCGTGAAAAGGAAATGTTTGGCGGCTCCTGCCGCGTTTGAAGGGCTCGCGGCTCCGGCCGCGTGAAAGGAAATGTTTGGTTTGGAAAATGGAGAGGCACGCTCCTGCGCCCTCTCTATATGGGAGTCTAGGGTATTGGAAAAAGGAGAGGCACGCTCCTGCGTCCTCCCTAAGCTGGAATTCAAAATCAGTAAAGCCAAGCACCTGTGTCAGGTAGGGGAGGTTCCTAAATAGCAACCTCCCCTCACCATCTGACGTGCTGGAACCAATACCAGGGGACAGGGAAAAAAAAGGCAGATAAAGGAGGGAAAAAGGATATAGGAATCAGACTTGGAAATGGGGAAAGTGGTAACATTACCTCCCCCTTAAGGCTCTTTTAACAGGGCGAGGCTTTGTGGGGTTACAAGCGTGGAACCTCCGCACCAATAGGGGTGCATGGACAAAGGCGGCAGGTTCCCATGTTCGCTCCTCAGGAGGGTATCCTTTCCAATCCACCAAGTAATACAGTTTTCCGCTACGCCTACGTGAATCCATAATCCGATTCACTTCGTACTCTTCTTGGTTATCAACCATTAAGGGAGGGGGTGGTATCATGGGATGTGTGGAGGGAACAAAGGGTTTAAGAAGGGACGTATGGAACACAGGATGAATGCGATACTCCTCGGGTAAGTCTAATTTCATGGCCACCGGATTAATAATTTGCTGTATCGCAAATGGGCCTACAAAACGTGGGTGTAGCTTCTTTGGCCCTGCTAGTGTCAGGTTTTTTGTGGCTAACCAGACTTTATCTCCTATGGCATAAGAGGGAGCAGGGCGCCTGTTTTTGTCCGCAATTCTTTTCATCTTTGCCTTGGTCGCCTGTAACTGAGAATGAGCAGTTTTCCATATTTCTTTTAGACTGGTACACAGTGAATCCACTGCAGGAACTTTAAGCGTAGGTTGCAATGGCACGGTCCTAGGATGAAAACCCATTGCAAAATAGAAAGGTGACATACCTAAGGCAGAGTGGACACTATTGTTATACGCAAACTCTGCTACTGGCAATGCTTTTACCCAATTACTGGTTAGGGTAGCCAACAAACAGCGCAAATACTGTTCCATGGTCTGGTTCACTCGCTCCGTCTGTCCATCGGTTTGTGGATGATAAGCGGAGGACAGACGGAGATCCATCTGTAAAACGGAGCTTATCTCATGCCAAAATTTAGAAACAAATTGGGGACCTCTATCGGACACCAGAACTGAAGGAATTCCGTGCAGACGGATCACATTTTGTATAAAGATAGCCACCAGCTCACTCGCATTGGGGACCTTAGGAAGAGGCACAAAATGTGCTACTTTAGTAAAGGAATCTATTATGACAAGTATCGTGGTGTGTCCTTCTTCTGGAGGAAGGTCTGTGATAAAATCTAAACTTACTGTATGCCAGGGATAAGGGGGTACTGGAAGAGGCTGTAACAACCCATCCGGGGGGGTGCGAGGAGTTTTCTGTGTGGCGCATATGGGACATGAGGAAACATAGAGTTGTATATCTTTCGTCATGTTTTCCCACCAAAACCACCTGCTACAGATATCCTTGGTTTTCTGTATGCCCGGGTAGCTTACCAAAGCGGAGGAGTGAACCCACTGAAGTACCTGATCCCGAAATGTGTCCGGTATATACAACTGGTCACCATGATAAAGTAAACCCCCTGTCATATGGCAATTTGGTTGTTCTAACCATGGGGACAAGTCTATCTCTGCTAGTGCTTTTTCCAAATCCTTGCAAAAGTGATCAGAAGAAATATGTCCTACAATTCTATCAGGGGGTATGAATGCTTCTTGATCGGGATCTTTTCGTTTATGAGGGAGTGATACACATAACCGTGATAGAGCGTCAGCTTTTACTTGTTGTGCTGCTGGCCGGTAGGTAATCACGAAATCGAACTCATTAAAGAAAGACACCCAGCGCATCTGTCTGGGAGTCAATGCTCTAGCGGTACGGAAGAATTCCAAATTTTTATGGTCTGAAAAAATAGTGATGGGATATCTTGCTCCCCAGAGATAATGCCTCCATTCCTGGAATGCCTTCCTGATCGCCAAAAGTTCTCTCTCTGCAACAGTATAATTTTTGTTCAGCGGGCAATAGTTTATTTGAAAAAAAGGCGATAGGATGCATCTGTCCATTAACGTCTCTCTGAGATAGAACCCCTCCTACTGCATATTGTGATGCATCCGCCTCTACAAAAAAAGGAAGAGTAGGATCAGGATGTATCAGGACAGGAGCAGAAGTAAACTCTCTCTTCAATGTGTCAAATGCCTTTTGAGCTTCTGGGGACCAAACAAACTGCACTCCCTTTTTAACGAGTCTTGTTATGGGTATTACTAAGTCTGAGAAATGCGTAATAAAGCGCCTGTAAAAATTAGCAAAACCTAACAGAGACTGTATGTCCTTGACACAGGTAGGGGTAGGCCAAGACAGGATGGCCTCAACCTTCTTTTGTCCATCCGTATCCCGTTTTCAGAAATTACAAACCCCAAGAACTCTACAGTAGAAGCATGGAAAGTACATTTCTCGAGTTTGGAAAAAAGATGATTGTCTCGTAGCTTTTGCAATACTTGTTTCACATGTTCTATGTGTTCGTTATGGTTTTTAGAGAAAATCAGGATATCGTCAATATAGACGATGAGGAAGTGATCCAGAAAATCCCGAAAGATCTCATTAATGAAGAACTGAAATGCCGCAGGGGCATTACACAGTCCGAACGGCATGACACAGTATTCGTATAAACCGAATTTAGTCCTAAACGCCGTTTTCCACTCATCCCCTTCACGTACTCGAATAAGATGATATGCTCCTCGCAAGTCAATCTTGGTAAAGACAGTGGCATCTTTTATTTGGTCTAATAGTACGGGGATGAGTGGTAACGGATATTTGTTTTTTATGGTAATCTTATTAAGAGACCTATAATCTATGCAGGCGCGAAGACCTCCTTCCCGCTTGGATATAAAAAAAAGAGGAGAAGAAACGGGTGACGATGAATGCCGGATAAACCCACGTTTCAACATGTCATCCAGGTACTCTTTTAGATAAGTAGTTTCAGGTTCGGATAGAGCGTAGATACGACTACAAGGCAATACACCCCCGGATTCAAGGTCTATGCGACAATCAAAGTTGCGATGAGGAGGCAAGGTCGTGGCTTTTACCTCATCGAATACATCCTCATACTGTTTGTAGATAAGGGGTAGGGCGTCAAGCTCTTTACCACTACAGGACGCACATACCAAAGGAGAAGCCCAGTCAATAGCTTCTTGATAGCATTGCTGGATGCAATAACTAGAATCTAAAGTCACGGTTCTCCGCACCCAATCTATTTTGGGGTTATGTTTTTGCAACCAGGGTACCCCAAGAATCACTCCAAAGGCTGGAGTGTCTATAAGATCGAATGTGACTTCCTCAGAATGTCCGTTGTCACAAACCAGCGTTAAGGGGGCAGTATGTCTTGTAATCAGCCCTGAGGTCAATGCCGACCCGTCTACCGCTCTCACCTTTTCAGGCTCTTTCTTCTGCATACAAATAATGCCTAGGGAAGAGGCTAACTGATTGTCCCAAAAGTTTCCTGTAGCCCCCGAATCTAATAGGACCGATAGAGTCACCCTATTACTATTGGACAATATTAAAGTCACACTTATAGTGAAGTGTTTGGGCACCCTGGCTACCGAGGCACTCTGAATGTTCCAAGCAAACGCCACAGTCTTTCTTGGCCCTAAGGTCTTAGGGCGACTAGGACATTCTCGTGCAAAATGACCTCCCTTTCCACAGTACAGGCAGAGATTTAGACTGCGTCTCTTTTCTTTTTCTTCCCGAGACAAAGGTCCCCGGACCCCTCCTATTTGCATGGGTTCCTCTG
This sequence comes from Calotriton arnoldi, assembly GCA_963921515.1. NCBI lineage: Eukaryota > Metazoa > Chordata > Amphibia > Caudata > Salamandridae > Calotriton > Calotriton arnoldi. Next base: position 6,021 of record CAWUFW010012631.1, read on the forward strand.
CCCCTGGTCTAGGGTCTTCTCTCTTAATGCCTTTATAAAGCACTACTCGAGGAGTCTCAGACTTCCCTTTCTCTCCATGACGTTCACGGAGTCGATGGTCCAACTTGATTACTAAATCTATGAATTCAGTACAATCCTCCGGGGCTCCACTATTTGGGACAGAATGTCCTTTAATTCGTCATTCAACCCTTATAAAACAGAGATGTCCTTTTTCGAAAGGCCACCGGGTTTCGGCCATTAACCTATTGAAGTCTGTGACATAGGAAAGCAGGAGTTCCTACCCTGCCGTAGATTTAGCAGTTCAGTGTCACTTGCCTGCATGAACGTATGTTTGTCGAACAGCCTCCTCATTTGTTCCTTGAAAGCGGGAAATTATGCAACAGAGGGTCATCTGTTTCTACCAAGGGTATAGACCAATTGGCAGCAGTACCCATAAGATAAGAGATAACAAACGCCACTTTGGCGGTGTCATCAGGAAAGGCAGTGGGTCGACATAGGAATTGCAGATAACATTGATTCATGAAGCTGCGATATTTGCCGCTTTCTCCATTAAACCTTTCAGGGTTAGATAAGGGGACGGGAACGGGAGTAACTACGGTAATGTTAGTGGGGGGAGCCCCGCTCTCTGAATGGGACTTGTCAAACTGGAAAGTGGCGGGCTGTAATACAGGACGATGTGTCTTAGGGATAGTTCCCGGCGAAGGACCCCATGTGGTGTTTGCCTGCCTACTGTGAAGCTCGGTTTTCAAGGAATGATTCTCCTGTCTGAGAGTTTGAACCTCGTTTTGCAACACTACTAATGCTGCCGCTAAGTCCTGAATTGAGGGAATGGAAGTAGAATCCGCAGAGAATGGATCATCGCCAATCCCATCTGGGTCCATCTTTGTTCGGGCGGTATGTATTACGTGGGCTTGGCTTTTTGTTACAACCCCCACTTACTTGAATACCAGGTACCGCAGGAACGAAGAGAGCCACCCCTCTCACCTCTAGACCAATCCTCCACACAGACTACCACAGTATGGGCGATTGATCCCTAGGGGAAAGGGGAGAGAATACACCTTTTCTGGTGTTCAGGGAAGTGAAGGGAAGGCACCAGGCATGAGTTCAAGGAGAGACGCTATCAGATGAAAGGGATGCAGACAGCGTCTGTAGGGAAGCTTCAGAGAAGGTGGGAACAACTGTGGGTCTGTAAGAAAGAAACGATAGGAAGACTGTAAAAATGGTGGAAAGAAAAGGGAATGGAATTACGCTATAATTACTATCGTTGTCCTACAAAGGAGTAAGAGAAAGAGAAAAAATGACACACTCACCATGATCAACACCTCATGGTAACGTATAGCTCAATCTCGTAGAAGATAGAGGAACAGGTTCGGAAGATCTAGATATTCTCCTGGGACGTAATGTAGAAAGGGCAGCTCCGAGGGTTAGTGTTTTACTGAGGCTGAACCAAAGCGTTGACAACTCCTGGTGTAGCTCGCTCCGTAATAAGAGGACAAATAAGAGGAAGTACGACAACCTTTTGTTGGCGTTGGAGGCGGTGCTGCCAGCTCCCGCTGTGCGCCTCTAGAAAGGGAAAAAAAAAAAAGGAAAGGTGACTGTGTTCACGGTCAGCGTAGGGGGCTTATTCTCGCAGCTTCTGCTGCAGTAGACAATGTCTTGGGACTCCTGATGGAGTAAAACAAACTTTCACGGCTTCTGCCATTTTTTGAAGATGCTCGTGGCTCCAGCCACGTGAAAGAAAAATGTTTGGCGGCTCCTGCCGCGTTTGAAGGGCTCGCGGCTCCGGTCGCGTGTAAAGGAAATGTTTGGCGGCTCCTGCCGCGTTTGAAGGGCTCGCGGCTCCGGCCGCGTGAAAAGGAAATGTTTGGCGGCTCCTGCCGCGTTTGAAGGGCTCGCGGCTCCGGCCGCGTGAAAAGGAAATGTTTGGCGGCTCCTGCCGCGTTTGAAGGGCTCGCGGCTCCGGCCGCGTGAAAGGAAATGTTTGGTTTGGAAAATGGAGAGGCATGCTCCTGCGCCCTCTCTATATGGGAGTCTAGGGTATTGGAAAAAGGAGAGGCACGCTCCTGCGTCCTCCCTAAGCTGGAATTCAAAATCAGTAAAGCCAAGCACCTGTGTCAGGTAGGGGAGGTTCCTAAATAGCAACCTCCCCTCACCATCTGATGTGCTGGAACCAATACCAGGGGACAGGGGGAAAAAAGGCAGATAAAGGAGGGAAAAAGGATATAGGAATCAGACTTGGAAATGGGGAAAGTGGTAACAGGTAGTAGTGGTAGGCATCCAGCCCCCCCTGGCTAAGGGTGGTAGTAGTGGTAGGCATCCAGCCCCCCCTGGCTAAGGGTGGTAGTAGTGGTAGGCATCCAGCCCCCCTGGCTAAGGGTGGTAGTAGTGGTAGGCATCCAGCCTCCCCTGGCTAAGGGTGGTAGTAGTGGTAGGCATCCAGCCCCCCTGGCTAAGGGTGGTAGTAGTGGTAGGCATCCAGCCCCCCTGGCTAAGGGTGGTAGTAGTGGTAGGCATCCAGCCCCCTGGGTGAGGGTGGTAGTAGTGGTAGGCATCCAGCTCCCCTGGGTGAGGGTGGTAGTAGTGGTAGGCATCCAGCCCCCTGGCTAAGGGTGGTAGTAGTGGTAGGCATCCAGCCCCCTGGCTAAGGGTGGTGGTGGTAGGCATCCAGCCCCCCTGGGTGAGGGTGGTAGTAGTGGTAGGCATCCCGCCCCCCTGGGTGAGGGTGGTAGTAGTGGTAGGCATCCAGCCCCCCTGGCTAAGGGTGGTAGTAGTGGTAGGCATCCAGCCCCCCTGGGTGAGGGTGGTAGTAGTGGTAGGCATCCAGCCCCCCTGGGTGAGGGTGGTAGTAGTGGTAGGCATCCAGCCCCCCTGGCTAAGGGTGGTAGTAGTGGTAGGCATCCAGCCCCCTGGGTAAGGGTGGTAGTAGTGGTAGGCATCCAGCCCCCTGGGTAAGGGTGGAAGTAGTGGTAGGCATCCAGCTCCCCTGGGTAAGGGTGGTAGTAGTGGTAGGCATCCAGCCCCCTGGCTAAGGGTGGTAGTAGTGGTAGGCATCCAGCCCCCCTGGCTAAGGGTGTAGTGGTAGGCATCCAGCCCCCCGGGTGAGGGTGGTAGTAGTGGTAGGCATCCAGCTCCCCTGGGTGAGGGTGGTAGTAGTGGTAGGCATCCAGCCCCCTGGCTAAGGGTGGTAGTAGTGGTAGGCATCCAGCCCCCCTGGCTAAGGGTGGTAGTAGTGGTAGGCATCCAGCCCCCTGGCTAAGGGTGGTAGTAGTGGTAGGCATCCAGCCCCCCTGGCTAAGGGTGGTAGTAGTGGTAGGCATCCAGCCCCTCCTGGCTAAGGGTGGTAGTAGTGGTAGGCATCCAGCCCCCTGGCTAAGGGTGGTGGTGGTAGGCATCCAGCCCCCCTGGGTGAGGGTGGTAGTAGTCGTAGGCATCCAGCCCCCTGGGTGAGGGTGGTAGTAGTGGTAGGCATCCAGCCCCCCTGGCTAAGGGTGGTAGTAGTGGTAGGCATCCAGCCCCCTGGCTAAGGGTGGTAGTAGTGGTAGGCATCCAGCCCCCTGGGTAAGGGTGGTAGTAGTGGTAGGCATCCAGCTCCCCTGGGTGAGGGTGGTAGTAGTGGTAGGCATCCAGCCCCCCTGGCTAAGGGTGGTAGTAGTGGTAGGCATCCAGCCCCCTGGCTAAGGGTGGTAGTAGTGGTAGGCATCCAGCCCCCCTGGCTAAGGGTGGTAGTAGTGGTAGGCATCCAGCCCCCTGGGTGAGGGTGGTAGTAGTGGTAGGCATCCAGCCCCCTGGCTAAGGGTAGTAGTAGTGGTAGGCATCCAGCCCCCTGGGTAGGGGTGGTGGTGCGCATCCAGGCCCCTGTGTGCATATGTGGCATTGGTGATGGGCATCCCGCCCCTATGGTGCTGCTGTTGCTGGTGTAAGTATATTCTGCATCCCTCTGTGTGTGTGTGATGTGTCGTGTACGTGTTGTATGTGTTTTGTGGTTGGTGTCTGACTTACCTTCTGCGCCGTACGCGTCCGTGCCTGTTCCGGTAGTAAATGTAGAATATTGGTATGATCGGGATGAAGGGATTCATGGTTGGTTCGTGTCGTTCGTCCTTCTCGTTGCTTCAAGTCGTCCTCGTCGCTCGCGTCGCCTCGCCGCTTCGCCTCGCCCTCGTCGCTGGCGTGTTCGTCTCGTAGCCGTGGATCGTGTTGTGGCGCGAATCGGAGCTTATGTGCGCCTCTCCTGGATGCTTTGACGTGCCGTGTGTAGCGACGGGTTCGGGCGCGTACGGGAAGCGCATCGTACTTGTCCGGCCGGACGGAGCTGCATTTTCCCTTCCGTGCGACTCGATTCAGCGTTTCCGGATTCGCCTCGGTCGGAGAACAGGACCTGGTTTGGGTGAGTACGGCTCGGCCGGATTCTGTGCTGTTGTGCGCATCGTACTTACTCGTTCGGTGTGCTGTACTGGATCGGTCGGGAAACAGGCTTTCGCATGGCTTTTTCCCGACCGAATGGTATTGGGTGCGCCTCCGACCGAGATCGGAATCGGCCCCATAGATGGAAGGATTATTTCTTTTGGAATACATTTTCTACAGCTACATAAACCGTAAGTGTATTTTATTTAAATTAATTGGGTGGGAAATGTTTTTAAAATTAATTGTGTTTTATAGTATATTTTGATAATTATTATTTATTTGTAAATATATATTTTTAATTTAAGAAAATATATATGACAAATAAGTAATATTTGTGAAAATATAATATTAATATATGTGTGTAAAGTTTCTGTTTTATGAACGAAAAAAATGTATAATACCTGTGGAACTTTTGTTTATAAAATGCTTTTGGCTATATGGGATAGGTAATCTAGGCCTCTTGTAGATGGGTATAGGGTAACCTGACTTTGCAGTAGCTCAAACATTTTTTTAGTTTGTTTAGTTAATTTGGGACATATTTGAGTTACAGATTGTTCCATCCGTAATTCTTGATAGCTTTGTTCTTTTTGTATAGATTCTAGAAGTTTTTGTAGGGTAGGTTTACTCTCTGCTTGTTGTTGCTTGGAAGGCATTATGCCATCCTTCAACACTATTATTTGTTTTTGATTCTTTGTTTAAGGTACTTAGGTACACGTTCCACCAAGGAACGTGGAATTTAGGTTGCCTTCTATGCCCTGATCTATGCAATCTTCCCACCCAGGTGTCCTCAAAGTAGTCTAGTAGTGGGCTTATTTTGTCTTCGTTCCTTTTGTAATAGGGGCTTTCTATTAGAATATTGTAGTGTTCTGCTACATCTGTTACAGGTACATATGCTAGTGCTATTAGCTTTTTTATTTGGTAGGCAAAAGTACTGTCTGTAGCATATTGTACACTTAGGGTTGATTTTTGTAGATGTCTCCAGAGACTCTGATTAAAATGATAATAGCAACCCTGAATTGCTGTGTGTGGATAATTTTTTAGTATAGCATTTATCATGGCTATTTCAAAGTCAATAATTATTTTTGAAGGAAAATAATTATTGCTTTCTTCTTTATTTGAGTGAGTATATCAATGTAGGTAGTTTGCTGTTTATTTGGTAATAGTGCGTAGATGAATGGAATATTTGAGTGTTGGTATAATCCATGTATTGTGTACAGCTGGTAAAATGGTTTTGGACAGACTTTGAAAGTTCCATCCATCATCCAGGTGTCACATTTCTGTAATTTAAGTAAATTGTTTGCAGTAGCAAACATAATTATTCTTTTTTCTGGGCATTTGTTATCAAAAAAATAAATGGTTCTTTACTGTGAGTAATGCTTAATTCTGGTGGAATAACTACTTCTGCAAATGTTTTAGGGGCAGGTATAGTAGTTGTGGTAGCTTTTTTTGTCTGGCAATTGTTCTTTTTAAAGAAGCTATGGACGGTAATTGTCCTGCTGCATGTTGAGGTAATTTTAATAGTTGCTCTTTTAGTATTTGGGTAGTTGCTTTGTCAGTACTAGTGCTTGCTTCTTTTATACTTTCAAGAGCATCTCTAACCTCAATCTCTGTTATGTTTGGGGGTGATTATGTTCTTTTACAGAAATAACAGTAGTTTCCTGAGTAGTAGCTCTTCCATAGCATTTGTTAGAGTAGTATTTGCTACACTTCCAAAATACTTTAAGGCCAATTTGTTTCTCCTGTGTATACACTTACCCCATATAACATAATAGCATTTTATTTTTTTGTGACATTACAAATTCTGCAAATGTAACAACAAGAGCCACCCTATTAAAAATAGGGACAGGGTAATAACAATCTCCAAACAACAAGTCCCTCATAAAAATGTGTGGACCAAATACTGTATTCCCAATGTGCAAAAGACCTCAAGGCAAAACCATCCACAGTGAGTATACTCCTAAATAGCACGCCCAATAGTACCCTTTGTCAATTGTTTCGATGACACTTGAGAATCAACTAGACAATAATCCCAACACAATGTTAAAATATACAAAATCGATTTTATTCATACATTCTGTTTTTAAAAACATGATTAACAAATCTTTAAAAATCATTAAAAATTGGTTTTTCAATTAATACATACAAAAAATTTTTCAAAATAATTACACATCAGAAAACTACATAAAAGTCGACGCAGCGTTTCGGTGAAATGCTGATTGATCACCTTCTTCAGGACAGAGTTTTCTACGAATTAAATACACAAAAATATGTGTCAGGTTAACTTTTCTATTCTATTGTCCACATATTACCACATTAATCCATTAATTGTCATGTCATATAATTTGTTACACAATCAAATTCATGATTCTCAAGTTACGTGTATTGTAATAAACCACCTACACGTGGCTTACAGCATTTACGAATTTCACACAATACCTCTCCCTCTTACATTTGTCACATTTAAAACACAGCACATGGGCCCACACATTATGCTAATGACCTACCTATTATCGATATCAAAAAGTGGTAGATCCCTTATTCTCTATAGATGGGAACCACTTTTCCTGATTGGAAACAAGGAGTGACCTAAAATAATACAAATAGTGTATAGATAAATGAAAGAAATATTTAGCACTTCCTCTTATTATAAGAAAAAGAAGAAGACAAACAGGGGCCAAAATTGCGCATTTCATAGGAGCCACCAATAAATCTTATCGTCAATTTCCCTTCAAATCAAACAAATAAAAAAAGGGGGTTTTAACTCTCTGGAAAAACTATTCTCATAAAGCATCTATCTTGTATCACTACACTTTATTCACAAATATCTATTATACCTATTAAAAGTCAGCAAAAAACACCAGGAGGATAGGCCGTCATCAAGAGCCCGATGACGGCCTATCCTCCTGATGTTTTTTGCTGACTTTTAATAGGTATAATAGATAAGATTTATTGGTGGCTCCTATGAAATGCGACTCAATAAAAAGGAATAGTACCACATAAAAAGGTATGCCATCCTAGATGTTCTTTATATATATATTAATCTGTTAGCAAACTTATGGCGCAATTTTGGCCCCTGTTTGTCTTCTTCTTTTTCTTATAATAAGAGGAAGTGCTAAATATTTCTTTCATTTATCTATACACTATTTGTATTATTTTAGGTCACTCCTTGTTTCCAATCAAGAAAAGTGGTTCCCATCTATAGAGAATAAGGGATCTACCACTTTTTGATATCGATAATAGGTAGGTCATTAGCATAATGTGTGGGCCCATGTGCTGTGTTTTAAATGTGACAAATGTAAGAGGGAGAGGTATTGTGTGAAATTCGTAAATGCTGTAAGCCACGTGTAGGTGGTTTATTACAATACACGTAACTTGAGAATCATAATTTGATTGTGTAACAAATTATATGACATGACAATTAATGGATTAATGTGGTAATATGTGGACAATAGAATAGAAAAGTTAACCTGACACATATTTTTGTGTATTTAATTCGTAGAAAACTCTGTCCTGAAGAAGGTGATCAATCAGCATTTCACCGAAACGCTGCGTCGACTTTTATGTAGTTTTCTGATGTGTAATTATTTTGAAAAAATTTTTTGTATGTATTAATTGAAAAACCAATTTTTAATGATTTTTTTAAAGATTTGTTAATCATGTTTTTTAAAAACAGAATGTATGAATAAAATCGATTTTGTATATTTTAACATTGTGTTGGGATTATTGTCTAGTTGATTCTCAAGTGTCATCGAAACAATTGACAAAGGGTACTATTGGGCGTGCTATTTAGGAGTATACTCACTGTGGATGGTTTTGCCTTGAGGTCTTTTGCACATTGGGAATACAGTATTTGATTACAAATTCTGCACCTTCAGTCATGTTGTTTTGTTTTATGCTAGGGAAAATTCAAAAAGAAAATATTTTAATATAATAAATACAACATGTTTATTAAATACTGTTACATCTCAGTGAATATACTTACAATGTTTAGTTTGATGTAAATGAAATTGGTTAGGAAATAATTTCAAGCTTTCTTTTCTATTTACTTGATGTAATTTCTGTTGAGAAGAGGAAAAAACATATTAATAATTTGATTGTATTGTTTGTAGATGATAGGCATTTTAGGGGTAAAGGGTTATTTGGGTGGGTATTTAACGTTGTTTAATAATGGAAAATGATATACTTACTTTTTAGTTGTCTTTATTTTGTTAGTAGTTGTAGAATTATTTTGGAAGCTTTTGCTGTTGGCTGTAGAGGAGATAGATAAAAAGAAAATATATATTAGTGAATAACGTTTTGAAAATATTTTTAGGTCGGTTTGGCAAAAATAGAATATACTTACATTTATTGTTTTTTATTGGTGAGTATTTTTGAAATAATTTTCTGGCTTTGTAGGATATCTGTAGAGGTGATATAAAAGTAAGGAATGAAAGAATAGTTAATTAGGTTTTAGAAATAATTTTTGTTGCAGGTTAGTAGTATTGTAATATTTTAAAAACAGTTTTACTTACTTAGTGCAGTTTTAAATTTCTTTTAGTAATGAAAGTTTTCTTTCAGGAAACAGTTGGGCACAGTTTCACCTTCTTCTTTTTGTAGTTTTTAAGTGTAAAAGAGATGTATGTTTTTGATGTTTATATAGTGTTTATTTAATTGGTTGCTTTATGTTATTGGTGTATTTTGAAATGTAAGCGTTTTATTGGTTGAAGTTAATTGTTTTTATTGTTTTGGCACTTTCTTTCCATATAAGGGAAACGCTAATTAAGAAACTGTTAGTAGAAAGTAAATATTTTATCTTTTTACTTTTTGTAAATAATTTAAATGTTGTTTTTAATGTGAAATAATGCAAGTATTGTATATTTAAAGTTTATATTTAATTATTGTAATACGTTTGTTTAGCCAAAATATATTGTTTTATATATTGATGTGTTTGCAAATTATTTTATTATGTTGTTTAAGTATTTTATATTGTTTTATAATGTGAATTTATATTTGGTGCTAAAGATATATTTAATTGAGCAGTTTTTATATAGTCGATATTTGTAAAAAGTCGATATTATTGATGTCTATATTTTGGTATTCGATATTTTTGTAATGTTGTATGTTATAAAAATGTAAACGATATTTAATGTAACGATATTTAGCATTTCGATATTGTGGTGAACGATATTTTTTATTTACGATATTGTGTACTCGATATTTTTTGTAATTTTATAAATAAGTATAGGTAGTAGATTTTATTGTAGTCGATATTTAGACGCCGATATTTTGTATATTCGATATTTTTGTAGTCGATATTATGTCAGTGATCCGTCCACTACATCAGTCTGGAGATGGTGGCAGGAGTCGGGGACCGGAAACTGCTCAAAATCAACAGACACAACAGCAACAGGGAGAGGAACGACCAGGGACTGGGGAACGGGGGGAGATGGGCACAATGGCACACATGCACAATTAAGCACAGCACAACTGCAGACAAACCATGCCCAAGAGTAACAACACCAACCAAGAGCACAAGTCACACAAGTCGGCAATACCACACCACTCAACAAGCAAAGAAGTGAAAACCACACTGCCTGAAAGTGAGAAGGGTGAGCCAAATCAGAGCTGAAGGGCCAACTCACACACAATGCAGCACACACACATAGGAAGCAGAGTACCCCAACATCGGACACAATGTGGTACAAACAGCAACATTTGCACAACCGAACACAGGACACAAGTGCACCCGCTTGTGGCCGGTAAATGGTCATACGCATCTGGCAAAGCACGAAACAGGGACATGATAATGCACAAGTACAAACCACAGCCCTGATGGGGTAGCAATGCATGTATGGCAGGGACCCAGATAGGCCGTGACACACACATTGGCATACAAATGAACACTCATCACAGTTGGAGACAAGTGAAGGTGCGGAAACTTCATCAACAATTGCGTGTCAGTACGGCCAAGAGAAGTGGCACAACATGCAGACCAATGCAGCAGCATGTCTGAATGAGGAACATTGGAAAGCGCCCATGTCCACCCCGGGGGAGTCCATCACCCACACAAGTGAGTGCCAACCTGCGTTGGTTGTCCGCACATGTATCCGGAGTCCAGGCCAATGCAGCCATGTCCACTGTCATCTTGGGACATGTGACCAGATTCCCAACATGCAACCAGGCGTCGGGACACGTGCAATGGGTCACATTCAGTTGTGGCTGCAGGTACGTTGTCACTCGGCCATGAACGCGAGTGCAGCAGCGTAGGCCAACATTTCCAATATGAGCTCGTTGTCGACTACATCTAACATGTTGGCGACGTAACCCATCATCTGTCCCGGACAGATGTGCTGACTCCAACACCTGGCACCAATTGGCACCAAAGCCCATTAGGGGAGCGGCTCAATGTGGTCACCGCACACGACGAGTCGTGCAATCTCCCAGGTCCAGTTGCCAGCATGCATGCCAATCATCCAGGCATGCCAAAAACGGGCACCACGGTGACACTCCTTGTCGTGGGCCAACAGGGGGTGCACACACACGTCGAAATACAGTTCAGCTACCGTTATGTTGGAGAGGCAGACATCCATGGTCCACTCGAATATGCACGAGCGACAATGCAACACAGGCTGAACGCAGGTGACGTTGGCAAGGCGGAAGCTGAGCCGGTAACTGATCCGCAGCACTGCCAATGGCAGTGCCCCCAGTACATGCAGCAGACATGCATGGTACCGGTCCACGTGACTGGGGTTGTGCATGTGTCCGGGATGGTCTGCCATTGCATCAGTGGCTCTGCCTGAAGCGGCACTGTGCTGACCTGCGCCAGTCCTGTGGATGAAATGCCACAGCTCGGATCAATGAGCAGTGTCTGTGTGCAACGGGTGCAGGCCTGGGATGGGGTGGGAGTACGTGTGAAGGCCATTTCACGCACGCTAACTACGACCAAGGACTTCTGTGTGTGGGATGTGTACACGTTGGTCTCACGTCAGGCAGTGCGTAGTGTGGGAGTTGTCAGCAAATGCTATCGTATCTGTCAGGGGGTGCTGGGCACATGCAAGTCCCAACTCGGAGCTGCAGATGTGCTTCCGCCTGATAGTCCAGACAAAGGACCTTTCATCCCTACAGTCAGTTTACCATCTGCTTGCATACAGGAGATGTGCAGAGGCCTGTCGTGGGTGGGGTGGGATGTCTGCGACGCAGGGAATCATGGATGATATGCCGAGCACGTGGCACATGAGCGGCCTCAGTGTGTGTTACGTTGCCTCCCTTCCACGAGCCCTCACACTTGTGTGCGCTGCGCGGTTGCATCACGTGCACTCCTACGGTACACCATTGTCATGCCTGTCTGCGCCGGTCCAGCGGCATGCCAACAACTTCGTGTTGCTGGCCGTTGAGGGTGTGCGGCCACGTGAGTGTAGGCCAATGGTCTGGACAGGGCAGACACAGGTGTACAGTCCATGGCTGGCTGTGATCGTGCTGCGATTGAGGCTAGGCATCTGACTCATGCAGCCGCATGACTGATACACACAACACTTGGCATGTATGAGCCAAGACTCCGAGCGGTCTTGCGCTCCTACATTTCCCCGTACGTGCGGGCCCGCACTCCGGGTGCATGCTACATTGCAACATCGACTACTGTGGCCCTGGTGGCAACAACACCCCAACACAGAGACACGCTTACCGCACTTCCTGCTCAAGGCCAGACCAGAGCCACGCCCTGATCCCCCTGCCGAATCAGCACACCCCAGCGCTGACCTGACGTACGCCGGACTAGCACACGTCGCTCGTGCATGCACGGGGGTGGACAAAGCTACGTGTCCAAGGTCTCAGCCACTGCTGAGGTGATATGGTATCGCCCACTGAAGACAGCACACTGTGATGTTGCAGGGCTCGGGCCCATCATGCTGACATAATGACCACACGGACACACTTGCTTAGATGGTGTGAATGGCTACGGGCACGTGCGCCCGGCCACTTTTATTAGCAGGCTCACATGTCGAGTGACACCTTTGTTGGATGTGTGTGGGGTGTGTGTACACCAGCTGTCATGGAGTGCCTGGTGCAGTCAAAAAATGACAACAGTGTACATCGTAAAGGACACAACCATTCAACCATAAAGGCTCCATGACTTGAGCTTCACAGAGTTAGTGGCCCTGGATGCACAGCATCCTGCACGGGCCTACCGCCACGGGCCGCTGACTTGCGGTGCACTTGGGCAGGGTCACGAGAGCAGAGCAGGTTCTCGTAGATGTCAAAGAAGGTTGTCGCGGAGTGTCTCGGTGGACAGTGGAAGGTGTACCCCCAGGGCATGATGCAGAGGGCAGAACCACGCAGAAACAGTCACTATGGTGGAGATGAACGGAACAGACACATGTCGAACACCAAGTCCGTCCCAGCCAGATGATGATGCAGACAACCCCCAGGCCATGGACTCAGACGCCACCAAAGTTCAACCAGAGAGTGCACATGACTCATTGCGCACAGAGTTAGTGGCACCGGTGCTGATAGGGGATGCCGCCTGCGATGAGGCGTGTCCAATGGTGTGAACTCCTCCATCAGTTACCCAAGACACAGTTCCACATGTGTGACCTACTGGACCGCAGTGTAGGCCTGAGGCAGCGGTCAGCAGGGGCCCTCATCCAAGTGTCGCCGGCTTACGATGGATGGTCCCACCGGCCTGCGTAGTTCAGGTTTGGTGGCACCATGGGACGCGGACTTGCGGTGAACAGGGTTAGTGGCACCAGGTCAGTTGTTGCTAGTGTTCGGTCACCTCCGTGATGAGGATCTGGCTTTCATCCGGACTGAACCGCATCTTCCTCTTACTCCTCTCCGTGCGTTCACTGGTATGGACTCTGCCATTCATGAATCACGACTAAGTGCTGGATGTGGGACCTACTGGACCGCAGTGTACGCCGGGGGCAGCAGTCAGCACGGGCCCACAGACACATGTCGTGTGCGTGCGATGACGAGTTTGGGACACTGATCGAAGGGAGTTCAGTGATATATACGCGGCAATTAACATTTGGTCAATGCCATTCTTAACTCAGGACACAGTTCCACATGTGGGACCTACTGGACCGCAGTGTAGGCCTGAGCCCTCATCCAAGTGTCACCGGCTTGCGTTGAACAGGGTTAGTGGCACCACGTGTCGCCGGCTTGCGTTGAACAGGGTTAGTGGCACTACGTGTCGCCGGTTTGCGTTGAACAGGGTTAGTGGCACCACGTGTCGTGTGCTTGCGATGCAGACTTTGGCTTCACTGATCGGAGGGAGTATAGTGATGAGGACGCTGCCACAGACTTTTGGTCACTGCCATTCAAAACTCACGACTCAGTACAACATGTGCCAACAACTGGGCCGAAGAGTACGCCGGTGGGGTATGTAAACGAAAAAGGAGTACTGTGGGCCAGCGTCGTGGAGGCCAGCGATGGTCTGCGGAGGCTGCAAAGGTTGCGGGACTGGGGCTTGGAGCTTGCACCGGCACGTGGTGGGCCCTCTTTGACACACGCCAGTGTCGGCAGGTGAGCGGAGCCTCCTTGGTGCGCTGGGGCAGGTAAGACGGGTCTAGGGACCAGCGGCCTGGGGTGCTGCAAGCGCACCAGCAGTTAATGTCCACATGGTCATTTCCGTGGTTTGCACACTGAAGTCTGTCCGGCACATCCATGCCACACTTGGCATTGGGTAGGTTCTCATTCATTAGTCACTTGCCGCTCTCGCACATGCCTGCTCCAAGCCTTTCCTCACATTCTGCTATTGTGTGGCTGTGGTGCCATGCCGTGGCTGGGTTGTGTGCATGGCAAGCCCAGGTTCCCAATGGAGTCGTGTTGTTGTGTCTGGTCGGTTGGCATGTTGTGTGGCATGTTGCATGTAGTTTTGCTGCGTGCCCATTGCCAGTGTCGTGAGTTGCATGACTGTGGAGAGGAGGTGTGTGGTGTGTTCATTTGGTACTTACTAACGAGCAATGCATTTCCATAGGTGCCATCGCTGGTTGATGATGGACTGTCGGAAGATGTATGAATCATGCACACTGCCTGGGTAGTTGGCCACAACATTGTTGAGGAGTCCCCGGTGGTCTACTATTGCCTGCACATTGATGGAATGCGTGTGCTTTCTGTTGAGGTAGTTGTGTGCAGTGTCGGCAGGGGGCATGAGGAGTACATGTGTGCAGTTGATTGCCCCCAACACGTGAGGGAATCCAGCTATGGCGTAGAAGCCTTGCTTGGTCTCCAGCTGCTCCTGCGCAGTGTGGGTGAAGTGGAGGTGCTGGGGGACCAGGCTGATGATGGCATCCAGGACAGGTGTGATGAACTTGGATAGGGCTGGCTGGGAGACTCCTCCGACTCTGGCAGTTGTGGGTTGGAAGGTACCAGAGGCCAACATGTGCAGCACAGCCAGCAGCTTTGTCTGCGGAGGGATGTTGGTTGTCCGCTGTGTTGGTACCGTCAGCCTGTGGGCGATGTGGGTCAGGATGCGGAGGATGGTTGTCCTTTGGGCCTGTAGTGGGCAATGGCCTCCTCTGGCGTTAGATCTGTGCGGCTGGTGCGTTTACGGTGGGTCTGCTGTCCTTGTCTACGCTGCCTCTGTGGTGGTCCGGGGGGAAGGCGGGGAACGCCCTGGGGGTGGTGGCGGGCCCGGGGGTGGTGGCGGTGGGTGTTGAGGCCCTCATGGGTCTCCGAGTTGCATGATCTTTGTCTCCATGGCATCTGTGGATCTTCAGATGTGGCTCTGGGCTGGGCTCCCTTTCATACTGCAGGTAGTCGTCCTGCTTAACACCACAAAAGGCAGGTGTTAAATCCCTGCTGCTACCGCGGCTTATTGCCTGTTTTTGGTTCGCATCGCAGATCTGGCTGTTCGTTGTGAAAGTGGTGTAGTGGTGTATTTTCGTGAGTTTTTGCACGGGAACGCCTACTCTGCATCTCATTAGGGTTAGTTGGTGGTGTCACCCGTGGAGATAAATTTTGCGGCAGTTATCGCAGGAATACTGGTGATGTCTGCAGTTTGCACCCGCTTGTGAATGGGGCGATAAATCTTTCTCCTCTTTTGATGTGCTAAAGTGCCGATAACTCGGAGATAGGTCCTTGTGAATATGCCCCTATGAGCGAGAAAAAGTAAACCATACTTTGTGCATCAGCACACCAAAATAAAGAGTGACATGATTTCCTTTAAAAAAGTGACTATGTTTCTTCCACCTAAAGCAGTTAATGTCGGGGTTTTCCAGTCCCACAACCAGCTGAACCAAGATCCGCGGGAGCGAAGATAATGCCCCTTCACTCCCAAAGGGTATAGTCACCTCTAGTCAGGTAAACACACCAAAGGTAGACTGATGCCCCCCTAGGGAGTGGAGAGACCAAAAGGACCACCTGGGCTTCTTTCAAGAAGGAATATCTGTAGATCGGGGAATCCTGCAGATAACAGAGAAACAGAAGAGAAAAAGGTTATAGAGGGATAAATGCCCATACAGAAATATAAGACTACTAGTGTAAAGAGTCACTTTGTATGCTTGCCCATACTCACTTGCACATTGCCAGTGTGACACTTTAAAAGGTTCTCTCCAAATAACAAATAAAAAGGTGAAGCGTAAGTAGTGTTCCTTTCTTGCACACAGTGTATAAAGTTCCAAGTAGAATCCCAAAAAAGCAAACTAGACTCCAGCGAACCTGACTTCAAGGTCTTAGGCAGATTAAGCTGATGTTTGTCCAGTCTTCGCAAATGAAGGGAAAGGGGGCTGAATCCGAAAAGATGCAGATAATCAATAACCAAGAAAAAGGTCCAAGTTTAAACAGCGACTTATCCTGCGCCGTTATCTGTGTGCTTCTGAAAGATGGCAGCGCTTGTTTCACCCACCGCACTCAACCATGCGTGAAAAAACGGGTCTGTGACCGGGATAGGGATTAGCGCGACTCCGCGCACCAGGGAAATCCTCAGCGCCTCACAGCGCGGCAAAGTGAAGAAAAAGAAATAATAAACATCCGTTATCAGCGCGTCTTCGCGCTAAGGGCAGAAATAAAAGCAGCGCTTCACGGCCGCTTGCCAAAGTCCACACAAGGGGAGGGGTAGAATAGAATTGCTGGGGAAATTCAGAGAGGAAACCAAGGTATTACACGGGAAGCAATCCAGCAGCAGTTCCACTCAGGAGAGTTTTCCAAACTCGAACAGGCAAGGAAAAAGGCGTGGTCCTAGCCAAGGATGAAAGCCAAGCACCTGGTAATGGGAGCTGGCTCTCTATATGCTGGAAAAGGTCACCTGACCTCTCCTAGTGCAGCATGGGAAAGCATACAACGTGATAGCCATCGCAGTGTATTCTGGGAATTGTAGTGCCTGAATTGTTATTAGGCAGGGAAAGGGTGCAAGAAGCCTGACGCCTGACAGTTAATGCCCTCCATTTCTGCAGAATTAACACAGGATTTGTGAGAACTGATACAACGCTGCATTGCAAGAAAAACTTGTGCTGCCTTGCATCACTTATGTGCAACATGGTTGGTCCTGCAAGTACCAAAGATGCATCAGAAATTCCGACACAGCGGTGAAAATCATGATGCAACATGTCGTAATGCAACTGCTCCCTACGTGATGCAAAATGGATTTGTGTGCTGTAAAGCACCTTTACATACCAAAATCATCTTTGGAGTGTCCAGCATGGAGGGAAGCTTAATAAAACAATGCATTTGAATCTACAACACTTCCAAACACCAAAATAACAGGGAAAATGGAGTGCAACAACACCAACCCCAGCCAAGAGGATCAGACAGCAGCCCAGGGGAAGAGGAAGAGCAATTTCACTGAGGAGGAGAACCAAATATTACTAGGAAAGGTGACAAAGAAAAAACACCTTCTCTTTGTCACCTTCAGATTGCCATTAGGGAAGAAGGAAGCTATTTGGCAATCCATAGTGGATAAAATAAACAGTGTAGGAAAAACAAAAAGGACAGTGCTGGAGTGGAAGAAGAGGTAGCATGACTGCAAGTGCAGGACCAAAGAGAAACTGTCCAGGAACCTTAGGGCAAGCATGGGGACCGGAAAAGGACCTGATTTCCAGAAGGAGTTGGACCCATTGGAAAAGCAGGTGGCGTCACTTATCCCAATAGAGTTGGTGGCAGAAGTTGTCGGACAGGACAGTGCTGTGGTTGAGGGCCAGGAAGAACTACCAGGTGGTTCAAAACAAAGGAGCATATGGGTAAAACTGACATGCAGTGCAAAGCAGCAGGACACTTTGATGCACGACGCTGCGTTCAAATTAAAGGGCATTTATGTCTCACCTATTCACTTCTCCATCACATAACTGTGATTTTATTGGCCAGTCACAATTTTTTCTGTCCAGCCCTACCAAGTTTCTCTGGTCTATGTGTGAAGTGTTGCCCCAGTCCAAGACGTCCTCTGAATCCTAGGATTTCATCAGTACTACAAGTCCCACAATCCATAGGGAAAAGCTTGGACTGGAGCAGCACACCAAGTATAGACCTTGGAAACGTTGTAGATATGTCAGTGCCAATGCAGGCCCCCCCTTGCACCATGAAGCAAGTCTGCCGCCTGTCTTGGGGCTAGGCAGCCAAAAGTGGAATGTTATGTAAAGTTGTGTTGTTTCCCAGAGGATTAACTTCTCATCTGAGAGGGTCTCAAGGTGCTGAGTATGTGCAGGATCTCCAAGTAGGATCATGTGCACAGTCAATAGCACTAAAATATATTGCACGCAGCTGTCCTGATGTGCTGGGTGAGTTTTGCTTGTGTTGGCAGCCATGTAAGAGACCACCCTACCTCCTTTTTTGCTCAAATGGATAATGGGAATGGGGTGATTTGAAGTCATGCATATCAGAGGTCCATGATTGTTTGTTGGAAGCATGGCTGGTGTGTGAGTTAGGTAGTCCCCTGGTAGTGTAGTACCTTGCAGGTGTGGCTGAGCATATTGAACTGGCAGTGTGCCTGGACGTGAGGTGCGATGTGTGTGCCGCAAGGTAGGCTGTGTTGTAGTCTGGCACCGCTTTGTTTGAAAGTTTGCCACTTCTGTAGCAGCTGTGCAGAGATGCCTTGTTAGAGGCCATTGCTTTACTACAGTCTACACATCATGAGGGCCTGGGTGATGGTCTCACAGGTGTCAGGAGGGAGCCATAAGAAGAACAGTCTAACTATGCAAAATATGTGAAAGCAGGTGGAGGGTAGACAGTGAATCATAAAGTCTTAGGGTGGGATAGGTGTCCAGGTTGAGGGGCAGGGATGGTTGGATGGTGAGATGTTTGGGCCTAGTCATGTTGGCAGCCAGGGTGGATACATGTTGCTGAATAGCCTCATTACTATCTGGAGTGGTTCAGTATGAGCCATTGCTCTCAGTATGAGCCATTGCTCTCACATACAGGATACAGGTAGGCATGTTGCTCAGTGGCATAATGGAACAAATGGTGGTGGTGTCTCCTGAGAGTCAATGTCTGATCCAGGTGTCATCAGTGTGTGAGATGTAGTTGAGTCCCTGGGTCTGAATGATGATTTCCATAGGAGTCATGTACAAGTGAGTTGGGCTGAGTGAAAACATTTGCAGACTCTGCAGTTTATCATCTTGAGTTCTGAGGAATTGGAGTGAGGTTGAGCTGTTGCATATTTCCAAGTGTGATGATGGCTATCTCCTTCAGAGATGCTTCTTAGTGTTTACGATTGTGGACTCTGGAGATGACTGTGTATGCACTAGGAAAATACTGGATTTCACACAAATAAGCAAAATATGGTAGATGCATGCCCTTAGCCGTTCTTGCAGTGTGGCAAGGTTGCCTGCTGTGTAGAGGTTTGTGGATATGTGTCAAATAGGACCCCCAGGCCACCATATTGCACAAACTGCATGCAAGACACTACAGCAAGCCTGATTGGTGTGTTGTACTGTGTGAAAGGCACAGCGCAGAATACCATGTAATACATAACATAATAGCATTCAGCAGCGGCTCGTGGAGGGAGTGCTGCGCGGCGGTGGGGCGGGGCAGGGGAGGAGCAGGGTGGGTGGTAGTAAACTACGGCATACAGCCGAACAGAGGTAAGTAAACAAATAAATAAATAAAACGAATTTCGTTGCGCGCGCTGCATCGCATTTGGCAATGCAGCGCGCGCAATGAAATTTGGGCCAACACCAATACACATAATCACACAACTGTTTACTGATTCACACTCACATCCATACTCACTCTCACCTTCACACTCACCCTCACCATGTCCAAAAGGAAGCATCCACGATTTACTGATAAGGAGTTAGAAGTGCTTATAGATGAGATTGTCAGAGTAGAGCCACAGTTATTTGGTAACCTAGTCCAGCAGACACCCCTTGCCCAGAGAAATAGGATGTGGGAGAGGATAGTTAACAAGGTGAATGCTCAAACATCTTGCCTGCGCACAATGGAAGATATCAGGACCAGGTACTATGATGTGGGAAGGAGGGTCAAGAAGCTGATGGCCAGGGAACATTTCCAAAGCCAGCAGACTGGCGGTGGCCCTCCTGCACAACCTGTCTACTTCACCTCCTGGGAGGAGAAGGTGCGTGACATCCTTCCACCGGAGGGCGTCTACGGAATCCCAGGATCACAATAGTCTGGTGAGTACACAATCCATATTCAAATGAAGTTTAATTACACCCCTAGATACAGCACTTTAAACAGTACAGTTAAACTTAGGTCTGTTCAACAATATCAAATGTACTAGATTCTAAGAGCATGTGATGTGTATATCAGATTTTCTACAAAAATACCTCAAATTACATTGATAATGCAACAAACTATAACCATGTGCATACTTCTCAAAAACTCACAGATAGGCCATCTGCTCCAAACAACTAGCACTCAGCGTCAGATATCTTGGCCCAGTACTTTTCCACTCACTCACAGGAAAGCACAGTCACTAGGTGAGGCTGTTTGGGATGGCTGGGAAGGTGGGTCTGGCCACAGGCACCATGGGACCTGTAGTCACTGCAAACACTCCTCCCCACACACAGCCCACACAGACATACTGGGATTATGTGAGCCTCTCAGTCAGTGGAAACGTACCAGCAACATGGCTGACACTGCTGCATGCTGTCTGGAGCACAAGGCCTGATGGAAGTTGTAGTCAACTCAAACTACACGCACCAGTCTCAGACATTTTGGCCCAGTACTTTTCCACTCACTCACAGGAAAGCACAGTCACAGGTAGGCTGTTTGGGATGGCTGGGAAGGTGGGTCTGGCCACAGGCACCATGGGACCTGTAGTCAGTGCAAACACTCCTCCCCACACACAGCCCTCACAGACATACTGGGATTATGAGAGCCTCTCAGTCAGTGGAAAAGTACCAGCAACATGGCTGACACTGCTGCATGCTGTCTGGAGCGCAAGGCCTGATGAGAGTTGTAGTCAACTCAAACTACACGCACCAGTCTCAGACATCTTGGCCCAGTATGTTTCCACTCACTCACAGGAAAACACAGTCACAGGTAGGCTGTTTGGGATGGCTGGGAAGGTGGGTCTGGCCACAGGCACCATGGGACATGTAGTCAATGTAAACACTCCTCCCCACACACAGCCCACACAGACATACTGGGATTATGCAAGCCTCTCAGTCAGTGGAAAAGTACTAGCAACATGGCTGACACTGTTGCATGCTGTCTGCAGCACAAGGCCTGATGGGAGTTATAGTCAACTCAAACTACACGCACCAGTCACAGACAACTCTATAGTAGACTTCCATTCACTGTCAGGTAGACATAGGCCCAGATGACCTGGTTGGGTAGTGTGGAAGAAGCAGTGTTTGCACTGACAACATCACCTATCAGGCTCTATCCCACACACACACCTTCACACACAGAACAAAAAGGCCACCAGGAAGAGTGGTGTCCTAACAAGTGTACTTGCAGGATGTCTGACACTTGTGCATGGTAATAGAGTTGTCCACAACTCCTATCATGGCCTTGTGCTCCTCACACCACTACCCAGTGTCAGCCATCTTGATAGTACAGTTTCCATTCAGCATCAGGGATAGCATAGATCCAGGTCTGCTGTCTGTGCTGGCTAGGAAGGTGTGTGTAGGACAGGGCATGATGGGTGGTGAAGTCAGTGCAAACACTCATCCTCACACACAGACCAACAAGACAACATACAAATGAGCTTCCATTACAGTCAATGAGAATGTACTGGCAAGGTGTCTGGCCCTGCGGACTGATGTTTTGAGTTCAAGGCACTGTTGGAGAGTGGACAAATCAGACACCTGTCACCAGTGTCAGACATCTCTGGAGCACATTGCCAATCACTGTCAGGAAAGTAGACTCACAGGTAAGATATTTAGGATGTGTATGAAGGTGTGTGGAGTACGGAGCATGATGGGAGATGGCGTCATGGCAAACACTCCTCCTCACAAACAGCACAAACAGACCACCGAGAATCATGCATACCTGATGGTGATTTGAAATCTACTGACAAAATGGCTGACACTGGGGACATCTGTCTGTACAACTACACCCTGCTTGTGGACACATAGGCACCAGTCCTCAGTGTCAGACAACGTGCAAGTACATTCACACTCACTGTCAGGGAAGCTGAGTTACAGGTAGCCTTTTGCTGTTTGGTATGAAGGTGTGTGTGGGACAAGGCCTGATGTGACTTGCAGCCATCGAAAATACTCATCCACACACCTAGCCATGCAAGTTCCTCTGGGCATATGCTTACATCACAGTGAGGAGAAGTGTACAAGCAAGGTGGCTGACACTGCTGCATAGTGTTGATCTTGAAACCAACTTCCATCAAGGCCCTGTGCACAAAACATCATGGAACTGTGTCAGCCATCCTGTTAGTACACTTTAATTCACTGTCAGGTAGCCATTGCCACAGATGAGCTGGTTGTGCTGGTTGGGAGGAGGAGTGTCTGCCATGACTATATCTACCATCATGCTGTGGCCTCAACACACCTTCCTACATAGCCTATATAGCATATATGGGACTCTGCTTACCTGACAGTGAGTGGCAATGTGTTGGCAAGATGTCTGACACTGCTGCATGGGGTTTCGTGCACAACTCCTTTTATGTGATTTAGATTCACATTTACCACCATGCACCAGCGTCTGCAGCCTTGTCAGAACACTTACCATCACTACCAGTTAGCCAAATCACAGATGACTTAGCTGAGCTGCTGGGAGGAGGATCATTTTAAAATACTACTAATCACATCAGGCAGTGGACAACATGCACCTTCATCAACATTACTAACAGACCGACATGAACTAAGCGTACACACAGTGATTTAGATTTTACTAGCAGGATGCATGACACGGGGAACTGGTGTCTGATTATAATACAAATACCAACATTGACTTGTGCTCAAAACACCAGGCACCAGTATCAGCCAGCTCTGTCTGTACACATCCACACACTCAGGAAAACATATTTCCAGGGGTGCTGCATTTGAATGCAAGAAAGAGTGTGCGTAGTACATGGCCTGATGGGGTGTCTGTCCAATGTAAACGCTCATCTGCAGAAACAGCCATAAAAGACCACTAAAAACCGTGATTACCTGACAGTGAGTGGACACACAAATATGAAATGTCAGAGACTGTGGCGTGTGGTGCACAAGGCCATGAGGCAAGTTGTCTCCAAGTCAGAAACCAGTTCCCAGTGCCAGATAGCTGGCCATGACATTCGGACACACTGTGAGCTAAGCCCATGTCCTGTTTTCCTGTTAGCACTGGGCATGAAGGTGTATGAAGGAGTGGCACTGATGGGACTTGGAAGAACAGCAAACACTTCTACACACACAGCACAACCACTTCATTGTGGGCTATGTCTATCTCTCAGTGAGTTCATGTGCACTTGCAAGATGGCAGATACTGGGTAACACAATTTTCATACTCACAGCCATTCACACGTGTATAATGAGATGACAACAAGAAACACGCCAATCACTCCAGTCCCACACCTATCATGCTAAGTTAACAGAATGTGAGTGTGTAGGCAGACACACCAATGTGACTGCTAAAAGCATGTACTAAGACCAGTACCCAGGCACAAAAAGAGTTCACACAAAGGGAGATAAAGTGTATGTATCTCGTGAAACTAAATATGTGGACAACCTAAAAACACCTGTGTCATCCATAGGGTGTCAAAAACCAGTCAATGTCTTCCAAAATGTAATGTGAATTAAACACAACAGGCCCATTAATGCACATACCTCCACATGTCCATCAATCCCCCTCTTGTTTCAAAAATATAGTCATCACAAAAAATAGGTCTGCATCATGGATGAAGGAGTACAATCTATTTACAGGTACTTATCATGAGCTTTGTCAGCCTATGTAATGTGTCTGATTGGAGGGGCACTGGACATTCCCATCAGTCATTGTGTCATGTCTGTACTTACAGGGCCAGCTGAGGACACCACTGGAACCATCCAGGACAGCCAGGCCCAGACTCCGATCGACCAAGAGCCCTCTGGCGTTGATGACTCTCATCGTTCTTCTGATGACGACGTCAGACCTGGCCCTTCTGGCATGGGTCACCCCACAGCACCAGTGGCGCTAACACACCGATTCTCTGCAACCACTTCTGCCTCAGCTGCCAACACTCAGCTGACTCCTACCCACATGGACACAGCATCCCAGGAGACCACCAATGACCCAACAACACGGGGCACTCTTGAGTTACCCAACACCAATGACAACGATGAAGGAGGCTCTGTGTCGACTGTGCCAGCACCAACTGGTCCTGTTCAGGTCGGTAGGGGTTGGGAGGTGTCGTGGGGATTGGCAACATCATGCAGCTGGTGGCGATGATGTGGAGATCCCAAACCTCTCCAGAATCCTCAATGCATAATCACAAGGAGAGATGGGCGAGGTCATAGGGATCCTCAGGACTATGCAACAGCAGCAGGCAGCCCAAAATGAAAAACTGGACAGGTTTATGTCAAAAATGGATGAACAGACTGAGGTGTACAGGGACATTGCCACCTCCCTCCGCAAGATTGCCACCAACATCTCCACACCTCCCTGTGTGCCTACCACATCCAGTGCAACAACATCTGCAACAGCCACAGGGAGGGATGTGGACTCTGGCGGAGAGACACCTGCACCGCAGCTGCCTGCACCTGAGGGTCCCCCTGAAAAACATGGAATCAGTCGTCCAAAGAAGAAACGGTGAGAGACAGATGTCTACGCATCACACCCAGGAAGTGACTACCTGCTCCTGATATCCTCCATTGTGTGCCAACCATTCACTTTGTTGACTATCACAGAACTCTCCCACATTGTCTGGAGGGTCTAAGTTGGACTATGGACTCACATAACTGTGCATCTACTTTGGAATACCTCATCTACAAACACTACCAACAACTGTCTGTACTTATCTAAGTTTGCTAGGTTTCTTGATGATACCACCATGATGTGCACTGATATCTTCACATTATGCACTCAAATAAATCACTCTGCACCCAAAAAAGTGGTAATGTCGTTACTTTGAATAACTAATGTAATAACTGTAATGATGTTGAAAAAGGCAAAGAAGCAAGTGTGCACAACATTGGTAACACATCACTTTGAAGGAGTACATTACTGTCTTGTGAATATATGTACACTGTCACAACATGATAGATGAACACAACCAGGTAATGACACAACCCGTAGGACATGTTACAGATGCAATGCAAGTATATTGATTAAAATGCTAGCACCATTTTCAAACACATTAAACAAACTTTTCTTAGCATAACAGTGCATCATGGAGCATGTTTAGTTTAAAAAACCTTTGGCTGTGTGAAAACACACAAGGCACAAATCATTGTGTATCATAGGTTTATTTCCCTGACACAACCTGGCGCATTAACCCAATTTCAATGGACATCACACAGTAAGAAAAACATGTAAAGTGAAGAAAAATGTCCATCAGTCCAAAAGGATTAGCGTGCCATGGATTTACAAATAAGTCCAATGTTGTAGTAGGTCACATCATCAGGTGTTTTTTGAGGTCACAAATTGCATGGTTGACACGGCCAAGTGCCCTGGTAAGGAGAAACATAGAACAGAGTTAGGCACACAGGACTAAGCCTCTTCAATTTTGACAAAAATGTCAGCTGAAGCACAAGATTGTCAATGTGTACATTATCTTTGATTCACAGAAACACTGTACATCTCAACTTTTCCATCTCACAAACACTTATCATACAACTAACATCATGGCAATTTTTATACACTCACAAACATACATACACATTGTGTACCAGCAACACAACAACAAACACTTGGGGGTACACCCCTACATTCATTGCATACCTATACTCATATGAAGAAGTTGTTGATAAGCTGTTGCCTCAAATCCACCCCATAATCATCATCCCCACTGTGGCCATGTCCCAGTCCAGGATCCTCCCTCGCTGGCGGATGCTGGTCTCCATCGTCCTGTATAAGTGGAATTTCCCTCCGTATAGCCAGGTTGTGGAGCATGCAGCAAGCAGTGATAATGTTGCACACCTTCAACGTTGCATATTGTAGGGCTCCTCCCATCCGATCGAGACAGCAGAATCTTGTCTTCAGGAGGCCGAAAGTAAGCTCAATGACTCGTTGGCTTCTACCATGTGCCTCATTATACTGCATTTCGGCAGGGGTGACTGGGTTACGTAGTGGCATCAGTAACCAAGGTTGGTTGGGGTACCCAGAGTCTCCTACATTGAAAACAGAAAATTAGATTCTGTAGTTGGTTGACCGAGCATTATCAGACATACACATACACACAACACAGCACACATATGTCACATCACCTACCAACAATCCAAGCATGGTCATGTTGTGCCCTTGACATCATACGGGGGATGGCACTGTTCCTCATGATGTAAGCATCATGTGCAGATCCAGGGAAACGTGCACAGACTTGGGAGATGGACATGTCTGCCAAACAAACCACCTGGACATTAATTGAGTGGTAATGTTTGCGGTTACAATACACTACCTCATGAGCCTGTGGTGGCACCAATGCAATGTGTGTGCCATCAATGGAGCCAATTATATGGGGTAAATGTCCCAATGCATAAAATGCCCCCTTGATGTTTCCAAATTCTCAAGGTGTTGGAAACTTTATGTATTGGCACAGATACTGCAGCAATGCCCCCAAAACGTCTCGCAGAACATGGCTGAACATGGTTTGTGACAGCCATCAGATGTTGCCACTGTGTATTGAAATGTACCGGTGGCAAAGAAATGTAAAGCTGCCAGAACCTTCACTTTGGCCGTCAGTGCAGTTGGATATGTCTGACCAGGCTGTAGATGAAGTGACAACTGTGCAGTCAAGTCTTCAATGATTGGCTTTGTGAAGCGGTACTTCCTGATTGTGTCACGTTCTTTCATGGTTGCCAGGTCTGGAAAGGGCCTGTGGACTGCAGGTCGTCTGCGATACCTATGTGTAGAGTATAGACACAGTTGGTGTCAAGTCACAATATACCAAGCAACATGCTTAGAGACAAAGAGAACATGAAATCTGAACACAACTGAACCTACAGATCCTTCAAAAACATGATTTAATTTTGAAAAAATGCCCTTATATACATATCCCAGCATCAGTACCATACACAGACATGTTATCAGGGTATGGTGACACAGCAATTGTAGTGGTGTAATGTAAAAGTCACTAGTGTCTGACATCATGAATGTCTGCAAACAGCACATGTACCAAGGATCAAGAGTTAAAATATGTCACTTTAAGGTTTGAAAAAGTTTTACTTGTCCAATAGGTAGACAGAATAGGAACATGTAATGCAAGAGATGTGTAACATCTGATATACACATCATCTCAAATGCGCAGTCATGCCCAACACTGTCACAGGTTGGACACTGTCATTCACTTATGTCTACATTACACATGAATTCACAAACACAGACTATTTTCAATGTAGTGGATTTTGAAATATCTAACAATACCATGCACTGCAGTCTGTGGCACACAGATAGCCTTGTAATTCACATTGCACAAACCAGATGAAGATGCATAATGATTTCACTGTCCACACATCCAATGGTAAAATCCTTATCCATTACATACACAACAGACATCTACAGTCTGAAATTTCTAAAAATGGGCAATTGGTCATACAGTACACTAATGCAGAGCCAAGGCAAGGCAAGATTGCACATGTAAAATGATGTGCACTGTGACCAATACAATGCAGAAAACAGGACTTCCAATCCAGACATGCTTTACATGCCAAATATATAGTGTGGCATGTGCCCCTTAAGGTTAGCTCCTCATGGGAGTGTGTCTTATTAATGTACAGCTAATTTTTTCCATAAATAAAGTGCATACACACATGTACTGTACTAAGATACATCATTCACAGCAGTGTGTGCTCTGGCAACTGATTATCCAAAGGACGCGTTCTCTGCATCTGAAACGATTCGGGCACAGCCATTGGTTGTCATGGTGAAAGACGCAGGTGAGAATTCAAAGGACGCACTATCCGCATTCGAAACGATTCGGGCACAGCCGTTGGTTGTCATGGTGAAAGACGTGGGTGAGTATTCAAAGGACGCGTTATCGGCATCCGAAATGATTCGGGCACAGCCATTGTTTGTCAAGGTGAAAGACGTGGGTGAGTATTCAAAGGACGCGTTATCCGAAACGATTCAGGCACAGCCATTGGTTGTCATGGTGAAAGACGCAGGTGAGTATTCAAAGGACGCGTTATCCGCATCCGAAACGATTCGGGCACAGCCATTGGTTGTCATGGAGAAATATGCGGGTGAGTATTCAAAGGACGCGTTATCCGCATCCGAAACGATTCGGGCACAGCCATTGGCTGTTTGTTGCTATGGTGAGCGACGCGTGTTTTGACTCATGTCTTCAGTGCATTGAAACCGACTCTGTTACCTCCCATCACCAATGTATCCATTTCAACAGAGATCACATGAAGAGTGCTTGAACGTCGCGGTAGGCGTGTTGTTTGCTAGCAAAGTTATGCATTGGAACGATTCGTACAATGCGCCAGATGCAAACCTATCACTTTTGATGCATTTATTTGAGACCGTCTCTGCTGTTTAGATATAAGTCTGTCTGTTCCCTAGAGACTTCACTTGCCTGCACTACCTGCTTCATTCCTGCACCTCCCCATCTCCCTGCTGCTGTGACAACATCCTCTGGTAGCCACAATGGCAAGGACACACCCCAGGGCCCCAGCTTTCACTGAAGAGGAGAACCATGCCCTGCTGGACACACTCCTGCCACTACACAGCCAGATGTATGTCAAACCAGAGGAGCAGGTGAGTGAGATCAACAGTGCATTGCCCTTGGACATGTGTGATAACTGTGCATTACTGGCTGTAGGAATCTCTATCAGAGATTATCCTTTATGTTTATTAAAAATATAACTGGGTGTAGGGAACTGATTTTGACAGGCATACTGCTGTAGAAGTGTGTGTACTGGGGAAAACATGTCATCACTGTTCCAAATGGAACAGAGATTAGATTGTACACATAACTGATGCACATAATGCCACATGCATTACCCTTAGTTATTTGTTAAACCATGAACATGAGCTATGTATATTAGTGTATAATAGAGACACATGACGCATGTGAACTAAGGGACTATCACCATGTTATCCTTACAGGTCAACTCCCATGAGAAGGATAGAATGTGGCTGACCATCGCCAAGAAGGTGCGTGACGTGGGGGTCACATATCGTCGTGTTTGTCATTTCCGCAAGAGGTGGCAGGACCTTCGTGGCTGGGCCAAGAAGATTGCTGAGGTCCAGCTGGGCCTGTCACAACCGGGCAAGTGAGGCTGCCAGCGAAGATTGACCCCACTTCCCTGACCTGGATGGGCAGTTGAAGGCCCAACAGCAGCAAGGAGGGGGTGAGTCACTTACATGTCACAATTCTGTCTTTATTCCGGCATGTTTTGAGATCTGAGCTTGATGGCACTTTTACAGGTTGTAAGTCTGCGAAACGTGCATGCATTCTCACTAGATGAAAAAAGCAGATGGAGCAATAGATGACAGGTAATGACCCATTCATCAGGGACATGTGAGTGATTTATGTTCAGAGATTGTAACAGTGTTGACATGCACATGTGTGCTTTCTAATTTTCACAAGACGTGTGTATGAGTTTCAGCATGAATTCCATAGCTTTACAAGTGTCTGTACATTCACTGATGTGTGATCCTGTTCTTAGAGTGGTCTGAACAAATCATTGAAGTATGTTGTGATAGGTGATTTCAATTGAGCAAATCACATGCTAAACATTTTGTAATTATGATTTGTCTATGTAGAGACATAGATTGGTTCGTCTTGGTCCATGTGCAAAGGTCCTTTTCACTGACATGCTGCTAATTGTGATCACATGTATCCCATGGGACAGTCACAGCTAGGGTAACTCGGGTCACATGTCACAATGTCCTTCCCATGATGTTGTGTCAAAAAATACAGACAACATTCGGAAAAGTGAGTCCATGTGTAGGAGTATGTGACAGTGAAATCACAAGCCATTCATTGTCAAACACAGGTTGTCACTGATCGCAACATGTCAGGATTTGTGAGGTATGATGTGAAGTACACAGTCACAACTGTTGACATGTGTGTTTATCGTCTTGAATACTCAGACATGATGGTTGGGTAAACATGGTTTTTTTGGCATCACTGTCAGATTCTGAGATGTAAAATGTGCACCAAATTTTTGTTAACCACATGGTACGTAACACATGAGCAATCTCAGCAGTAGAAAGTGTGCGTACTTTTAAATCAAAGAGAGGGACAGTCAGACTTTGTCCATATAAAGCTGGACTTGTTCAGTGTAGCCAAGATTGTTCAACAGTGTTGACTGTACTCATGCTGGAAATGGGTTCAGTCACAAGAATCCATGCAGTCATTGCGCCCAGATGTGCCGGTGGAATGGTGTTCTGCCTGAGGCATTGTGAAGCTGAAGTTTTCACATGCGGCTATTTGTAGACCATTAATTACAACCATGAAACTTTATTTGTTTTCAGTCTTCAAATCTATGTGATTCTGCTACATGACACTGTGCATAGATGACACAGGACAGTGTGCTACATGCCTGTCGGACCAGCTATGCATACTGCCTTGGTGTCTCCAGGATGACACTCATTTGTGGCTACTGACATTGGATATGCAAAGCTATTGAACACCTTATCAATCACTGTGAACTGTGTAACATGACTCATGCAATGAGTATGCATTGTGCATGTTTGACAAGGTAGACATGTGAGCCGTGACATATGAGCCAATGGTTCAACATTAGATGACTAAGGATTTCAGGATGTGTACTATGTCTCAATGAAATCTGAGATTCATATTCCCATTTTGATGGCTCTACTCACATGCAGAAAAGGAGACATTAATGTCAGTATACAAGTCCATCATGAGCACAAGACAAAACATTCCCTGCCACAAACTCCATTAGTCAACCTTCTTGTTCTGCACTTTGATGTTGATACACGCAATGTTGCTGATCACATCATGTGTGATTGAGCAATGTGAAAGTGGCAGGGTAACAAGTACCATCTCTGTTAATGCAGTGTGCGCTAATAGCACATCTCAATGTGATGTCTGATATCTATTAACATCTGTGATGTTAACTATGTGTCAACTAGGCATGGATGACTCATGTAAATCTTTTTCTTACTTGGTCACAGAATCATCAGCGGACACAGGAGGAGAGAGTGCCACGGATGTTGTGGGTGGAGAATGTCAAACTGGGTCCAGTGAAGAGTCATCGGAGGCGGGACCCAGTGATGGAGAGGGTGAGTGGAGTCTCACTGGCAGCGGATCTGCAACAACATATGCAGCTTCAGAATCAGATCACAGCTCCGGTGAGGACGCCCATGTGGTGGTGGGGGACACAGAGACTGCATCTACAACATCAGAGTCCACCTTCACCACCACTACCATCTCCACCCTCACTGCTGCTCCCAGTTCCACTGTCCGTGGCCGCTCACATGTTAGGGGCAGACTATCATTTGGGCCAGGCACCTCACCCCCTGTACCTGTCTCCCCCCTCCTGCCCTCAGTGTAGAGACCAATGACCTTATGAGGCAGATCTCTGTGGGGCAAACATCAATGATGAGTGTCCTCCATGCACACACAACTCTTTTGACAGACATGTCATCGTACATGGAGGGCATTCACTCAAACATGTCTGCCCTACAGAGATCAAATCAGGCTATAGCCTCAACACTGACGGCAGCACTATCTTTCCTCAAGCAGTACCTCCCCACTCCTACCTCTTCCTCATCCACCGTCCCAACTACCCTCCCAGACCCAAGCACATGCAAACACACACAGTCACACACTGCAACATCCACCCGCAGCACACAAAGACACACAGACCAAAGTCACAAGCCACACCCGTGCACACTCATGCTACAGACAGCACACTCACACCAAAGGAAGTGACAGCACCCAACACACATGCGTCCAGTGGCACTCTGCATACCTCACAAACCTCTGCCTCCACAACCCCTACCCTTTCCTCTCCTGTACCCGCCTCAGCCTAGGCTCTCCACCTTGTTCCCATTGAATTCTTCCTTCCACAAACATGCACCCCCCTCCTAAGAAGAGGAAGTACCTACAGGATGTCATACCTGTAGCATCTGCTAGCCCCCCCTCCCCTCCAAGGAACAGAAGGCATCAACTCCCCGTAGAAAATCCCTCCGGTCTCAATCCAAAGCATCCACTCCTACACCCCATAGATCCCCAGACAAGCCCAGTACATCAAAATTGGCTAAAACACCCTCCAAAAAGACACCTCCCCTCCCCATTTCAGACTCACCCCTCAAAAAATGTAAGATCCCTAGATTAGTTAAGGCCATACCATTTCCAGCTCCTACTGCCCATTCCACTACAGCTGCACCCCCTCACAATCAGAGCCAACCACTGCAGTGGATGGACTGGCCAATGGCCTTTTGATATTAATTAATTATATTATTTTTTATGCTGAATAAAGCAATTTTTATTTTTGATTAAAAACATTGGTGTCCAACAACTTGTTTCAGAGTTGACTGTATGACAAGTGGAATTGTTTGTTTATATGTACAATGATGATAGTGTGGCATGTTTTGCATATGTTACATGGAGTTTGTGCACTTTGACAGAAGGTATTTTAAAATGTGGGGTCTGTATTTCATGGCTGTCATTGGCAACTTAAGTTTTGGATCAAAGTGTGAAATGAAGTTGCAAACCTTTGCATTTTTTGAGCACACTTACACATAGGTGATGCTTTCAGTTGTCTACATATTGCAAGTGTCTCAATGTGCAACAGTGTGGGCGAAGCAAGCTGAATATGTTTGTGATGTGCATATGGGCACCAGTCGCATCTATTCAGCTGGAAACTTATGGCTGTTGACTGCATGGCTGTGACTTAGCACACATCCATGTACACATATTGGTTCAATAGAATTGTATGTGACTTTGAGGTGGTGAATCAATGTCTGTGTCTTCTGCAGACTTGTTGTATAGTGGCAAGGTCAACCTTGCTTGATGTGTGATGCCACTGTGGTCACACAAGCATTCATGGCTGTGAACACATCTTGTGCATTTACTGAGCACATGGTGAGTGTAAGCTGAGCTGTATTTTCACAGTCTTCCAACCATCTGCTACTACTTGACTCAAAAAATTCCATTTGGGTTTTGTTCTGCAAGGGTTATTTTTTCTTTGTAGTCTTTTGATCACTCATTTAGCTGATGTTCATGCCATCCTGCTTTTGTTATGTAAAATAGCAAATATGTTGTGTATGCATCATCCCAGCTTGTATTGCATTTAGCGTACACACACAAGTCGTAGTTAAGCATATGAATTGTGTGTCACATGTATTTTGAGAATGACTGATAAGGGTGTTGATCTGAGCTACATTGATGCTGTTCCATTTCACACAGAGCTGTATTATGAGTGCTGTGATGTCAGTTTACTTGGAAGGTGGTTTATGTGGTGAGGCATGTGTACAGTGAGTGCACAGAAAGGATGTGTGTCTGCCGGCTGTGAAGATGCTCCCAGATCTTGAGTCGCCACCATGCTCTTAGATGCCACACATGTGAGGATGTGTTGATGGAAATAAATGTTTTTGTTGACAGTCTCCTTGATGTTTCAATGGATTGTTTGTGACATTGTTTCAGTGCCAATTGTGGACATAGCAGACTTGATTCAGCACATGTCTTTCATCCTCACAAGATGTACACATATCTCCTGGATTCATGGTGACTAAGTCACTTGTGTTTTTGACCCACAGATTTAGTCACCACACCAGCATCCTCACCCATGCTGGCACCTAATCTTACTCAATGAGCTGTGCACTGGCCACACCAACACTGTTTGTGGATACTACAGAATGTTACTCATGCATACTCTTACTACTATATTGGACACAATCTGCACATTCAAAATGTGATTATCAGTGTCAGGCGTACACTACGGATTGAGGTGTTAGATGTATATTGTCTGCGAATGACATTCACAAAAGCAGGCCATAGACACATGCAAATTGGTATTTGAGTTTGCGGGAACAGTCCACACATGGAGACAGTATCCTAAATGTATGCATTACTGAGTCTGTGGACATGTGTGTTATCTGTGCTGATATCCTCTGTGCTTTACTGTACACAGATGCATCACAATGTCTTACTTTTGTTAGTACATTTGAGTGGTGTTGTCCTGCGATGTTTCTGTGTGTGTTGTGGTGGACTTATGCCTTCACTGTGTGATCACACATATGTGTGTTTATTCTAATTCCTGGTCTAGCGTCAAATGTGCTATTCCCCTTGAATTTAGCATGCTGACTGTAACTACCTGATGAAAATCCCTCATTCTACATACACAACATGCTATGGACCCATGTTCTGATTGTGATAACAATGATGTTCAGGCACTCTAAAAGTAATTGACACACAATCTGTGATCATCTCTTGAACATGGCATGTGTGTTTTTACTGGACAAAGCTTTTGTAGTTAAATGAACGATGCTGCAGATCAAGGTTGTGGTATGTAGGTCAGACTGTCCAGTTGTGACTTGCCTCCCTGCAAGGTCCCTACATTGAAGGCCAGATCCTTGCACATGTCATGCCCTGAAAGTGAAGTTTGTGTGTTGAACATGACACTCCCTCTGTCAATGCATGTAAGGCAGTGCACCATGGTGGTTCTGCCACAAAGGCTCTCCAGCAGCCTCTATTCAAAGAATAGATGGTGATCCGTGGAAATTGTGACCTAATGTTGCATTGTCCTGGTTGGGACTGTGCAAGTGTGTGAGTCCATTGGTGCGGTCTAGGAAGGCCCACATAAGCATGGTCTGCAGGTGACCCTGTGGTGTACCTGCATCTTCACTCTACCCATTCCTCAAGGTTAGCATTTACTTCTGCTGCAACAGTGTGTGAATACCTTTCATTGACAATACCCTGTGAGATTGTTTATGTGGAAATTCCTGCAGCATGTACTACACATGTACTGATATAGGAATTGTTTTTTGATCAGAAGTTACATTGTTCATGTACATTTTTATAGCTTTATTTTCACCCCAAACCCAGGTAATGCAACTTATTGTATGGGGGTATCTTCCCAAACCCAAGATATGCATCTTCATGTATGGGGGTATTTTTCCCAACCCCAAAATATGCATCTTCATCTATAGGGGTATTTACCCCAAACCCAAGATATGCATCTTCATGTATGCCAAAAATATGAATCTTCTTCTATAGGGGTATTTACCACAAACCCAAGATATGCATCTTTATGTATCGGGGTATTTCCCCAACCCAAAAATATGCATCTTCATCTATAGGGGTATTTACCCCAACCCAAGATATGCATCTTCATGTATGGGGGTATTTCCCCCAACCCAAAAATATGCATCTTCATCTATAGGGGCATTTACCCCAAACCCAAGATATGCATCTTCATGAATGGGGGTATTTGCCCCAATAACTACCAGGTGAGGAGAGGGTCCTAGGGAATATTTAAAGACCTGCGCGGATAAGTCCCCAAGCCAGATACAGTAACAGCAAAAAATCCGCGGGTCTGAAGTGATGTATATATAGACAGAGAGATTGACCGCGAGTGACTCTCAGGATCCGGCCCGGGGTAATGACGGAGAAGAGCGTTGCCTCACGCCCTGAGCGGTTGCCAGGAGCGGTGGGTACCCTCCCGATTTGACACGGGAGTACAAGACCTGTGATCAAACAGTGACATATACAGGTATATGGTTGTATTGTTCTTTTTTGTAATTTTCACTTACTTTACAGTGCAGTAGTTACATCTTGGTCCTGAAGAAAGCCTCCACTGGCTGAAACATGTAGACCGTATTACTAGCACGTTCGCACATTTATTCAGATCGCGCGTTCACTGTTTTTTAAACCTTGACAACATGAGATACCTAATAAATTTATTTTTCTCATGCTAGTCAATTTTAAATCACTTTGTACACTGCACCACTCTTTCACCACACTATTTATGCTTCATCAATCCTAGGTGATTGCGTCTCTAAACTACTGATTAAAAACATCCGCGAGCTCCTCCTTTACATTTAGCAAGGAGTTGCAGCTCCTTGGCTGCAGTAGCTTGCAGCCGAGAGGAGATCCCAAATGATGAAGCATGCCACTTCGGTGGGTGATGGGAATCCATCCTCTTAAATGAGACTCCTCCATTAGCTCTTACTCCATCTTGTTTTGGCTGGTCAATCTCTCAGTATTTCCCCCAACCCAAAAATATGAATCTTCATA
Source organism: Calotriton arnoldi (assembly GCA_963921515.1). NCBI lineage: Eukaryota > Metazoa > Chordata > Amphibia > Caudata > Salamandridae > Calotriton > Calotriton arnoldi. The sequence goes on from CAWUFW010012631.1 coordinate 42,079, forward strand.
TATAGGGGTATTTACCCCAAACCCAAGATATGCATCTTCATGTATGGGGGTATTTACCCCAGACCAAAAATATGCATCTTCATCTATAGGAGTATTTACCCCCAACCCAAGATATGCATCTTCATGTATGGGGGTATTTACCCCAGACCAAAAATATGCATCTTCATCTATAGGAGTATTTACCCCCAACCCAAGATATTCATCTTCATGTATGGGGGTATTTCCCCCAATGCAAAAATATGCATCTTCATCTATAGGGGTATTTACCCCAAGCCCAAGATATTCATCTTCATGTATGGGGGTATTTCCACACAAAACCACATATGCATATACACATATGGTGTATCCCCCACCAACACACATATTTTCTTCAATGTTGCTGTGGGTAGTTGCCACCCCCATATTGACTGGACATTGCTGTGGGTAGTTGCCACCCCCCTATTGACTGGACATTGCTGTGGGTAGTTGTCACCCCCCATATTGACTGGACATTGCTGTGGGTAGTTGACACCCCCCATATTGACTGGACATTGCAGCATGAAGTTGCCAACCCCCATATTGACTGCACATTGCTGTGGGTAGTTGACACACCCCATATTGACTGGACATTGCTGTGGGTAGTTGACACCCCCCATATTGACTGGACATTGCTGTGAGTAGTTGCCACCCCCCATATTGACTAGATATTGCTGTGGGTAGTTGCCACCCCCCACATTGACTGGACATTGCTGTGGGTAGTTGCCACCCCCATATTGACTAAACATTGCTGTGGGTAGTTGCCACCCCCCATATTGAATGGACATTGCTGTGTGAAGTTGCCACCCCCCATTTTGACTGGACATTGCTGTGGGTAGTTGCCACCCCCATATTGAAAGGACATTGCTGTGGGTAGTTGCCACCCCCCATATTGACTGGACATTGCTGTGTGAAGTTGCCACCCCCCATATTGACTGGACATTGCTGTGGGTAGTTGCCACCCCCCATATTGACTGGTCACTGCTGTGGGTAGTTGCCAACCCCCATATTGACTGGACATTGCTGTATGGGTAGGTGTCGGACTTACCTTCTGCGACGAACGCGTCGGTTGCGGTTGTAGTAGTACTCGAAGAGATAGAGTATGGGGATGACATGCATGATCGGATTCATGGCTGCACGTCTTATTCAGCATCAATCGTGTTTTGGCGTGAATGGGTGCTGAAATACTCCCCTTCCGGCTGCTCTGACGTGTTGGTTGTAGCGACGGATTTGGCGCAGGGGAAGTACGCATCGTACTGCGGCGTTTGTAATCAGACTTGGAAATGCCTCCGGACGACTCCTTTCTGCGTTTCCGGAGACTTTTCATTTGGACTATGAGGGCGGAATCGGAGTGACCGTATCGTTCGGTGAGTAAAGGTTTTTGTGCATCGTACTGCGTTGTTTGGTTTAACAGGCTCCCAATACGAGTCGGTTGTACTGTTCGCCTCCGAACGCATCTGGGAGGGCCTTCCAAACGACATCGGAATCGGACCCTCAGTAAGAAGTCAATGCCAATGATGATGGAAGTTGTCTGGGCAAGTGTGAATACATGCACAATTTTCAATCAGCCAACAACAATGACCCACTTGCACCATTGGGCAAGGGTGTGTGTTGTAGTGCCAGGCACCAGTGTGTGTCCCAGCGCAGCCAAGGATCTGCAAACTCTAGTGAAAAAACTAATCAACCTATACCTGCCCTATCACTTCACAGAGAGTGCGACAGTAGGAGACTATCTGTGTTTTGTTGTGCTGTGAGTAAAATCACCAAATGTTGCCCATTTACAGTGTCTAAAGTATGGAAAGGGGTCCATATTTGACTCAAATGTAAGGTAGACTAACAGTTGGCCAGAGGCCTCTGACAAAGCAACATATGCCTTCAGAGACTGCAGGTCAATTGCTATATCATGTACTTAACTTAACTTACTCAATGGTGCCAACTCCTAAATATTAAAAGATGACAAACTAGTGAAAGTAGAAAAAATTGAATTGTAACCAAATTATCTAAACTACCTACACCTACCTGGTCTAAACTAACTAACCTTAACACTAGCCTAAACTATCATAGCTTATCTTAAACTATCTCAACTACTTTACACACATGACAAGTTAAGCATCAACACCCACCCCCTTAATATACATGCCTACGTACAATGTGTGTGGTTTTTTCAGCTTTTTTAAACACTAAACATCAACCCCCCACCCATTTAAAAATGCTACCATGAAATAACACACTTAGAAACAACTACCTAAAACTATTAACCTTACACTTATCTACTCTAAACCTAGACCAAACCCTAACTAACACTGTGCCTAATAACATGAAACAATAAACCAACACATTAATGACAGGGAAAGGGAATGTCCAGAGGGAGAGTCTCAAATCTGAGCACAAATCTTCTCCATGGCCACCTTCAATGATAACAATATCTCCCGGAGGCTGCCCTGCTCCTGTTCAATGCCAAGCATCCTCCTGTGTATTTTGCACAACTCCTTGAGAATATTGGATTCACAGAAAGATCCTCTGGCAGGTGTGGGACTCCTGGCCCAAGTATTTGGCTGCTGTGAGGCAGTTGATGGTCCTGCTGTGGCCTCAGTCTGGACCGGCTGCTGCTGGTGTTGGACGTTTTATACTACTGGGTTGTGTGTTATCCGTCCACTTCCAGTGTTCCATGTCCCAGATGCCCTGGCCTTTTCATATACCACCCCCATCTTCCAGAATGCCTTTGCGATGCAGTGGATATGGCAGTAGTGTTCCTTCCTCAATTCGAAACTTTTAACTTTGTCAGATGTCATGGTATCTAGGGAGTTAAATACTCATTTGCTCATGTTGTAAATGTACATGATATTTGTGAAAATAGACTGGCATTGTTATATGATCATATGTGGCAGTCCAGACCAACACCATATATTGAGATGGAAATATGTACAATACACCTTTAGTACAAAGACATCTCCCAATCGAACAAGGCAAGCTTTGATCAAGTGTGGTCAGTTCTTGTGTACAATATGGAAATGTAGTCACAATATGATTACAACAATATCATTCATAACAGTGAGTCACACATATAATGATGATGTGTTGATAGGAAATTGGACATATGGTACAGATATAGACACTTTTGATGTTGGTATTGAATCATTCAAGTCAGTTGAAATTTGCTCATGAACATACATGAAAGGTGAAAAGGTAAGGAAGTCCAGATAGTGTGCTTCTACATTGCATGACTCATCTGGAGTTACATAAAGGAGCACACATTGCTGCCTTTACGTACTCAGTGTCAGGTACCCAATACATAGATGGAGGGTGGTTGGCTGCCACCTGCAAGACATAACTGTAGTACATTTCTCCAATTTACCCTCAGGCAAATACAAAGAAATCTTTACATAATCAAATGTCTATACATTCATTCTACCAGGGCTGCTTTGGTCAGTGCACAATTTAAATAAGACAATCTATCTCAGGAGTGTTTGTAAGCATGCTGGAGTACTCATCGGTACACAAACTTTGTGGGGTATAATGCAGGGAATCTTGAATCATGATGCAAGGGTGATTGTGTTGGTGTTAGTCAGTCTAACTCACCCAACTAGTAGGTGGGCAGTGTAATGGGATGTATGCTGCTAACACAGTGCATCTCTGCATGTGAACTTTAACACAGTGCAACAACATTACTTTATACCTTGCATTGTATGAATGCCTCCCAGAAATGGAACGTAGGAGAGTTATGAGTTTGACATGTCAATGCCAATCCATGTGCAGACTAGTGTGTTTGTCCAGCTGGCCACACCATGCCAATAAGACTGTATCCATGCATTGAGGCCTACTAGCACCCCATAGGTTTACAATGATGACATTTGCAGAAAGTTCTCCAAAATATATACATTGCACTGAGATATGAATCCTGACATCCAGTTTAGACCTGCATAGCCATGTGTCCAGAACCCTGTCATGTGGATATCTACACTCACAATGTGCATCAGTCAGGAAGTCTGGTAATGATTTAAACAACACCATGGTTAAAAAGAGTAACAGGCCTACATCTCTACAGCCTCCAGGGCAGCAGTGTAATTGTTCCTCTGTCACTCCATAAAAATACGCATGATAATGCACTAATACCCTTCCAGAAATAAATGTTGAGATGTCATTTGTCCTCTGTGATGGGTCAAATCCACGATTTGGAAAGACTTTGCCTATCACACCAACATTCACAGCGTCTATCTTAGGAAACATGGTTTGATTGTGATGGCAACCCTGTTGACACTGTCCTACATGATTTAACAATTTGGCTTTTGATTTGACACACAACTACAGGGTACAGGTAGGGGTCTCCAAACATTTTAAGTGTTGATCAGCAGGAATTTTTACCTACACCTATAGTCATTCACACTGAAATTATGTAGCAGGAGAGGTTAAACTTATGCAGCATGTATGAGCATAGTATGCTGCAAGATGAAGCAATATATGTGGCATATTGACACAAATTTTCTAAAAATCAGATTTCATGAAACCGTGTGTTTACACTTGGTAACACTCTCAGTAATTTTTTCCACTTCATCATCATAAGTTTCATACTCTAATATGGACATCGGTAACAACACTGTGTCCAGACAAGCTTAGCTTAGCTCATTCGACTTTGCTGCTACATCTGTTAAAACATTGTTTTTTATGTTTGTGCCATGTGTTGCACAACAAATCTTGATTGTGCTGAACATCTGCAGATTTAGTGCCAGATGATGATTCATGTGCCAAATGCATCAAAACTGTAGATAGGCAAACATCACCACAGCTGCAAAAGATGCATGGATCCTGTGGGCCTGTATAAATTGCCCCTACATGCACATTGACAAGCATCCTTCTCAATTCAACATTCTTCTGTGGACAAGTTCAGTTGTGTTGATATACTGACTGTAATTTGGTTGCGGGTGATTGATACATCCCCATATACATCACAATATTACAACTATCATGGATCACACACAGACCTGACAGAGCTACAACCATGTACTCATTACACTTCCTGGTTGCATTGAGATTTGAACATTGTATTGTAAATAGCACAGCTACAGATGGTCTAAATTCTGTTATAAGTACTATGACATCCCATTGATGTAAAATGTTCACCACACTTCACACACATATGTTTATATTGAATTGTATGAATATGGGATGCAGCAAGTCACATTGAATGGCAGAGCTGGCTGGATGTTGAAGCTCAGAGATATCTACCATCACATGCCTGAAGCATTCCTCAGGCATGTGATGTTTTCTGTACAGCTGGGAAGCATCATCTCAGGTCCCCTTGCACCATGACATAGGGGGAAACCATTGGCCCTGGGTAGACCAAAGTAGTGCTGCGATTGGAAAGGACAGGTATATATGTAACATTGTCAGGACCATATCAGACCTTTCATGGAGCTTGTGCACAAAGTGACCATATATTTCCTCCTTATCCTTCACCTGTTGCAGATTTACATAATTTTTGGATCATTCCCTGCTCAATCACATATGTAAAATCATGTAATGCTTCTAAATCCATGTGTGTTAAACATAAACAACCACCCACAACCCAGTGAACAGCCCCCCTAGGGCAAAGTATAGCAACGCAGCAATTGCCCCTGTATTGCATTACACTAGATTTATGTACTCACTCTAAGGCACACATAATGGCCTTGTGTTGCTTACATAATAGTGCTCTAATGTTTGCATTGCACTTTAATCAGTTTGCATTTTGCAAAATCAAACCACCATATTATATAATCTGCACCTTTTATGTTTAAACTTTTGCATAAATGAGATAGTAACCTTACTACATGCAAATGGTATATACATGCACCCCTACGGGGCCTCCGATTGGCAAACCCAGGATGTCCCCCAGATCTGCCTCACGTGTCATGATATCACCCCAGCAATGTTTGAGCTGGGAGACGGTGCTCTCAACTTTGAATACCTGGCACATGTACCAACCCACCCTCTCCCAACACTCCTTCCTGCCCTTGAGTTGGGATAGCCCTGGCTGACCCTAACCCATGGCCAGCATGTTGGGCAAGTATTGCACCAAGAGCCATAGGAGGCCACCAACCTCTCTCTCAGTATAATTCTTAGCCCTACCCTTTCCCAACATGGCCCAAACCCTTCTAAACCCACTACAGTCTAAAGAAACACACCTTAACCTAATGCCTACCCCTAATATATCAAACCCCTAAATAGACAAACACCTGGCAATACAATGACAAATACTCATACAATATACTACAAAAAGTCACAAAAGGTACACAATTGATACGAGACAGGGATAGACCAGACACATATATGACCAAAACTTACTCCAAACCATCAGAAGCCTGGGTTCTGCTGGATCCAACACCATAGGCTCCCTTCCATTGGTCCAGGACTGGAGTGGCACCGCTTGGTAGGTCAGAGTGACAGATGACAGTGTCCAGCTGCTGAAGCAGGGAGGTTGGAAGTCTTTCATGTCCGTGAGAATTCATGACAAGAGACCAGGAATATTGCCCTTGGAGTCGGACTGGGTTCAGGGAATGCATGTGTGGTACTTAGCATTTCGGTGAGGGGAGCATCTGGCAGCATGGCAGCACAGCAAGGCAGGAATCACGAGCAGATTGCTCACACATCAATTGTCACATGCGTTGCCAGGGGGCACACCTGAATGTCCCCCCAGTCATATGTGCATGTGGAGACTGATCCTGGGGCCTAAACCCCCACTATTAAGGATTCCCTAATCTCTCTCTTACTGCAATGTCTCAGAATCCCTTCCTTGTGATGCGTCACGAATGCAACACACATTTAGGGAAGCACAGAGACAGGCTATCTCCACCATATTCCAGTATATGTCCCTCCAGGCTTGCAGCTCTGCTCAACTTGACTATCGAACTTCATCTGGTGTAATTCCGTTAATCCTCATGTTTTGACGAGGCAGACATGTCTTACGCACAAAGGCAGAAAAGGTCCTCCATGTTATGTAGAGGGGCAGGCAAGTCTGCACTCAGTGTACAATTGTGGAAATACAGATTTTATAATGGACGTAAGCTCCACCATTTTATATTATTGTAGCCACCATTTTGTGGTAAGCTTTTCTTAGTTTGTCTCCTCAGCACAAAATAATGTGCTCCTTTCAGCTACACAGAACAAAGTGGATACGTCAAAAGACCCCAGAGCATATGTTTGTTCTCTACTTGCTAGCACGCAAGTAGGGCAGGATGCATTTAACAAACGGTCAATGATTAACATTCCTATTCACTGATATCACATGTATTACAGCCAGCTGCATAAATTGCTTATGTCTACAAATTATTGTTGATACAGGACGTGCGACCTTTTGTTCCATATCCAGATGATTAATCAAGTGAGCGCCTGACTCTGTAACCACAGGCGTGTCTATGTTTATATGTCTGACGCAAGTTATGTACAGTTCTGCTTTATTTCTGTTGACCACGGGATTACTGATGAGTGGTGGGAGTTAATGAGTAATCCTTATATATATATGTTTTGCATGCCATGTATACATATTTCCAGAGGTACTGGTCCTGACTAGTACATGATATCATCCTGGGATTATTAATCATCCTAGGCAGCTGCTAATTTTTCATACCCATTCCCACCTACACTTGTTCCAGCAGAAAGATATATAAGGCTGTCTATGACTGTGTAAGTTGTCCACTTCTCTCATAGCCACATGGAGCTGTGAGGTTGTGTACCCGCTTGAGCGAAATAAATCTTTTTATGTTACAGTTACCTCCGACTGCTGGTCTTCCTTGTTATAGGTGTACCTGTGGGAGGTTGGAGAAGGACCACTTCCACAAAATTGGCGACTCTGGTGGGACCTCTCCGTGGGACATCCAACGGCTAGCTGAGTCCGTGGTTGAGAGGTGCGACTGAGGACTGAAGGATCGTAGGGGCCCCTGCACTAAGGAGACAGAGTTTCTCCGCAGCTGCCATCTGAAGTCCCAACTGGCCTCTTGACACAGGATTCCCCGGCAGAGGTCCACGAGCTGATCCCTTTTGAAACAGACGTGTTGTCCGAAGACCAACAGTCGGACGATTTGAGGACACCACAGATTGGTGAGATTGTTCTGTTGCATGTTTTGTTAATTAAGTTTGGTTATTTAAGTTTGTTGATTGGTTTGGTAAAATAATAGTTATAACTACGAAGTACTAGGAACAATGAAGAAATGCATTTCTAAAACGTTCTGTTGTATAAAATCAGGTCACCGGTTGGACGAAAGTGTCCCCACTCCTGTTGAAGACAGTCCTGGTTGGATATTAATGATAAAAAAAGGAGTGAATGTGAATTTATACAATAGAATATGGCATGAGTATACAAAAAAAGATAAGGAATTACAATTTCCTATTGATGGTACCTTTGATTTAGCTAAATTACAGTATTTACAACAATGTATGATGGAACGGAAGGTCCGACCCGCTATGTTTGAAGTATTTCAAACATGGGAGAAATCTGCCAGAACTCGGAATATGAAACAAAAACAAGATAGGGAACGAGAGAATAGAAAAACAACCATGGCTAAAGTAGCAGAATATAATAATATAAAAATAAACGAAAACATTGAACAGCATGACAGAGAGTTTAGGATGAAAACAGAAAAATGTTTTGTTGCAAAAGAAAAAAGAAAGTGCCCTCCTATCGATGAAGTATTAGAAGATTTGTTAGATAAACCTCCCCCGTATAATATTGTCCAGATTCCTGCCCCAGGTCCCGGGGCTGGGGGTCCACCAGCTACTCAGCAAGCGCCCCCTCCTGTTGTGCAGGCTCAACAGGTAGCCACTCCTGTTACGCAAGCCCAGCAAATAACCCCTGTTACTAATCTTCAGGGTACACAGGGAGCGGTAGGTTACACCCCAACAGTACCGTCCGCTCCAGCAACATTATCCTCCAGCACCACGCCCCCAATGTTCACAACACCATTTAGCACACAAAGTCACTCCCCTATAATAACTATGCGGAGACCGGACCACTGGATAGATTCCCCTCACTCTAGGTCACCAATTAGGGACAGACTGACACCAGACACGCAGGTTAGACACACACGATTAGGCCCTTCTGAAAAGAACGCTATAAAGAAAATGACCAAAAAGTGGATGGACCAAGGGGAAATAACTAAAAGAGAAGCCTGGGACACATTTGAGGGGATGCAGGAATTAAGAGCCAAAAATTTTGTCATTAATAGTATGGTAACGCGATTGTTTGATCACTGTTACCTCTTATTAGAGGATAGTACCGTTGTTTTTACGTCACCAGAATGGTTAAACAAAGTATGGAGGGATAGTGAGCACTCCACATTAACTATCGCGCAATGCATAAGTACATTTAATGACTGTTATCAGTTCCAAAAGGAGCTAGATATCATTATATGTGGTGCCACACAAAAACATATCCACCAACATTATGGCCCAGAAATTAGTGGTGATACTTCAGCTTACCCTATGAGAGAGGTACATCCAATTCCTGATCCAAGGCCAGGGAATCATCCCCCTATCCCACAATATGTTCATACTCCTTGGACTAGGGCTGATTTGTTAGCCATGAGAAAGGAGTTACCTGATCCTAGAAAAATCCGAGGCTCTTTTATGAGCAACTTGAATCTGCCATTAATTTAACACCCATGATACTAAAAGATATTGATTTTTTGTTTGATTTCTTGGTACCTCAAGAAATATGGCGTCCAGTTAGGGATAATAACTGCGCAACCATTCACTGGCCAACCATAGTCGGTGATGATAATGACAGATTAGCAGGAGGAGCCGTGCCACCGTCCTTAATAGCCTTACCAAGGCATATTATAACACGTATGCAGGAAATATTGCCCAGAGAAAAGGTGGATTGGGATAAGATGACGGCATGTCGACAGAAGGAGGGAGAGGAAGTTACCGATTTCTTTAGTAGAATAGAGGAGGTTTTTAAAGCATACAGTGGGCAAGATATACAGACTATACAAGGGAAGCGTATCTTTGCTAATCAGTTTGTTCATAATCTTCTACCTGACTTATCAGATAGTATAAAGACGTACGAAAGCACCTGGACTGCTAAAGACCCAGCTGAATTATTGACCATGGCCTGCTACTATGAGAATAAGAGAAATGCAGAAAAGGGAAAAAAGGATAAGCAAATGAAGGAGTTAAAAACAAAAGCATTGATGCAGCAAGCTTTTCCTGATAGGGGAAGGACAAGAGGACGTACAAACTTTCAGAGGGGAGGTGGACGTAGTCGAGGGGTTGGTCGAGCTGCTTCAGCTCCGGCGCAACAGAGAGCAGGGTTAGGCTACAATACATGTGCCTATTGCTATCAGGAGGGTCATTGGAAGAATGAGTGCCCTTCGTTACAGGGCCAGGGTCAGACTATGAGAAATAATGCCAATACTTACAGAGGGAACACAACTCCCCACGCAGACAGAGGAAGAGGTAGAGGACAACAAAGAAATTATAATGACACCGACCAGACAAATTATTTCGACCAAAGGAATAATGCGTATTTTACACAGGATTATGCGCAGGATGATGATCATCAGGATTGGACCCTATAGGGATGCCCAGGAGAGGACAGGGAGCGAGTGCAAATACCAGTAGATTCTTCAGGGCCATATGTAACAATGATGGTTGGAGGTGAAGAAAGAGTGTTCCTTCTAGATACTGGTGCCACTAACACATCCATTTCCCACCGCTTGCTCCCCCATGCTCCTCTCTCGGGAAAATTAGATAAGTCGGTGGGATTTTCTAATACTGTTGTAACAAGCCCCATTTCGCGACCATTGGACTTCACTATAGGCCCCATAACAGGGAGCATGCCCTTTGTATTAACAGAGAAATGTTCACTTAATTTACTAGGTTTGAAGGCTTTAAAAATGATGCATGCTACCATATATTGTACACCAGATGGTGTTTATCTGACTTGCAAGAAATCAGCACTATCTAAGCAGTATCTTGTTGCAGACAAAAATACCTTACCACCTGAACTTCGGGATATTGATCCAAAGTTGTGGGCACATGGACCAAACGATGTCGGAAGAATGGATATTGAGCCAGTACATATTAAAGTAAAACAAAATGTTAAATTACCCCGCATTCCCCAATACAAAATGTCAAAAGAAGGAGAGGAAGGATTGAAATTAGTGATATCAGACTTGCTGCAACGACAAATAATAAGAGAAGTCACAAGTAGCCTATGTAATAGTCCCATTTTACCTGTAGTTAAACGAGATGATGGAACAGAACAGGTCAAATATAGGATGGTTGTTGATTTGAGAGCCATTAATAAAATAGTGGAACCACAATATCCTGTTGTACCCGACATTACTGCAATGTTTTCGTCTGTACCACCTTCAGCCCAGTGGTTCACTGTGATTGATCTAAAAAATGCCTTCTTTAGCATTCCCATACACCCAGATAGTCAGTATTTGTTCAGTTTTAGTTTCCAAGGGAGATCCTATCAATTCTGTCGAGCTCCACAGGGGTATACAGAAAGCCCTAGCATTTATAGCCAGGCATTAAAAAGACAACTGGATAACTGTATTATGCCATCAGGTACGGTATTACTGCAATATGTTGATGATTTATTAATCACCGCTGAAACAGAAGATATTTGTAAGCAGGCTACGCATGATGTTTTAACATTTCTCGCTTTGCATGGACATAAGGTTTCGCCAGCTAAACTACAGTATTGTCGACAGGAGGTAACCTATTTGGGTCACCTCTTGTCGAATGGGGGAGGAGGCTTTCACCTGCCAGAATACAGTCCATTCAGAACATTTCAAGACCTAGAACTCAAAAGGATGTTCGTGCATTTCTGGGAATGGTCTCCTTTTGTAGGCAATGGGTACCAAATTTTTCTTTTCTGGCCAAACCATTATTGTCCTTAACTCACAAGGATGTGCAAGATCCCGTCCCTTGGGAGAATGAACATCACGATAGCTTCATGGCTTTAAAATCTGCTCTATGCAATGCACCTGCTTTAGGTACGCCAGACTATACTAAAAGCTTTGCATTGTTCGTACATGAAAGAGAAGGGTGCGCAATGGCTGTACTAACACAGAAAAATGGAGAGAAGAATAGACCATGTGCCTATTTTTCTTCAACATTGGATCCGGTAGCCAGAGGCCTACCGAACTGCCTAAGAAATATTGCTGCGGCGGCTGCTGCAGTAAAACAGGCAGACTCTATTGTACTAGGACATCCCGTTATGGTTTATGTCCCTCATTCAGTGGACATACTATTAAACAAAACCAAGACGCAGCATTTAACTAATGCTAGATTGACTCATTATGAACTAATATTAATGGCTACTAATGTGACCTTGCAGCGGTGCAACACTATAAACCCAGCTACTCTGATGCCTCTCCCTTCGGAGCAGGATGAAGTACAACATGATTGTGTGATTGTCACTGAAACTGAAACGAAAGGTCGAGTAGATTTGGTAGATGTACCTCTGTCTAAGGTCGATGGAACACTATTTGTGGATGGCTCTTGTCTAAAGAGACCAGATGGAACCACCTCGGCAGCCTATGCAATAACAACCAATAAAACAATTGTTGAAACATGTAAAATACAACAGATGTCTGCTCAGGCAGCTGAATTAATTGCTCTAACTAGAGCATGTGAACTTTCAGAGAAGTTAGTGGTAAACATCTACACTGACAGCCAGTACGCTTGGGGGTGGCTCATAACTTTGGACGCTTATGGGCCGAAAGAGGGTACATTACATCTGGAGGTGCTAAAATACAGCACGGCACCTTGATTACAAGATTATTAAATGCTCTTGCATTACCAACTAAGTTGGCTATCATAAAGTGTAGTGCACACAAGATAATCACAGACCATGTAGGCCAAGGAAATGCCTTTGCCGATGAAACAGCAAGACATACTGCATTAAATGAGTACACGTTAACATATGTAGTGTCGAGTGCAGATGAGGAGACAAAAGAAGTTGATCCTTACACGCAGATAAGGGAGATTCAAGCTTTTGCAAGTGAAGAAGAAAGAAAGCAGTGGGTAAAGGAAGGTTATTATTTTGACACACATCTTGGGGCTTGGATGAATACACTTGGACAGAAATGGGTCCTGCCTGATAGTTTTCTCTTGCCCATACTTCAGATGGTCCATGGTCCTGCACATTTGGGAGCTGACGGGATGACAAATACAATTGAGAAAATATGGGAGAACAAAAATATAAGAAAGACAGCTGTAAAACTGTCTAAAAATTGTATGATCTGTGCTCTTCATAACGTGGGAAAAGGGATACAAGTACCACCTGGTCATTTCAGATTGCCAGAATATCCATTTGAATGTCTTCAGATGGACTTCATCGAGATGCCCCCTGCCAATGGAAAACAATATGTTTTAGTTGTCATATGCAGTTTTAGCAATTGGGTGGAAGCATTCCCTTTGAAAGATAATACCGCCTTGAGTACAGCAAAAATGCTGCTGAAAGAGTATTTCCCTCGCTACGGTTTGCCCAAAAGTCTGTGGAGTGATAACGGAGTACATTTTTCGAATAAAATAATGGATCTAGTATGTCAAGGACTGGGGCTAAAACAGAAATTCCATTCAATTTATCATGCAAAATCAGCAGGGCTTGTAGAGCGTTGCAATGCTACCTTAAAAAATAAACTGCAAAAAATATGTGCATCAAGTACTCTCAGCTGGGTAGATGCTTTGCCAATAGCCTTGTTCTCTATGAGAACAACTGTTACATCCAAAAACAGACTCTCCCCATATGAGCTTGTCATGGGGAGACCCGCAAATGTATATGGGTTTGCCTCTCCATCAAAGTTGCAAGAATTGACACATTCTGCTTTATTGGATTATTGTAAAGAATTAACTACTGCTCTGTCTACCATTCGCCAACAGGTCAGAGACACTTGGTCCCCGCCTTTGGAAGGAGAAGTGCATGACATCCGGCCCGGGGACTGGGTCCTGACCAAGAACTTTGTAAGGAAAAACAGCCTACAACCCAGATGGAAGGAACCATCTCAAGTTTTGTTAGTTACACAAACAGCAGTGCGATGTGATGGACACAAAAACTGGATTCATTTATCGAATGTGAAAAGAGCACCACCATTCTGGCCAAAATTGCCCCCGGAAGAGGACCGTTCTGACCGAAGAACTGGTGATTGCCCTCCTACCCACATTGACGATCAACGAACTGTATCAGGATATAATCTACGCCCAAGGAAACTGAAGAGTGCTTAGGACGGAGCAAGCACCAACTGCCACGCACTGGGTAGTGCCAACTTTAAAGGACTAACTTGTGCAGTGAGGTTAGTAAAATAAGGACACTGCCGACAAAGAACTGTAGAGCCTGTAACAGTGAGGCCTATAACGAACACTGTTGAACTATCACATCTAAGTGAGATTGTATATTTCGAAGTTTTTAAGCATTATCTCTAACCGTATTGCTATCTGGGACCGTATTTTCGTCAGACATGGAAGATACCTATTCCACCCTTACAATGAACAAAAAGAGGCGTTGGTACTCCAAACTATGCATATTATGTGTGTTATTTTGTGTAATGTCTTTGATAATCGGCTTACTCTATCTTTTAGAGCTTTATCACCCTATAGCAAAACCAGCCCCGCTTCCCTCTGACAAGGTCCCCTCAGTTACTGTAGCACCTGAGGATATGGATCACAGGGAGGAAATGCGTCATAATTCTTTTCTTACCCTACTTCATCACACTCATCAAGTAATTGAAAAAAATAATTGTTGGATATGCATGCAATTTCCGGCATATGTAGACGAAGGACTACCCCTCCTCCAAGTACCCCTGCCGTTTGAAGCATCCTGTTATGCGTTACATACCGTGATGTTGAAGGTTGAGCTAATAGGGGTCCTTGGAAACTTGGTCACCTCCCGTTCTACCACCAGAACATCAACTGTATCACTATACAACCGATATCAAGATGACATCCTCCAGGCAGGAAATTGCACTGAAGTTGTCTTACCTAATGCAACGTTCCCCTTTTCTAATATATTCACCCCACTATTTTTGGTACACAATGAAAGTACACCTCCGCTTCATAGAGATGCCAGAGAAATACCCTTTTTGAAAATGAGGCAGCGTAGTGTACTTGGGAGTATATGTATCAGAAGTAATGGTACTTCCGACATGGGGAATAGTACCAATTGTAATATGACATTTGAGATGGCTGCTCAGGAAATGACAGTTCCACTTTATATCGGTGACTCAGTTTATTTCATTTGTGGTTCTAGGGCCTATACTTGGCTACCAGTGAATTGGGGTGGCTGTTGTCATCTAGGTCTTGTGACACCAGCGATGTCTATCAAAAGTACAAAGGAGGTAAATAGAGCCTCCAAAACACTAAGGGGTAAGAGGAGTGTTGATCAAGGAGATACAGTATCAGAGATAGCTGGTGATGTGCTGAAGGCCTTTGTTCCTTGGTATGGCCCTGCCATAAATTCCAGAAATATTCGCAGGTTATCCCGTTTATTGGAAGCAACTGTAGAGGAGACAGCAGGGATTATTGAGAACATCACAGTGGAGCTCAAGGCTGTCAGATTGGTTTCCCTTCAAAACCGGATGGTTCTAGATATGATGTTGGCAGAACGGGGTGGAGTCTGTAGGGTGATCGGGGTGTCCTGCTGCGTGTATATACCTGACTCCTCCACATCAGTTAGGGAAGCTGTCAAAAGACTATATGATATAGGGGCCCAGGCCCATAGTGATATTGGCTCTTGGGATCCGGCGGGCTCTTTTTGGAACACTCTATCGGCATGGGGTTGGAAGATAGGGATGTTCCTAGTGACCATATTCCTCGTAGTAATTGGGTGCTGTGTTTTCATTAATTGCCTACCCATATGTTGCCAGTGTTTGGGGCGACTGCTGAAACCACCCCCAGTCCCTCCAGTGACACTGACTAACGCTCTTATAATGAGGGATATTGTGACTCAACAATTGATGGATATTGATGTTTCGGACAACGCCACCTCCCTCCCAAATGCAGTAGATTATGTTAATGAACGCCATGAGGCCCACTATAGTAACAGTCGGCCAATATATGAACACGTACATTAGGAGTCGATAACAATGTTGGACCTTGCGTCCAAAGGGTCGATTGTGGAAATACAGATTTTATAATGGACGTAAGCTCCACCATTTTATATTATTGTAGCCACCATTTTGTGGTAAGCTTTTCTTAGTTTGTCTCCTCAGCACAAAATAATGTGCTCCTTTCAGCTACACAGAACAAAGTGGATACGTCAAAAGACCCCAGAGCATATGTTTGTTCTCTACTTGCTAGCACGCAAGTAGGGCAGGATGCATTTAACAAACGGTCAATGATTAACATTCCTATTCACTGATATCACATGTATTACAGCCAGCTGCATAAATTGCTTATGTCTACAAATTATTGTTGATACAGGACGTGCGACCTTTTGTTCCATATCCAGATGATTAATCAAGTGAGCGCCTGACTCTGTAACCACAGGCGTGTCTATGTTTATATGTCTGACGCAAGTTATGTACAGTTCTGCTTTATTTCTGTTGACCACGGGATTACTGATGAGTGGTGGGAGTTAATGAGTAATCCTTATATATATATGTTTTGCATGCCATGTATACATATTTCCAGAGGTACTGGTCCTGACTAGTACATGATATCATCCTGGGATTATTAATCATCCTAGGCAGCTGCTAATTTTTCATACCCATTCCCACCTACACTTGTTCCAGCAGAAAGATATATAAGGCTGTCTATGACTGTGTAAGTTGTCCACTTCTCTCATAGCCACATGGAGCTGTGAGGTTGTGTACCCGCTTGAGCGAAATAAATCTTTTTATGTTACAGTTACCTCCGACTGCTGGTCTTCCTTGTTATAGGTGTACCTGTGGGAGGTTGGAGAAGGACCACTTCCACACAATCACAGCACATTTAGTGACCAGTACTGTGATCTACATGTATGATGCAACCACCAGCATACTAACATGCAGCACCCACGCTCGATGTGGGCACACTGTTCAGTACTACAGACCCTTTGTATTGTATTAGAATGTGTCACTTTGAACACGCAGTACCAACACACACATTAACCATGTGCCCACTGTTCTACTTTTCAAACTAGGTGTTGTGTATGTCTTGCACAAGCCCATGCATGCTGCACATGATTTTATCACACACACACACTTCCAGATCAACCTGATGTTGGGCAGGGGTGAGTGTAACACAGAGTCACTGAACTTTAGAAGAGTTGAGTGAGCCTGTTGACCTCATTGTGGTGACCCAGGATTGAATGGTCATATTCACTCTTACTGATCACTACACAGTATGCTGGCACCCCCATGTTTGCTGGCTTTTGCTCCTCCCAAAGGCAGTAGTTTACCACAACTATAAGAGTTGGCCTTTGGTTGTCCCTCCTGGTCCAAGAAGACTGCAATCAATGACACAGGCCTATGTAATGGCACACATGCATATTCCATACTCTCCTATGGTAATGTACCAGCATTCGTGATCTACACAACAATAAAGGGTACACAAGTCTTATCATGCAGGGGACATTTCATACACCACACCACCATTGCACCATATTTGTATGGTATTTGTTTATCGACCACCATTTGTGCCAGAACTTTGACATACACACTTCTCACATTACCCATCTGTCTCCCTAACGTGATGAGATGGTTGGCAGACATCTCCCCCGCCCCAATCCTGGCCACTACTGAAGAAGGAGTGTTTAGATATTTGTTGAGGAGAAGGAGTTTTAGCTTCTTCTTGAAGTGGGGGAACGACTTATTGTTACGTAAGCAGCAACTTCCAGATTCTGGGAGCATTTCCTGACAAGGCACAGGTTCGAGATTTCACCTTCTTAAATTCTGGTGGAATCAGGAGTAGACTGTTAGAGCTTCTTAGTGGTCTCTTTTGACCGACTTTTGTTTATTTGCGGGGTAGGCTGTTTTTTTCATGTAGAGAGCTTTTTGAGCTATGCAGGCAGTTTTGAGAATAGCTCTTGCCTATGTTAGAAGCCAGTTGAGCTGCTTGAGAGCGGGAGTGATGTGGTCGAAGGACCTCTCCCCCGATAGAAGTTTAGCCACTGCTTGGAGTGTAGCTTTCAAAGGAGCTAGGAGTGTTTTTGGATCACCCGTAATCGTTGCGTTACTGTAGTCCAGCTTGGGTAGGACTAAGGCTTGCAACACAGTCTTTAGGTGTTCGATGGGGATGAAGGTTTTGACCTTTTTAAGGTGTTTTCAGCGAGTAGAAGGTGCTTTTTACAGAGGCATTAAGATGCTCTTTCATGCTCAAGTGACTGCCAAGTGTAATCCCAAGGGATTTAACAGAAGTGGACATGGACAGTTTGCAGTTTAATGAAGTATAGATGTTGAGCCAAATATCTACAGGCAGGGATTTACCTTTAGGTTGGATAAAAAAGGAGTTGGCTGCTCGTCAGCCAGGATTGAACTGTGTAGAGAGTGCTCTTTATGTGCTGGATTTCTTTGATTGACGAGATTTCCATGTAGAGTTGGGTGTCATCTGCATAGAGAGGATGGTCAATTTTAGCTTGCTTCAGGATCATTGCAGGGGGTTCCATATAGAGGTTGAACAGTGCAAGAGATAGTATTGATCCTTGAGGGACTCCTTGTGTGACTGGCATTGGTTTTGAGGTTGAGTTGTTTAGTTTGATTAGCTTGTGCATTTGTTCAGGAAAGAGGCGAGCCACTGAAGGACAGTTCCATTGATGTCAGCATGCTGCGAGAGGGTGATTAGGAGGATATCATGGTTGACAGTATCAAAGGCAGACGAGAGGTCAAGGAGGACTAGGAGGCAGGCCTGGCCATCATCCAGCGATCTATGTAGGTCATCTATAATGTTCAAGATAACCGTCTCTGTAAGGTGTCATGCAAGTTGTATTTTTCAATGTGTGTGCTGAGTTGTGCAAGCACACGTTTTTCAATGGTTTTGGCAAGGAGAGGGAGGTTAGTTAAAGGTCTGTAGTTATTAAGGTCGTTCTGATCGGTGTCTGGTTTTTTAATGAGGGGGTGACTTGACAGAGTTTGAGGGGGCCAGCATGGATCTACTCAATATAGAGGAGTTGATGATTTTGGTCCATATAGGAGAGATGATGTGACTGAGCTTTTTAACAAACGCAGCAGGGAGGGGGTCAGAGATGTGCGATGTGAGCTTCATGCTAGCGAGCAATTTGAGGACTTCATTTTCAGGGACATTGTTGAATTTCGACTAAGTTGCATTGTTTTTCAACAACAAGGGGTTTTGGTTGGTGAACTGTGTTGTAGAGAGGGAGAGACTGCCATCATTTGGGGGTAGGGCTTTGGGTGGACCCTTTTTGCTATGGGCATCCTTGGTGCGGGTGGTGGGTGGTTCACCAGAAAGTTCTAGGTTAGATATTTATTTTTAGAAAAACACTGCTAATTCTTCACAGTGCTTGGTCGAATTGTTAGTTGGGTGTTGAGGGAAAGAGAAGGTTTTCTGTTTGATGATGTTGAATATGTCTCTAGGTTTCCTCCTTAACTGGCCAAGTTGTTCTCGGAAAAAGGAGTATTTATCTCAGAAGATGTGTTTTTTGTATTACAGGCATTCAGCCGGAGGATTGAGAGATTGGTTCCTGAGGGTTGCTGTCTCCAGTTTCTTCAAGCTAAACAGAATTGCTGCCTTCCATTGTTAAGGTCTTTATTGGGCCAGAAGCTGGAGGGGATACTTCTTGATTTCTTGAGTTTCAGAGGGGTGACTGCTTCAACGAGTTATTTCATTTTTGTGTTATAGTGGGCGGTGAGGTCCTCGGCAGAGGAGAGGTTGGGCGGAGGTAGGATTGGGGAACTGACTAATGCTACTGACTGTGCTTAGGGAATTCGATGGACATTCCTCACCTAGTGCTTGGGACGACTAGATTGGGGTGGGCCTTTGGTTTGATTGCATTGACATCCAATAGAATTCAATGGTGATTGGTCCAGTCGGATGGTAGGATAGTGTGCAGGGGTAGGGTGTTATGTTTAGAGATGATTGTGTCAAGGGTAGAGCCTTAATTGTGGGTTTGTTTATTGCAGTGTTGGGTAAGATTGTTTACTTCCAGGAGGGTGGAAACGACTTGTATTGTAGGATCATTAGCATTATTCAGGTGCAGGATCAGGTCACCTAATATAATGTCAGTACTGCCTTTTATTGAGTTTTGTGACATTAGGTCTGTTAGGTCTTTGAGGAATTGAGGGTTTTTCACCTGGAGGGTGATAGATTACATGAAAGTTGATAGGGTTGGGGCCTTTTGCGGCAAGCTGATTACAAAGATATTCAAAGGTAGGGTATTTGGTAGTGCGGAGGGAAGTTAGACAAGGATTGTTTTTGTGTATAATGGCTAATCCACCACACCTGTGATCCTTGCGGTTGCTGCGAATGATTGAGAAGACAAGTGGGGGGAGGCGGTTTATATAAGGGGATGAGTGGTTGTTTAGCAAGGTTTCAGTTATAAACCAGATGCCGGTATTGTGTCGTAAGATGGTTTCAGCTATATCAGTGGAATGCTTGACTGCTGATCGACAGTTTAGTAGCCTACTGCGGGGTGTCGGTACTGATCGCGGACCGGCTGACTGGGTTGGATGGTAGTTAATTGGGCAGGCAGCTTGGGAGGGTGAGTGGTGTACAGGGTCCTATTCGCGCTAAGGACAACCAAGAGCTTGCGATGGCAGAGTTGGCTTGGGGCATTGTCATAGGTGTTGCTCAGCTATTCGGCTTCCTGCTGCGACATTTCCGTCTTGGTGCATCTAGGTTTAAGGTGGTGATGAGTGTAGAGTATGGTTTGGTGAGGGGTGAGGGATGGGAGTTGAAACGAGTGTGGTAGGGTCAGTGTTCACCCTAGATGCATCGGGTTGGGGCAGTGTGTGGTTGGTCTTTCTATCAATAAGAAGTGACAACATTTCTTCTAGAATCGTGTTGATTTTGAGTTCTAGGCGGGCTATTATAAGGATCAGTTGAGAGATGGCTGGGACTACAGCAGAGAGGGGAGTATGATGGAGCTCGTAGGAGTCTGCGGTGGAGGCTAAGGTGGGATCCAGACTGTTGAGGTTGAAGGCTTGAACTGGGCTGGGCAGTGGGGGTGTGCCCTGGGAAGGAGAATGTGATTCTGGCAGCGAAACCGTAGTGTCAGGGCGTCTGGTAGTGGAGGAGGTTTGGTGGGGTGGCGGCGGAGACAGTGCAAGTATTGGGAGTAGAAGGCCCATCTACAGGAGATGTGGGTATATGGGTCTATTCTCTGGGAGAGGGTGTGAGGGTTGGTTCTCTAAGACCAGCAAGACGGGTGGAAGTGGGACCAGATGGCAAGGAGGTGCAGAGCACAGGAAAGTGATGATCAAAATGGCTGGGTTTTGTTCAGAGGATTGGACTAGGATGTTCCCATTGCTGTAAACGCTAATGGATAATTCTCTGCTAAAGTTCTGAGATGGGGCTATAGCGAGCTTAATTCCATAGGGCACGTTGGTAGTATTAGTTATGCGAAGGTGCTGTAGGAAGTTCTCTCTCCATTTTTTGTTTTCTTAGATGTTTATGGCCTTTGTGTAGTAGATGTCCATTATTAGTGATTCTGGATGTTCTTTGAGAATATTGTGTTTGAAATGTTTTGTGGCATTTTGGAGAGTTTTCATGGGAATTTAATGCAGTATGAGTTGGGGCAGTGCCTTTCCATGACTGTATTGCAGTGGGGCATTGGTGCTTGGTCCTACTGCAGTATTCACAATCTAGCCAGTCAGAGTAAACAAGGGTCTAATAGACATCAGGAAAGCAGGGTTATTATTCCTGGCACTAGGTAGGATACACAAATGTCACAGTTTTGGCAATAGGTACCAGTGATCCAGCGGTGTACTAACAACAGATACTCCACTACCATATACTCACCTGGGCCCATAAACACTTACACAGATCCAAGTAGACCGCTGGGTTTAGTTTATATTTATCTTTATTCAGGATTAGTTATTTATCATTCCTAACTAACCTTTCACTGATCAAAATGTTCTTTCCTCTGGTCAATGGACCATTAGTTGAACTAGTTGATGGTGATAATTAACATATCTTATTAACTATTCTTCAATTAAAGAAAATAACCACAGACTCGGGAAGTTTTAAAATCTTTATCTAAATTAAGTGAATGTGAACCATTTCAAATTACAATACAAACACCCTCATTCATAGGATTGCAAATCAAATCTTTCATTAAGGAAATATTTCAGACACATACAATAACTATGTCCGGAAAGGAGAGGACAGAGAGAGAAGATCATCTATAAATACCATGAATTTATAGTTACCAAGGATGGTGTGAAGACCAAACCCTCTGGCCAAAGGGCTGGTAAGGGTCCCCCGGGATAGATCAGGAGACAAAGACTTCAGGACAGGAATCAGGACAGAATACTTAACCCCTCTAATACCGACGACTGCGTCGCACCCCTCTCTGACACTCTCTTCCTCCTCGAGTTTCTTCCGCGATCTTCTTGTCTAACCCAATTAATTAAAGACAAATGGTTCTGCATTCAGAGTCTTCATCAACATCTCACAGCGTCCTTTTCAGCATCAGCACCACCCACAGCACCGACAGCATCCCAAGCTCTGCAGCATTCAGAAAATCTCCGTCCAACTAACTAACTAATGCTACCTCAGTTATACCTTTTCGTTGACCATGTACCACCCATTAATGTTTCAATATCGTAAAAATACTAACTCTGATTGGACAGGCAAGGGGGGATGATCATCACACCATGCTTACATATTACTTATTTCCATTGAACTATTGTTCGTAAACCCATCCCCTTTAAACTTTATTCCTCCCTTCAGTTCCCATACATATCCAAACTTTATTTGTTACATTTCTTTCAACACTATGAATACAAGAATTCTTGCTTGAACTCTTCACCCACTGTTCACAGGGCACGTCATTTTCGTCCTTGGACGGCTGTCAAACTTTGCTCATCCTTCCGGATTCGCTCTCGTGTAGGCATGTGCAACTTGAATCAGTCGGCTCAATTCAGACAAACGTGAAAGGCCCAAATGCGCACTAATAATAAAGTCAAAAGAAGAAATGTTACTTTCAAAAATAAATGGTTTCACTGTATACCACCCCTCTCTACTCTAACCCTGTTTACTTATTAATACTTTCCCCGCGTTAGCATTAGTAAAATAGCTGGTTTTCATTTCGGATAAGCAGATGCCATGCACGTGAGTCTTCAAGACTCCATTTGAATGCCTTCTGCACATGCGCTAGAATTTCCCTCCAAGCATTAGTACCGTCATACTACGTAGACGCAGTTGACGCATGCGCGGTAAAGATTTCCCAGTTAGAGCGATTTTAGTCCTTCGTTCATATTGTTAGCGTTAGTAAAACACATATGCAAGCTTCTCTAACCCGTGTGTTTTCTGTATTTGCGAGTTATTATTTACAAGACGTTGTTAGTAATACGTTAGCGGGTTAAACGAGAGGATTGCTTCCAAGCAAGTCTCCTTTACGAGTCCTTGCTCCATCAATCCCCTCTCTGATGGGATTTTAAGCCATCACAAAATTACCCATCCCATCCCAGATGCCAACTTTAGTACATCTCAATCTTCTACTTCTTTTCTCATTCTTCCGTTTGTTACTTCTTTTCCTTCTAAATCTTTCATCTTCTTATATATCTTTCCTTTCGTTTCTTCTGGTTGTATCTCCTCATAGTCTCTCTTCCGTTTCTTTCCTTTTCCTTCTCTTTCTAGATGTATTCTTCCTTTCCCTTTATTTTTGCAACATTTATATGTAATCATTATTATCATTTCTATTGTTATTATCACAACTAATGGTAATATTATTTGACCTAGAAAACTTTTCCCAAAATTAGTAAACCATTTCCCTATTGATGTTATGCTTTTTGTTAGTTTTCCCCACACACTATCAACCTCCAGTTGGGTCAAGTCTTTATGCATTCTTGTAATGTTTTCAATATATCCTTTAATTTCTCTGCTCTTGTCCGGAATATAAGTGCAGCAATGTTGAATTTTCAACATACCACGAACTCCACCTTCTTTTGCTAATAAAATGTCAAGAGCAAGACGGTTCTGTAAAACCATAGACCTGATTGCAACCATCTCTGTGTTAATCATCAAGAATCCTCCTGCAGTGTCTGTAGAAAGACGATCAACTATGGTCGATAACTTACACATTTTCTGCGAATTTAGAATGACTCCAACTGAGGGTATCAATGCACTAAATATATCTCCTACTATTTCAGAAAAACTAGCTCTTCTTTGTGTTAGTTCATTAGATTTTCCATTGATTCCATTGATTCTGTCCACATGGTATATTTTCGGGAAAACTATTCCAAAATAACAGCTCCCGTACCATCTTGCAGGTAACCTATAATAGGCATTGTTCCCGCAGACATAATTAACTCCTGGAAATACAGGATCAGTTCCCCCTTTTAGTCCCCACCCTCCTAAAATTAGGAAGTTGTGTTCACACTCACTGGAACCAATGTAATTATTATTATAATCTGTCTTTAATCTATGGAGGCAGAACTTTCCCTTTTTCACAAAATCCAGGGACATTGCAGCATGAGCTTTGCCATCTGCATAGATTCCCTCTTTCCCAACCCATGGAGGTACATGGTTTTCTGTTCAGCAGCTTTCTTTATTAAATCCTGTCTCCTTTATTCTACTAAATTCAAAAACTCCTTTTCTTCTTCACGTAATGTACATGTTAAATTATTTTCGTGTGCTCGAGCTATATCTATTGAACTCATTGTTAAAAAGAATTCACCCATAAATTGTGCATTCTTACTACTAGCTACTGGATTCATTTTCTCTCTAATAGGCAATTCTGAAAATACTACATCTAGATTTGAATAAAAATACTGAAGTCTACCTGTAGCATAAAATAAACTTGATAAAATACTACATGACACTCCATATGTTAGGGGTATATGGTGATATGTCACCCCTTCTGATACTGATGAAGGTACCTTCATACAAACATAGCAATTTCTAATTTCCATTGTAGTAACATATTCAAATAGCAATCTAGCAAACACATTTGAAGACATATTATAATCCGACTCATTATGATAATTTGCCTCATCTTCTACTCCTATTTCTATTTTAGTTTCCTTTATTCTATCTACCTTTTCATTAGTAATAGTATTATTTTTATCACTTGTTTTCATTAACAAAGGTACTCCTACTGTTAGGAATAACCATACAAATACTATCAATAAAATACTACAAAACATTTTCTTTTTAAACCTTGTTTTGGTCTTTCGGTGACTTCAATTTCTGCCATTTTAATCTGAGAAAATTTATTTTCTCATTTCTTTCGTCTGCTAAATTTCTTTTCTTTTAAGGAGGTCTCAATTTGCTTTCATCAATCTGTGCAACATGAACCCTTTCTGTTTCTTCACTTAAATCGAAGTTTTCAAATTCTTCAAGCATAACGTAAGTCCACTCAGGGGCCTTGTATTTTCTGTTTAAACTTCTCAGTCTTGGGCTTCTTCGAGTGAGTTTCACTAAAGTTTACTTAGATTGTGTTTGACTTGTGACTTCATTTACTTGTTCTGGTTTCTTTTCTGATTTTCTCAAATAATATTTTAATTTCTTCACTCCTACTGGCCAATTGTCTCCTTTTCTAACTCTTTTGACCTGAACTGCACTTTCACCTTCTTTATCTTCTTCCAAAATCCTTTTATTTTCACTTAATCTAGGCACAATCTGTCCTTGTTCTCTATTTTCTGTGTTTGGACCTTCCTCTACTTGCACCTGTCCAGGTCTTATTATAATTTGTTCTTCTTCTGCCTGAACTCGTTCTTCTAGATCTACCTGATCCTGTTCAGGTCCTATTTCTGATTGTCCTTCTTCTGCCTGAACTTGTTCTTCTATTTCTGCCTTTCCCTCCTCAGGTTCCTGAATGTCTTTATTTATCTCAACCTGAGTGTGTTCTTCTTCCCCTGTCCTTTCCTGTCTACCTTCCTGCCCTTTCAGTTTTGTTATTCTTCCGGTTACGACAGCATCATCAGGTATTTCAATTATTGGTATCCAATCTTCCTGACTTGTACCTGACTGTTCGTCGTTCAGTTGTTCAGAATCTATCACTCTAGACTCTTCAATTTCACAGCTTTCAACTTCTGACATTTCAGCCTGCTCAGTCAGTGGTTGCTCTTGTTGTTCTGATGGGCTCGTTACTCTTCTGGTATGACTAGCATGAATCCAATTGGGCAAACCTGCACACTTCACTGCTGTGGTAGTGACCAGTATGATTTGATGCGGTTTATCCCACCTTGGTGCTAGACACGACTTCCTTGCATGTTTCTTCACTAGCACCCAATCTCCAGGATTCAAATCATGTGCCTGGTCTGGCTGTCTTTCAACTGCGTCTTCTCCAACCTGGTGAAAGACAGAATGCACCATTTCAGCCAATCCTTTGCAATAGTCCAATACCAGATCATGAGTTATACTCATTTATTTGTTTCCAGGAATAAGTGCTTGCCTCATTGCCCTTCCCATGAGAACCTCATGAGGACTCATTCCTGTCTTTCTGTCAGGAATACTTCTGAGACCCATCAATACAAGAGGTAATGCATCTGGCCATTTCAGCATCGTGGATGCACACACTTTCCCTAATCTTGACTTGATTGTGCCATTTAGCTGTTCAACTATTCCAGAAGCCTCTGGACGATAAGCACACTGCAGTTTTTGTTCGATGTTAATGCAGCACAGATTAATCGAATTATTTCATTATTAAAATGAGGTCCGCTATCTGATTCCAAAGTGACTGGAAAACCGAAACGAGGAATCAACTCCCTCAACAGTAATTTGGCAACTGTAAGACTGTCATTTCTTCTGGTGGGGTATGCCTCCACCCATCTTGAGAACAGACACACTATGACTAGTACATATTTTAGTCCATTACTAGGAGGTAATTCAATAAAATCTAACTGGAACCTGGTGAAAGGTCCTTCTGCCTTTCCAATCTTTCCCCCAGCTAACCACTGTCTTCCTGCCTGGATTTTGCTGCTGACATGTTAAGCATCTCTGGCAAAGGCTTTCTGCGACTACCCTGAACTTTGGATTATACCAACTCTGTAGAATAATCTGATCATCGAATCTCTCCCCATGTGTGTTGCTCCATGATACACTCTTGCCATTTTAGAGAGCAAACAATCTGGCATGACTGGCCTTCCATCTAGGTACACCCATACTTCATCCTCTGACCTTTTTATACAGGCTGCTTTTATCCAAATTTCTTTTTCTTTTTCCTCAACTTCTTCTTGTAACTGTCTAATCTCATCCCATGTTTCTGGGATTGAGAAGAACATAAGTTGGCAGCTGGTTTCACCCGTTTCAACTTTTCTGTTTATGGCCATTGTATTTTTGCACAATATCGAGCAATTTGGTCAGCGTATCTATTGCCGGCTGCCAAATAGTCATTTCCTGTCTGATGTGCAGCGCATTTAACAACTGCTACTTCTTTTGGCAATTGTAATGCTTCCAGCAGATCTTTCACATTTTTACTGTTTCTTATAGGAGATCCTGAAGAAGTCAGAAATCCCCTCTGCATCCAGAGTTGGCCAAAATCGTGCACAACCCCGAAACCTATATTGACTGTCCGTAAATATGGTTATTCTCCAATTTTTCCCAATTTTGCATGCCTTTGTTAAGGCCACCAATTCGGCTACTTGTGCAGATTTGACTCTCGGTAAACAGGATGCTTCAATTACCCCTGTTATCTTACATATAGCGTATGCAGCACTTAATCCTCCATCTTCTATCCTCAAACAGGACCCATCCACAAATAACTCATGATCAGCTTCCTTTAATGGTGTTTCTTTTATGTCAGGATGGGGGTACATAATTCAGTCACATCCAAACAATCATGATCAATTTCATCTCTTACTTCCTCATTGCACGGGTCTGGCAAAAATGTGGCAGGGTTCATAACCATACACCTTATTACTGTCACATTTTCTGCTCCCAAAATCACTCTTTCATACTTAGTCAGCTGACTAAGTGTGAGATGTTGTGTTCTTGTCAAAAGAATTTCAACTGAGTGTGGAACATAGACCTTTACTGAATGTTCCATCACTATTGACTCACTTTGCTCCAGACTCATACAAGTAGCAGCTACTGCTTTTAAGCAGCCAGGTAAAGCTGAAGCCACTGGATCCAATGTGGCAGAGAAATACGCCACTGGACGTCGGCTAAATCCATGTCTCTGTGTTAAAACTGAAAGTGCACAATTTTCTCTCTCACAGCAAAACAACGCAAATTCTTTTGAATAATCAGGCATGCCCAAAGAAGGAGCTTCGCATAAACAATTCCACAATTTCGCAAAGGCTTGTAAACTTTCATCATTCCGATCAATTGGATCTTTATCTCTCTTTCGTGTCAATTGTATCAATGGTTTTGCTAGCATGGAAAAACTGTTAATCCACTGTCTACAGTACCCAACCACTCCCAGAAACATTCTCATTTCCTTTTGCGTCTGAGGTAGTTGTATCTCCTTGATTGTTTTTATTCTTTCTGGTCTCACTTTTCTTACTCCTCTTTCTATTTTATGCCCTAAATATTTAACTTCTTGTTGACAGAACTGTAATTTTTCTGGAGACACCTTGTGTCCTCCTTCAGCCAAATGGTTCATTAATGCAATTGTGTCAATGACACAATCCTCTCGTGTTCTTGATGCCACCAGTAGGTCATCAATGTACTGAACCAGAACCGAATTTCCAGGCATGACTAATGACTCTAAACACTTTTTCAGGATCTGATTAAAAATCGAGGGACTCTCTGTGTACCCTTGAGGAACTCTGCACCATGCATAGATACGATCCTCGAATTTAAATGCAAAAATATACTGGCTGTCTGGGTGGAAGGGAATAGAAAAGAATGCTTGGCATAAATCAATTACTGTAAACCAGCCCGCATTCCAAGGTATCTGATAAAGGATCACTGCTGGATTTGGTACTATTGGGCAACATGGTACTACGGTTTTATTTATTTATCGTAAATCTTGCACTATCCTATATTTTCCACTAGGCTTTTTAAGTCCCATGATTGGTGAATTACAAGGACTACTCATTATTTCTTTTAAAATGCCTTGTTTAACAATTCGGTCGATTTCTGGAATAATTCCTGCTTTTACTTCTGGACTCATCTTGTATTGTCGTGTGTTTGGATAAACTGCACCTTCCTTCACTGTCACTTTCACTGGATCTATATTTGACATCAGCCCAATATCTTTTCCAGTAAAATCCCACACTTCCGGATTGACTGTGGCTCTCAACTCTTCTGGTAATTCATTTTCAGTCATTAATGAAAACATATCATCTACCTCTGTTCCTTGCTTGACTAGCATCATTTTGTATATAACATCTTCATCAGGGGTCTGGAAAGCGACACCATCTGGTGTACAATAGATCGTGCAATTCATTTTGCACAGTAGATCTCTTCCCAACAGATTTACTGGCCTGGAATCACAAACTACAAACCGATGCATTTCTTTAAAGTTTCCAATGTGCACCTCCATTGGTTTTGTGATCGGGGTTCTAATCTGTTTATTCGACACGCCTACAACTTGTAATGATTCTCCCGAGAGGGGTAGGTTTGGGATGTCTGCTGTTCTCACAGTAGACCGGGTAGCACCAGTATCCAATAGAAAAGTGATGCCTTTACCTTCCACTTTTCCATCAACAAATTGACCTGACTGATCTACCGGCAAGGATGCGCCAAGCACGCACTCCTCTTCCTCCCCCCTCGGGCACCGTCATTGCATAAAATCTGAATTTTCCTCATCATTCTGCAACAAATATTGCACAACTGTTATATTATTCTTACCACTTTCTCCTTGAAATCCGGTGTTCGTACTGAACTTTTGATGGTTCACAAAGTTTGGCATAGGAACTGGTGGCACCTGATATTGTGGAGTAACTACCTGCTGCTGCTGATTCATAAGTACTTCATTCTGCATCTGTGGGATTAAATTTTGATTTGGCCCATTATTATTCTGAATACTCTTACACTTGTTCTTCCAATGTCCAAGCTTTCCGCACGCATGACAAGGAAACTTCTTTTCGCTTCTTCTCTGTTCATTCGTCCTCTATATTTGTTACCATTCGCCACTTGATCATTCTGACTTTGCTCTTTCACCTAATTATCAGCCTGAATATTGGGTTTATTCTCCTGTTGCTCTGCCAACTTTACCTGTGCCCACATCATTTTCTCTTTTAGTTTTCTATGCCTTGCTTCTATGTTGTCTCCGCAGTACTTTGCATACTTTAAAATCTCATCCACTGTCTTCCTTTGCCAACACAATATATGCAGCTGTATCATCTGACTAATCTCTGGTTTCAAACCATATACAAACCAATACACAAAATGTCCCATGTCCTTATCAGCAATATTCTCAAAACCACTATACTGCTTAAACACCTGCAATAACCTCTCATTATACGCATGTACAGATTCATTTGGTTCTTGTGTTGTCCTATCTATTTTTACCCAATATGTTTCTTTAGGAGGAATTTTCCCTTTCAAATAGGTAATCACTTGGTGATATTTCTTCATCACCTCCTCTGATGGTGCTCCTGTCTTTGAGTCTCTAGCATACTGTTCACTTGGCCAATCTATTGTAATCTTACACTCCTTCCATTAATCAGCAGGTACCACAATGTCAAACAAACCATCCAGATCCTTCAATAAGACCTTTGAAACCTTCACAAATCTTTCTACCTGTTTATACCATTCAACTGGTTTTTCTCTCAATTCTGGAAAATCATTTGTAAATGACAAAATATCTTGTCTACTCCAAAGAACATGAACATATCCTCCTCCTGGAACTTCTCTCCTTGGACACAATTTCTCAACCTTTTCTGTTTCCCTTACTCGAAATGCAGATGACGCTTCTCTCGCTTGAACTTCCTCTTTCTTTCTTATCCATCTAATTCTCCATTTATCAATGTCTCCCCATTTTCGCAAAATATTCATTAACTCCTTTATCTGTAGTCTCTTACCAGATGCATAACACTTTCTAAATCTTTGTCAGTAAAATCCACTAGATATGGTTTCTGCAACAACTTTGATTTCCCTATATCTATTCCAATTTCTGAAGCAACTTCTGTTAATTTCTCATGAAATACTCTTGCTCTTCTGGTTATACTTTTACATAAAAATAATAATTCTTCATCATTGTAAGCATTCAATCTTTCTGTGCCCACACTTCCCACTATCATTTCTTCTAATTCCACTTTCAATCTACTAATATCTAAAATCTTTGGTGTTGGGTTCCGATTATCTCTTTCCTGTGCCCATCTTTCTATATCTTCGGGGGTAACTACTGTTGCACCTCCAGTTCCTATAGGAACCAAAGGTCTCCTCTCTCTCAAATTCATAGACGTAACTCTTTTCGGAGTTTCAGTTAAGGTTTCCACATTAGGAAGATCCATTAATGAAATAACTGATTCACTTTCACTGACCTGATCATATGTAATGCTTACTTCTTTTCTACGACTGTTTAACGGAACTGTCACAGTTTGTGGCTTCTGACAAGTCTTTTTATCTCCGTACAATAGGATTACTGGACCAATAGTCACTGGTACTGTCAAAGCTTCAGTATTCAAATTTAATTGACTTATTTTCATTACTAATTCTTCTTTAGTTTAAAACATCTCTCTCATTATCTTGCAGCACCCTATTAAATGACGTATCATGTAAAATTTGTGGGGTTAAAGGCATTCCTATCGCTGGTGCGCTTGGGTAACCTTAGAAGTTGCTTCTTGATACGATGGTGGATTTGTAATTAAAATATCCTCTCACAACTCATCATCTGATTCACCATATCCGGTTGTATTCAAGTGTTTCGTTTTCTCTTTACACTTTCCTTCAGGCTGTTCCTCAGCCATTAATACTGGATATAAACCTTCAGATACCCTAGCTCTCCTCCACTGTTTCATCTGCCCTTCGAGTGATTCTTGCAAGTATCTGGGAAAGAACCCTTTATATCTCCCACCTCTATTTTTCTCGCCCTCATGACTCAGTCTCCCATTCTTCCAACGCCTCATATTGAGTTAGCCTAGGTTCCAAATCATTCATTCTCATTCTCAAATTTGGAAGAAATCTCCCATTAAACGTACCATTTTCTGGTAATGCTAATACTCCATCACCTTTCGTATATTCTATCCAATTTTGCAACCACACGCAAGTATGATATCCTCTTTCCATCATCATAAAGATGCTGGGGTCTTCGGTGGCGGAATAGGAATTCCCTCTCTAGTCAACACAGGCTTATCTTTCTTAAAGAAATTCTTAATTTTCTTTATAAATGACATTTTTCTCTTTTCTCCATACATCCTAGATGGACGATACATAAAATTATATTCAGCAAACCCTTGAAATCTTCTATCTGCACGTCTCACACTAGTAGTCAAATCAAAATTCCGCATACAATCTCTCCTTCCACCAATCCTAGCGCGGCTTCTAACCGGTTATCCAATCAAATCAGGCTCACGCTCGTGATCTGACCAATGCCAGCGCGTCCTTTTCTGACATCAGTTCTGCTCCTTACTACTGACCCCTCCTTTACAAGGCTGCTTCTGTCCACGCCCGCTGTTTCAACCTATCCCAGCGCGGCTCTTTGTGGCGTCAGTCCAACTCCGGCGACTGACCCTCCCGTCACAAAGTAATACGAAAACTTATTTTCTTAATACTTTGCATTAAATTCTTTGTTATTAACTACATAAAAACATTCGCTACTCTGCCTGTTCCACTAAAACCAAAGGATAGATTTTCTTTCTGCTGCGAGTAAAACCTTCAGCTTACTCTTCATTCACTACGGGTAAAACCTTCCGCTTACTCTTCATTCAAGCTCCAGAGAACCTGCTATTCCTCCAGTGTCACCCGTATTGGGAAATGAGACCAAAGTTTCACCAGCGAACCCCTTTTGCTATCATTCGCACTCAACTTTTATACAAAATAATCCCTAATTTAACACTGCCAGCCCTGCGTAGCTTCTCAGTGCTATTCCAACAGACGAGTAACCTCACTGCAGTGTGGTTTCTATCACCACCCGCTATTCATTCCCCGGGAATTCTGGACAACATAAAACAAAGAGGCTAACTCTTTTGTTAAAACATAAATCAATAATTAATAATCTATACTTATCGCCAAACTAGTCAATAATAACCATAGCTCTGCTACCAGAAAACTGATCCAGCGGTGTACTAACAACAGATACTCCACTACCATATACTCACCTGGGCCCATAAACACTTATACAGATGCAAGTAGACCGCTGGGTTTAGTTTATATTTATCTTTATTCAGGATTAGTTATTTCTCATTCCTAACTAACCTTTCACTGATCAAAAAGTTCTTTCCTCTGGTCAATGGACCATTAGTTGAACTAGTTGATGGTGATAATTAACATAACTTATTAACTATTCTTCAATTAAGGAAAATAACCACAGACTCGGGAAGTTTTAAAATCTTTATCTAAATTAAGTGAATGTGAACCATTTCAAATTACAGTACAAACACCCTCATTCATAGGATTGCAAATCAAATCTTTCATTAAGGAAATATTTCAGACACATACAATAACTATGTCCGGAAAGGAGAGGACAGAGAGAGAAGATCATCTATAAATACCATGAATTTATAGTTACCAAGGATGGTGTGAAGACCAAACCCTCTGGCCAAAGGGCTGGTAAGGGTCCCCCGGGATAGATCAGGAGACAAAGACTTCAGGACAGAATACTTAACCTCTCTAATACCGACGACTGCATCGCACCCCTCTCTGACACTCTCTGCCTCCTCGAGTTTCTTCTGCGATCTTAATGTCTAACCCAATTAATTAAAGACAAATGGTTCTGCATTCAGAGTCTTCATCAGCATCTCACAGCGTCCTTTTAAGCATCAGCACCACCCACAGCACCGACAGCATCCCGAGCTCTGCAGCATTCAGTAAATCTCCGTCCAACTAACTAACTAAAGATACCTCAGTTACACCTTTTCGTTGACCATGTACCACCCATTAATGTTTCAATATCGTAAAAATACTAACTCTGATTGGACAGGCAAGGGGGGATGATCATCACACCATGCTTACATATTACTTATTTCCATTGAACTATTGTTCGTAAACCCATCCCCTTTAAACTTTATTCCTCCCTTCAGTTCCAATACATATCCAAACTTTATTTGTTACATTTCTTTCAACACTATGAATACAAGAATTCTTGCTTGAACTCTTCACCCACTGTTCACAGGGCACGTCATTTTCGTCCTTGGACGGCTGTCAGACTTTGCTCATCATTCGGATTCGCTCTCGTGTAGGCATGCGCAACTTGAATCAGTCGGCTCAATTCAGACAAACGTGAATGGCCCAAATGCGCACTAATAATAAAGTCAAAAGAAGAAATGTTACTTTCAAAAATAAATGGTTTCACTGTATACCACCCCTCTCTACTCTAACCCTGTTTACTTATTAATACTTTCCCCGCGTTAGCATTAGTAAAATAGCTGGTTTTCATTTCGGATAAGCAGATGCCATGCACGTGAGTCTTCAAGACTCCATTTTAATGCCTTCTGCACATGCGCTAGAATTTCCCTCCAAGCATTAGTACCGTCATACTACGTAGACGCAGTTGACACATGCTCGGTAAAGATTTCACAGTTAGAGCGATTTTAGTCCTTCGTTCATATTGTTAGCGTTAGTAAAACACATATGCAAGCTTCTCTAACCCGTGTGTTTTCTGTATTTGCGAGTTATTATTTACAAGACGTTGTTAGTAATACATTAGCGGGTTAAACAAGAGGATTGCTTCCAAGCAAGTCTCCTTTACGAGTCCTTGCTCCATCACCAGTATCGACATAGAGTCACAGTGCCTGCACATCGAACCAATATTAGCCTAGGGTAGGCAATATTATCTTGTAGGCATGATAATAATGTAGGTGTACAATACTAAAATGTGACGTAAATATGATTCTGCATCAAAATATTGCTGTTAGGCAATAAGGAAGGCAGCAATTCTCGCCATTCATAGAATAGTGATGATTGACATAGTGACTAGTTCTTGGTAGAAAGCCTACCGCTTCTAGGTCATTGGTGTAATGCTCTAAGAGGTTGTTTCAAATCTGGGCAGTATACACAGTGAAAATCAGTAGGGAGTTCCAAGATGTCTGCCCCAGATTCGGTGAAGCAACTGACAGGGGTGGAGTTGGGGTGGAGGTAAGTAGCCCTTTCTCATTTTCAGTGGCCTCCCCTATAGGAAGGAGCTTAGTCCTACAACAGTTTTTATTACCTTATTGGAGGGACGGAAGGAGCGTAGTCCTACAACAGTTTTATTTCCCTGCTGGAGGGGATGCAGGAGCATAGTACTAAAACAGTTTTTTTATTTACTGTCTCCAAGATGGCTACCAGCTGTTGGACTGAGGAAAAGCAGTTTTTCCATAGTTTTTCATATTTCTTCCATAGTCCTTCCATAATTTCTACTAGTATAAGCCCAGGCTGGATTGTGCAGGGAGGGTGGAAGGCTGTGAATCCAGACAAAGATGACTGACTCCACCCAGCTATGTGGTCCTTTTTCACTGTCTATGGATCCACAGCCCTCTGTAATCGGTGCACCAGGGGTAGGGCCCGTCCCTCCACTGGCGTGGGAGTGGTGATGGTGTTCCTGCACAGCATTTGTCTCCTGCAGCTCCTCGAGCCACTGAGGACGACAGAGGGGTAGCGGCATCCAGAGAGACTCCGGGCCCCCCCAGGCAGATGCCACTGGGACCGACTGGAGAGTGCAGCCGCAGGTGATGATAGGTCGCTTCAGTTTTGGCCCTTGGGTGCAGGACTGAGGTGTGGCTTGTTGTGGCCTTATACAGGGCTAAGATGAGGTTTGTTGCAGCCTTCTTCACAATACGGGTGAGCGGGGAGGTCAGTTCCTGTTATATAGGTGCCCAGCGATGTGAGGCTGTCACCATTCTTTTAGCCTGGGACGCCTCCTTGCAGCAGCAGTAAAGCTTTTCTGACCATACGCGGGCATGCTATACAGGGTACAGGAGTGTAGGAGTGCGGGAGCTTCTAGGACTGCTGGTCAGCTCTGTTCCCGGGGAGGGGATCGGACACGGGAGGAAATCTGCGGTGTCTGAGGTGGGGGGATGGCAGACTCACCACAAAGCACAGAGTAGGTGCCGCCTTAGCGCTCACAGAAGTCAGAGTGAGTTCATGGATTCCGCCAGCCCCCGTCAGTCACCGTAGTCCACTGGAGATTATTCGTCTTTGCAGGGGCATTGCTGGGAACAGGGCCCTAGTTGCAGGGATTATTCTTGGGGAAAGCTTTTGCTGCTGTAAACTTTCTAGATACTGCCATGGTCTGGTATTTTGTTCCCAAGCCTGGACAGCTGTTCAATGGTAGGGCTTCCTGTGGATTTATGCTGGAAGAGATCCCTTGCCCTTGGAGTGTCCAGAATCTGCTCCATCTCAGCCATTTTAAATCTCTATTTATAGTTTGCCTCAGGGACTAACTTATTGGTGCATTTGTGATTCCTCATACACTGATTGGCACATTACACACTTTGACACAGCAAAACACAGCTAGACAGTTGACTTGCTACGTAGATATCTTCTGAGCAGAAGATTTGCCCCTATGTTTCACAAAAAGCTAAGGAATACAAATTACACATGTTGAGGCCTATATCTAGTTGACAAGATGTAATTGACCATATAGTTGGAGTGACATTCACACATACACCACACAATGGTTGATTTGAATAGTAAAGATTTATTGAATGTGAAGTTAACATGGTTTCAGTCATTGTTGACATAATTTCAACTTTAGTCATTGAAAAGGTTTTCTATATTTTGGTCCCTTCTCTGCCGACCAATCATTGTGTGCAGAAAGTCTCCCTCAGAGTCTTCTGCCTCTTCAGCCTCATGTGGGATTCCCGCTTCATAGTCCCATGGGACATTGGTCCAGATACATATATTGTGCAAAATGGCACAAACTAAAGTAATTTTATACACCATGGCAGGTGAATAGAGCTGTCTGCCTCTGGATTTGTCGAAAAAACTGAAGCGTGACTTCAGTACCCCAAACATGTGCTCCACCACATTGCAGGTTTTTAATAGATCTGTATTGAACTTCTTCTGCTCATTTGTCTGTGTATTTGTTTATGGTATCATCAACCATGGCTCCAAACCATTTTTCTGGTCACCCTTATAATAGACCAAATCAAAACACAATTATTGTATTATTTGTACTTCAACGTTAACCTCTGTAACATTTGTCTGCAGGAAATATGATTAATGATTAATTTCATTGACACTGAAATGTTTTAGTTACTGTTGAACATTGCTTTACACATGTTGTACAGTATGCAAAGGATACAACACATCAACATGAAAGTTCATGTCTTTAGACAGAAGATTGGCCAGATAAGTAAATCTGTCTATTTGTATCTGCTACCTGTAAATTGTGTGTCACATGTCTTCAAATTCAGTAGGGAGTCACTTTCAACCATATTGAGAACTATGGGTTGGAATATTGACATTAAGTCGGCCAGTCACTAATTCATTTGACATGATTTCAACTATGATGTATTTGGTTGTGTACATGGTATGGCCCTTACATTGCTTGTTATACATTTGCATGTCCAGATGCTTATAAAGAAATACCATTGTTTTGTTATGTTTTATAGGGTTCCCCAGTATAGGCCAGAGTATCCTCCTAACATTTCACCTACATTTACCGTACCATTACACTACATAACAGGTTTTTGGTATTGACCTTTCATCTAGTTACGCACTGCATAAAATGTCGTGTGGATTTCCCCAAAAACTAGCCTAATTAATTATGCATGAAGATTCTCAGAATCACAGCAGGATTACCATCTTCTGCATAAAAACTATGTATAAGG
Organism: Calotriton arnoldi; assembly: GCA_963921515.1. Taxonomy (NCBI): domain Eukaryota; kingdom Metazoa; phylum Chordata; class Amphibia; order Caudata; family Salamandridae; genus Calotriton; species Calotriton arnoldi. Next base: position 79,980 of record CAWUFW010012631.1, read on the forward strand.
GTCATCCCTTCCGTCATCCTCGACCAACATGACAGCAAGGTAGAATCCCCTGAGGGCACCTTTTGGGTATATACACCACATCTTTGCCCAGGCAAGGGGAGGAGAAAGACTTCCATGCTGACACACTGACGCGAGATGCTGAGGTTCCTGCATGCAGACACTCCAGCTCGCAGTGGTCTGACATCCCTCGAGGGGTCTCCATCTCGAGACCAAGACGGGGTCCCACATTCTCTCACTTCAGGTAATGGGTTTGGCTTCAGCCTAGGGGGGATTCTTGGCTCTACACCTACATACATGCTAGGTACACTTCGGTACATCTAGTTAGGGTTGCATCGTAGGAGTATGCATTATTACTGTCATGTATTTTTATACCTGCCTGTATTCATTGTTTTAGCACTATGGTAGGAACCTACCATCCATTTACTCTATTGGTGCTTATAATCCTTTTTTATCTGTTTCTGTCTTATGGTTGATTCAGCACACCTATTTAACACTAGAATGGCGCTGCGTCCCCAACGTTTATTTCTGTGTATCTCCCTGAGTCAAAATGACCTCGAGTGACTGAGCGAAAAATACTGTACTGTTTCCACGATCCCTGATGGGACAGAGTTGTCATGTTCAATATTTGCCAAGAACTATTCTCTCCTTGGTAAGAGGAGTTTACAGTGGCACTGTGAGCTAGCTGGTATACAGGCAAACATACCCGGTGGGGGCGTCTGGAATCAGTCTGGACACCAATCCCACAGTCTATGTTGTCTAAACGTGCAGATCCTATTTAGGTTTATAGGAACCACACAACATGGTGCCCAATGTTGGTTTGGTACTTATTTAACCGTCAAATCTGGGTAGTTCAGTTGTGCTTTTCTCAGAAACCCTTACTCACATTTACCCAGAGACGTCTGGAGTGGGAAGGGAAAAATCCGCCACAGCTGAGTAGGCATATTCTATGTATTGGCTGTAGGTTTATTCAAGCTTGAAGGACAAACAGTTCCTATTTGTGCATAAAACCTTATCTCAGTCTCCTTAAAACTTTTTCAACAATGGCTGATGAAGAACTGGCTGCACCAGCACAACGTACGAATGCAGGGGTGGAAGGAGAACAAGAAGGTGAAATTAACATTTCAGAAAAGGTCAGAACTGCCCTTACTTTAAAGCTAGCAGACTATGGAGTCACAGCAAGGGGTGGGACAATAACGTTCGTGATTGAGGCACATGAATCGTATAGAACTGAGGTATTCTATTCATGGATTAAATTTCCACAAGCAGATGCACGCACAAATACATTTCATTACTACACTGAAGATGAAACACCAGAGGAATACTGTCCATATGAGGACATTGAAGTTTTGCTCACCTACCAGGAGCACATAAACTGATTTAAAGGCGCCCTCCCACACACAAAAGATAAAGTAAGACTCGGTCCGCTCGGACGAGATGGAGCAACTTGGCTGGTCCTGGCGGCTTACACACCGCATCCAGACATTGACACAATGCCGGTAGCAGACTTACGTCCACTACACAAAGAAATAATAAAACTTTACAGAAACATGACACAGTTCGTTATGAGAACACTCACACTTCAGCCAACAAGGGCTACACCAGCAGGACAGATTCAGGGATATACAACTAAAATAACTCCACAAACTCTACATGCAGATATGGGTAAAATGCCCACTAGACGTCAGCAAATGCCATTCTGGATAGCTGAGAAAATCACACAGTTAGAGGCAGTGTCTCCACACACAAGCGCTAAAGAAAAACACAGAATACTAACAATCTGCTTGCCAATGGGGATAGCTCCCCAGATAGAGGATTGTACCTCATGGGGTAGAGTTTTTGCTGCCATATATACCAGAACTCATGGTATCCCTTCAATAGCAGTAATACCAGATGTATTGAGACAAATACAGAATTAGTTTGGAGCAGAACCTGCTCTGAACCTAGGGATGAACGTGTTCGGAAATTTTACCCAGGTCTCAACTATTATATTAGCAAACATAAAAGGGGAAGCAGCAGCAGTGTCAATACGCCAACGCCTGAGGGATTTCACTCCTTTACAACAGGAGCATGAATTACCTAAAATTATCAAAGATACCTATGCCGTATTAGGTAGAGATAGTTTGGAAGCTAGAACAACAAACCTCAACTCATGGGTGAACCTGAAAAGGATAACACCAAGCAATCACCTGATTCTACCAAGAAGAAATGGGACAATAAAAAACAAAAGAATAGAGAGAAAGGTCACAATCTAGGGTTGGGGCTGCTCAACAGAAGCCCTCCAAAAGGAGGTACAACCTTAGGAATCGTGATAACATTAAAAAACCTGATAGGTATCAGGATACTGATACACGTTCCTCTCGTTACTTTCAGGGTTCATCAAAAACCTCAGAGAGAGAAGGACGGTCAGAACACAGACAAGAAGAACGGACAAAGTCCAGAGACACACATCGTACTTCGGAAATTAATATCAAAAAAGACGATTAACAAAAATCAAAACCTCAATTTGAAAAGAAGAAGGTAGCAGGTCTTAACGTTAGACATGCCCAGAATTCTGAGGACTCAACTTCTGAACGGTGAATGGGCTCAGACGATGCTAAACAGTGCAGCAGAAGTAACAAAAGCTCACCAGAACCTGATGGAATTATTGGTGACAGTGGAGTTGAATGAACACATCACAGTGGAAACACCTGATACAAGGGCAATTGTCCCAGATCGGTTACATGAGATAACACTCCAAATAGAGGGGTACAAACCCAGAAAAATTAAAGGTCTCTTTTGGGAGAAGCTGACTTTTTGGCTATGACATCCTTTTGGCTGAAAAAGATTGGCCGCCTGAGATTGTTATGGAGTGCCCAAAGGGAATTTTTTTTAATTTTACCGGCTTTTTCCAACCTTGTTCCAATATACTTAAAACATACATATGCGCAGGAGTGGGCAGTAGCACTTGCTCCAGCATTATACCGCAATCATGTAGGTTGGGATGCTGAGTCACCTCACCATGGAATTCCAGTAAAAACTACTCCAACTCCACAGAGACAGTACCCTATTAAACAAGAAGCAAAAAAACAAGTCAGGGAGATCTTAGATCAACTTGAATACCAAGGTGTTTTAGAAACTTGCAACTCTTCAATGAATAATCCTTTGTTTCCCATAATGAAACCTGATAACTCATATCGTCTAGTTTTAGACTACAGACATCTGAGCACATGCACAAAGACATTTGCAGTACAGAACGCACACAGTGCCGTATTGATGAACAACATTGTGCAGAAAAAATACAAAGCAACACTGAACATCTCAAATGGATTTTTCTGCCAAAATTTAGCGCCTGAGAGCAGATATTTGACAGCATTCTCAGCGCTTGGTTCTCAGCGTCAATTCTGTTGACTCCCCCAAGGGTATAAGAATAGCCCCGGGTTGTTCTTAGCTAGGGTAACTGAGTTACTTCAAAATTTGGATTAAGAGGAATTGTCCTACATAGATGATATTTATCTAATGGATGATGATTTAAAGGATCATTTGACCAGGGTGAGCAACATAATTTTGGGGTTCGCCTCTGAGGGCTACAAATTCAACTTTAAAAAATCAAAAATAGCCCACCTCGGTGTCCTATTTTTGGGATATGAGAAAAGCTTAGCAGCTAACTTTTTAGAAAAGTGTGCGCTGCCCCAACCGCCAAAATCCCTGAAAAATGTACAATCCATATTGGGTTTTCTAAATTTTGGCAGAACATACATTTTGAATTATGCAGAAAAAGTAAAACCTTTCTACGATTTATTCACACCTGATTTTTCAATCAGACATTGGACACAGGAAAACACGGATATACTTCGTTCTTTACAAGCTGACATGATAGCTTCAAAACACCTACACACACGTGTAAATATCCCAAATTTGGTGATCCGTGTATAGCGAGTCAAACAGGGTACAGTTACATAACCTTCAATGAAGGCGAAGCAGTACCCATATCATACAAATCAAACTTGTATACAAACGCTGAAATGCATTTTGATTCAAAAGTGAAAATTCTGACAGCAGTACAGACTGCTGTAGTGAGAGAAAGAGCACTGGCTCAGGGGAAATGAATCATTTTCGTAACTCCATTACCAGCCTTAGAGGCTGTTACAAAAGCAAGCGTTCCAAATGCTAAAGCTTTACATCCGGGATGGATACAATGGGCTAATTCTCTCACTGCAACAGATGTAGAATACAAATGTGATTCTACATTAAAAACACACACATTTCTGCAATATGAACAAGAATATTCTCTCCCGAATGAAATTATGCCTCTAGATCAGTATGAATACATTATTTACACTGACGGTTCTTCTCAGACTGCCATAGGAAGTAAACAGCAATACAGCGCAGCATGTGCAATGTAAAGGGATGTCTGCAGGACAGCAAGGTCCATCCTAGCAGTACAAAGACGTAGTCTCTAGGAGATTGCACAACACAGCTGGCAGAATTAAAGGCCCTATTGCTGGCACTAATACAAACGGATCGGGAATTCCCCAAACTTATAGTGTGCAATTCGTTTCACTGTGTCCAGTCATCCAATGAATATCTTCACTACTGGGTTCAGAATGGGTTTGAAGACTCAAAAGGTTGCACAATTAAGCACAAGATGCTTTGGGAACAGGTGGCAGAGTTGAAAAAAGACTTGCTGAGAACTCATGTGATACACACGCTGAGTCATCAACATGATGGCGTTCACGTTGTAGGAAATTCATTGGCTGATGAAGCCGCAAAAGGGGCAGTACGAACTGCTGCCGTAGCTGCAATCACTCGTTCTAGCACAAGAATAGATGGACAGATAATGGTAGCTGTCATTGCTTCACACAAAAACAGCAAAGCCTTGCCGAAAGGTTTTACACTCAAGTACTCCTACAAGTTAGATGCAAATAATATTCTGTATGCTCAAATTCCAGGAATGAGGGATGGAGTAATACCAAACATGGATTGCAGATTAGGTTTAATTCTTGCTGCACACGAGGGTCTGGGTTCTGCACACGCAGGGATTAGCGCAACAGTTTCTCTACTGAAACGACGCTATTGGTGGTCCGGTTTAACAAAACAGACAAAAGCATTTGTCATTAAGCGCGACATCTGTCAGCAGATGAAAGGTTCCACCTTTGCACGTCCAGCACAAACACCATTATTAATATCAGATAGACCTCTCCCCAGTGTCTATTTGGACCCCTGCGGCCCCTTACAATCTGATGGGGCTTACAAATAGATCTTGGTGGCAGTGGATTCATGTTCTAGATTCCTGTGGGTTTGGCCTCAGCGCTCGGCTGATGCTCGAACTGTTATAAAAGATTTGCGAGTCATCATAAGGACGTACGCAGTTGGCACATTACATTCTGACCATGGCCCCGCATTTAGCTCTAGGGCTTACAAGGAAGCCATGGGAAGTTTGGGTGTTGCAGTGTGGTACTCCTCTCCTTACCATTCCGAGGGAAGTTCGGTCATGGAGAGGAAAAACCAGGACTTAAAGCAGTCTTTAACAGCAAGGGTATTAGGTTTGGGTGGTAGTTGGGTCAATCACCTACATGAGGTCCAGAGGGCACTAAATAATATGCCAAGAAGTTCCCTAGGAGGTGTCACTCCTTACGAGGTCCTATTTGGGACAAGAATGTGGGTACCTGATCTCGAGTATGAAAGCACAGTGGCCGATGAAAAACCTTTCGATATCGATAAATGTTTGGCTGTTTTACAGGATCTTAATGAATTCTGGACTACAAAGCAACGTGAAAGTAAAACACACCGCCACTGTGGAAGTGAAATCAGTAACAGCAAGACCAGTCTGGATCCCAAAAGTCGGGGATCTGGTCAGAGAAAAAATTGTGGACCAGAAAGAATTTGGGCCATCCTACAGAAAGCATGTACCTGTCCTGACTGTTAAAGGACCAAGAACAGTACTTCTTCCACCTCTTGCCAGAAAAAAAGAGAAGAGATTTGTCTCAATTGAGCTGATCAAACCACACTATGTGGCCGATCCTGAATAGCAGGACACGTGGGCTCCTGGGTAGCTGCCGTTCTCCACTCACTACTATACAGGAAGTTCAGACAGAAAGACTTATAACGTTCAAAGAGTCTACAATTCGAAGTAATGGAGTCTCCAACAATGAAATGGAACTCGTACCTATTGAAACTGAACATTAAAACACAAATGAAACACAGATAACAATTCGGCCTACCACCGACATCTACATCAATATGCCTCTACAAGAGACAACTGCCAGTTCATTAAAACCTGCTGAGCTCCCAAAGATAGATCGAACTGCATCTGGCTACTTCATAGATTTTGACAATTTTTCTCTGGATCCAAGTGAACATGTGTCACCACCAGTTCCAGTTTCCTGCAAAAACAACTTCATGACTTCTAGATTTTACTGAAAAAACATACCTAGTTTCACCATGGCTACAGCTGTGGATAATCACTGGAATACTGTTCCTCTTCTTCTGGATAGAGTTAGTGACTGTCTTTTCCTTGATCATGAATGGACACTATCTCCCAGAACGCTCTGCAGTATCAAATGTGAACTTGGTGCTGAAACCTCATACGTCATCTTATCGTGAACAAAGAGACCTGTCCTATGTGAACATTACAGCAATTCCAATTCCTGATGGAATAGTTTGGGATACGGTTTCATATGATGTGTTTGGCCCCACTGAGCGTTTAAAATTACCACATGTATTCAAAATTTCTTTAAATTATATTATCACCTCAAGTACATCTTCTGATGATTGGGATTTTGAAACTGTTAATAATATGTTGTCTGATTTAGAACTGCCTGCAGCATTTTCAACAAATTAAATGTTTGATGACTCTTCTGATTTCAATGAAATGTACTGTTGTATACTATGGTCATTATTTTTGCATAAAACGAGCTCACCACATGTTTTCGCATACCACCAATGGGAAGATTGCCCAACACCACGAAAGGTAGTTCACAAACATTTGCACAAAAGTTTGCTTACTTTTCTGGATTCAATACATCAGATCCAAGCTCATATTATTATAAACTAGCACCTACATTTGCACAGAAAAATATGCTCACTAACACAAAACAGATATACTCTGCATCCTTTATTGCCCAACTGCCTGAACTGGGTTTCGGCTTATGGAAGGACACTATAGACACTAAGGGGCATATTATCAAGAACGGTGTTAAAAATTATCGCCGCTTTAGCGGCAGAAAACTGCCGCTAAAGCGGCGATAATGGGCTTGATAATATGCCCTTGAGAATTCCAATAGAAGTCCATGTTCTGGTGTGAACATGGGCTTCTATTGGAATTCTCCAGGGCATATTATCAAGCCCATTATCGCCGCTTTAGCTGCAGTTTTCTGCCGCTAAAGCGGCGATAATTTTATCGCCGTTCTTGATAATATGCCCCTAAATTGTTCTGGGGGACTAAAGAATGGCAGGTTCAGGGAACTGAGGCACTATTTAGAGCATGCCTCATACCACAACAAATGATTTTCCTGAACGACACTGTGCAACTGAAGTGTTTCTCAGTGGTATACACTGCGAGAATTCTTTGAGTGGATCTCTCATTTGCCAAGACATTATGCTTCACAGGCCTGTAATGGTTCAGTAGCAAGCTTATCCTGTCATTTGAAAGGTTCCCCAGCTGCCGTGATTAATCCAGTGTTTAGGATGCTCTCGATTGGGAGTTACTTAATGCTGAATGATCAAGGTTGTGCCGGGATGCTTCCAGGCATCTAATATCTTGTCACTGTAAGTTCCAGGGTTACTTGCTGTATTGTTTCCACCGACCCGCACAGTCAGGGAGGCGCCGTTATAGCCTTCGTTGAATGTTTCCTTTATACGGTTTGATACTCTGAGACGAATAAAAGCCATGCTTTTACAGAAAGTTGTGCCCTTAACCTCAGCTCGAGAGACGTTTGATCTCCAGGTTGCAAGGTCCTCTGCTGAGATACAGGCACTGGTACGAAGTAACTGCACTTTCCATTTCGGAGAAATGGTACAGGGTATCTTTAACATGTCTGATACGTAGGGGATAGTGCACCTATTTAAGACCATAGGTTCTGGACTGTTAAGCACCTTTCAGTCAGTCTTCGGAGTGTTTCCAGCTTTCACACACTCCGTATTCAGAAGCATTTTTAAAGAGCTTCTGCTAATCCTGCTACTGGTAGCAGGAATCCTGATTTAAATTTTTCTGCTACTCAATGGATGTCCCAGTCACCAAGGAAATGTAAAAAATGCTCTTGGAGTGACGTTGCTGTGATCGCATGGTACTCCATCTTGGTACACCTTGACTTTGGGAACTAAGGGAGTCTTGGTTTCTATCATTTCGACCAGTCTGGATTGACTGTGTCTTGTCTGTCCTCCGCTGCCTATTCTGTGGACAAGAATGTGGATTGGACCTCTGTCTAACACTTCCATCGGTTGCGCCACCGGACGTGGATGCATTGCTGAACCCGTTAACGGCCCATGTACTGCAGTATCCCCAGCATATTCCAATATTGATGGTGGCATGCTTAGAGCCACCATGGATGCTTCAGCTCCTGTTGGAATGGATACCGGCTCCTCTACAGGCACACAGGCTTTGGATGTTTCCACTACTTCCTCAGCATCGGCTGAGGGAACTGAAGAAGATCATCTTTGCTCGATCAACATAATCTGCAAGGTGTTACAGGTACCGTCGTCTGCGAAGACAAGCAGCAGTGATGTTGCGTCTCCCACACAGGACACATAAACATTTGGCTCTCTGTGTGCTGGGAAGAATTCAGCCATTTTCCAAAACAACCCAAATTGGAATTTTAAACACATTTTTTTCTTTTCTATTACTGAGCTCCATGGCTTTCAGTCGTACTCAGTGACTCAGACTATATATATATATGAACATATTTTAAAGGACTACTAGAATTAATTTTTGGGAGATTTTATAGAACACTTTTTAACAATGTTTAATGCTTGATTAGAAGGGCATTCCCATGTTTATGTTGTCCGGTTGGATGAGGAGTGGGTGTTATGTTTCATAGGGTACCCCAATATAGGCCAGAGTATCCTCCTAACCTTTCACCTACATTTACCGTACCATTACACTACATAACGGGTTTTTGGTATTGACCTTTTACCTAGTTAAGCACTGCATAAAATGTCCTGTGGATTTCCCTGAAAACTAGCCTCATTAATTATGTATGAAGATTCTCAGAACCACAGCAGGATTACAATCTTCTGCATAAAAACTATGTATAAGGGTCATCCCTTCCGTTATCCTCGACCGACATGACAGCAAGGTAGAATCCCCTGAGGGTACCTTTTGGGTATATATACACCACATCTTTGCCCAGGCAAGGAAAGGAGAAAGACTTCCATGCTGACACACTGACGCGAGACGCTGAGGTTCATGCATGCAGACACTCCAGCTCGCAGTGGTCTGACATCCCTCAAAGGGGTATACATCTCGAGTCCAAGATGGGGTCCTGCAGTCTCTCACTTCAGGTAATGGGGTTGGCTTCAGCCTAGGGGGATTCTTGGCTCTACACCTACATACATGGTAGGTACACTTCGGTACATCTAGTTAGGGTTGCATCGTAGGAGTAGACATTATTACTGTCATGTATTTTTATAACTGTCTGTATTCATTGTTTTAGCACTATGGTAGGAATCTACCATCCATTTACTCTATTGGTGCTTATAATCATTTATGTCTGTTTCTGTCTTATGGTTGTTTCAGCATACCTATTTTACACTAGAATGACGCTGGTTCAATAAATGCTTATTGAAAACATCCCCAACGTTTATTTCTGTATATCTCTCTGAGACAAATTGAGCACGAGTGACTGAGCGAAAAGTACTGTACTGTTTCCATGATCCCTGATGGGACAGGGTTGTCATGTTCAATAGTTGCCAAGAACTATTCTCTCCTTGGTAAGAGGAGTTTACAGTGGCACTGTGAGCTAGCTGGTATACAGGCAAACATACCTGGTGGGGTGTCTGGTATCAGTCTGGACACCAATCCCACAGTCTATGTTGTCTAAACGCGCAGATCCTATATAGGTTTATAGGAGCTACATGACAGTTTGTCATCAGACACGGATGATGTAGTTTTGAATGATTATCATTCAGGTATTTTATTTACCACAACAAATTGTCTGGCTATACTTAGACTTACAAATAGGAATGGAAAAGTGGGACTATTCTATATGAGGCCTAATTATGTTTTGAAGACTGACTTCGTCCAACAGACCTGTACAGTAAATTTTATGTCAGTAAATGTATGTATGTGTCATTTCTATTTTGACGATTCGGTAGTATATTGGCCTTGACTCTAGCACCGTTTTATGATCATTTATATGTGGATTTGTTTGTGGTTATTATACTGTGATACCATTCCATCATCACTATGTGACATAGATTTGTTTCTTAGCATATGACTTCTGTATTGACCTATGTGAGCAATGTGTGTCAATGTTTTTGATTAGGTGAGATGCTACAAATGTAGGCAACTTGTAGTATGTATGTAATCATCTATATTTTAGTGTGAATTGTATGTATATTACAGATTGTCCCTTTATTTGATCCAACTTTTTTAGTGCAAGACAGTCATTGATATTTGATGGTCCATTCACATTTGTGATCCTAAGAAATTCATCAGGCAACAAATATACTGCCATGTGTGAAACAGATACTTTGGATGTGAACATTTTGCCAAGATAATTTTGATATCCAAAGATTTATATATTATCCCACCTTGATCCACCATCGCACAAACACATCTCACAAAATTTAGAGATTGTTCTTTTCATGTTGGCTTTTAAAGAATTGTGGGGGCCATGGTTTGTCATTTGCTGTGACTTCAATTAAACTATGTGTGATTCTGGTAGTTCACACAGTAAAAAAGGTTACACAATCCAGAACTGTATATTTTTACATCCTTCCACTTCTAAATCTGTGAGGTAATCACACTTTGGTACACCATTGGCTACATGTGTGTGTGACATACTACCACTAGGTACATATCACACATGATACAAACACATAGATGGTTTGTTCAGTCAATCATTTCAATTTAAGTTAACTATTAAATAAATTGCTTTCCTTTCAAATGAGTAGTCCATTCCTGTAATGCCCATTCTCGAACTTCTCATTTACGAGACTGTGGTGGAAAATGTAAGCATCATGGGCATTTCCAGGGTATTTTGCCAGAATGTTGATGAACAGTCCCTGATGGTTCACTATTGCCTGGACATTGAAAGAATAGTGATATTTGCGATTCCTGTAGAAGTGTGCAGTGTCTTAAGGGGCACAAATTGCACATGTACAATCTATGGCACCAAGCACATGGAGGAATCCTGCAATATTGTAGAACCCTTGCTTGTTCTTCAATTGCTGTTCAATAGTTTTGTGGACGAGTACATACTGTAGATTTAGTTTGATATGGTGTCCAGGACAGGTGGGAGAAAGGCAGATAAAGCTCCCTGTGATATACCTGCTAATCTCAACACTGTAGTTTGGAATGATCAAGAGGCCAAGATGTGTATCAGAGTCAGCAATTTGAGATGTGCAAGAATAGTATGGGTCCTTCTAGCTGCTGTCTGAAGACTTGGCCCTATCTTACGCAGCAAGTCCATGATGATCTCCTTCAACCTGTAAATCTGTATTGCATCCTCCTCCCTGAGGTCAATGCGGGAAATGCGCTGGCAGAATATACGTTCCTTCCTCCTTTGCTACCTACGACGTGGTGGTCTCCTAGCTACCACTAGTTGCAGAATGATGACCTCCATGACGTAGTTCAGCTTGCCAAAGTGTTTTGTGATGATCAGGTTTTTATGCTCAATCCACTTCTTGATTTCTTACACCTGGTTTACCGATGTGCAGTATTTCTGGAGCACTTCTGGCTTTGCGTTGCACTTCCCGAAGATGCTTGATGCAGTGGTTAAGCCATAAATATCACTGTGTTACAGTTGCATCGGTTTTTGCGGAGGAATGCCTACATTGCATATATTAAATGTTGCGTGATGCAGCTGCTTTCAGTGCAGCTTTTGCCCCACATTGCATTTTGCATGACAGCGGGCAGGGAAACAGATGAATACTCTGCTTCCAGGAAGCGGGAGCAGCTTGACAGCTCCTGCTTGCTGGAATCGGAGTTATGTTTGCTCTTGCTTGGCGGGAGATGTCAGATTTCCCACAAAACGAGGGCAACCAGCTATGTCCTGAGGGTGGGCACCTCAGGACATAGGGAGCCGGCCCTGGGGGGTTGCGGTCCCCACTGCCATTAATGGCACCAGAATGGGGGCCACACGGCCCCCCTCTCTCTGTTTCCACGAGCCGGTCCTGGGGACCACCATCTCCCCAGGCATATGGCCCAGGAGGGAAGCCAGGCAGCCCCCCGCCCACTTTCAAATTGCCCATATGCAGGGAGGTGGTGGTACCCAGGGCCAAATATGGCCCAAGTGGGTGGCCCTGCAGCCCCCTCCTATTTTCTCTGCTCTTGTGTGACCCAGGAAAGTGGCAGTCCCAGTGACAATTAAGAATTTAAAGGGAGGTATGCGCGGCCACCCTCCTATTTAATTCAAAACCCCTGTGGGTGGTGGCCCCCAGGCCCTTTAAAGGCCTAAGGAGGGGGTCCGGGCACCCCCTACTGTTATTAATCTCACCCCTGGGGAGGTGGCAGTCCCCAGGGATAAAGCTACCCATGCTATATTTTTTTAAATGCCACTGCACTTGGCCCCCCCGAGGCTCACAAAAAACAATTGTGGTAACCCCCACTTGATGTTTTTTCAATTTTTGACCGGAGTTGACAATCCGTCATGATTTCCACAGAAAAAGAGACAAAAATGCTTTTTGCCCTGGCTTCGTCCCAGGGAGACCACAGGACAAGGGCTAGAGGGTCAGGGTATTCTTACCCTACCCCCTTTTCTTTTTTTACCATTTTTTGGCAGGACTAGGCTGAAGCTGAATCTGAAGATGGCTGCCAACACTTCCTGGGTGAATGTTGGGAGCCAATCAGATATCAGCACGGGGAATGTCAGATCCTCGGAGGATCCTTATCCCAATATATAAAATTGACTTTTCCCTTAATACCTTGAAAACTACTGAAGGGATTTACACTAAATAGCAAAGAGGGCACTTTCTGGACCCAGAGCTACCTCTCTGCCAAATTTTGGATAATTCCTTGCACAGTTTCGGGATATTTTTTACCCCCACCTTTTTCTCGGCTCCCACTTCACAGAACACCCCAAAACTTTCCATGCAGAGGTAGAATCCACGCCGCACTTTCTTGGGGATTATTTTGTGGAGATTCGTCAAACGGCACCAGTAGGTAGTTATAGTTAGGACCTAGTTTCCACAGGAAAAGCGTTTTTTCTTTTGCCAATATCTTTGGCGATGTTTGACGAATCTTCGCAAAATTTTCAAAACTATTGAGGCGCTCAGGTCAGCTCTTGTCTTGAAAGTTTCGGGGTGATTCGTCAAGCGGGGGGCCAAGAAAAAAGGGGGATCCAAAAACACGTTTTATCCATGTTAATTTCCATAGGAAACTGTTGATGCAGCTACAGCCAGAACTGCTGAACGGAATTACATCAAATTTGGTAGAAAGATAGCTCTTGGTCCAGAGTGCACTCTTTTTGTTAAATGGTGTAAATCCGTTCAGTATTTCCTGAGAAAGTAATATATTTACAATTATTAATATCTAGTGGCCGTGAAGGAACTGCAAACCCTCCAGAGCTCGAGCCTGACTCCGATTGGCTGCCAACACTTAAAACCAGGAAGTGTTGGCAGCCATCTTGTGACTCGGTTGAAACCAGTCACAAGAAAAAAGGTACCAAAACAAGAAAAGGGGACAGGGTAGAAACACCCTGCCCCCCTAGGCCTGCTCAGGGGGTTCCACAGGGACCCCAAGGGCCATAAAAAGCATTTTTTCATAATTTTTGGTAGGATTCGCATAGGGTCAAGGAATCCCTCCAAATTTTTTTTTTAAAACGAAGCGTGGTATCCTGTGCTTCATTTTCTTGAAGCCCCCAGGTAGGCCAGGTCCCGGGGCCCCCGCCCCTTGGAAGCACAACCTCCCCGGGGCAGCACACAGATGGGAGGGGGGCTGTGCTGCTCCCCTCCAGGAGCCCTCTATGGCCCTGGGGACTGCCACCCCTCAGGGCCGGCTCCATAAATGTCCCGGGGTGCCCACCCCCAGGACATTGCAGTTTGCTATGGCATGACGGGAGCACTGCTCCTGCCATGCCATAGCAAACTTCTGCTTTGCTTCATGGAAGTGAGAGCAGGAAAACTGCTTTCACTTCCATGAAGCGAAGCAGAATTGATTTTGGGCAAAGGGAGCTGCATGTTAGCAGCTCCCTTTGCCCAGAAGCAATGCCAGCTCCCGCAGGAGGCGGGTAGCTGGCAGGGACCACGGGGGCATTAGGGATCCCAACGCGGTCCTCAACAAAGTGGCCATGCCCCGGGGCCAAAAATGGCGCAGGAGAGGGAGCATGGGGACGGGGTCCCCAGGGATGAAATTGGCCTGGGGAGGGGGGGACACATGGCCCCCCTCCTTTAGAAAAAAAATGATTCATAAAATGGCCAAACCCTGGGGGATGGGGTCCCCAGTGCCGAAATTGGCCTCAGGAGGGGGGCCACGCGGCCCCCCTCCTTTAAATATAGTTTTTTTTTCAAAAATAGAAATGGCCGTGCCCCGGCCTGGGTAGGTTGGCCATGCTTTAAAAATAAAACAAAAACCAAAAGCCTAGCCTGGGGGATGGGGTCCCCAGGGCCATAATCAGCCTCAGGAAGGGGGCCTCGCGCCCCCCTCCCTTTTCAAATAAAAAAAAGAAATGGCTCACGCCCCGGGGAATGGGGTCCCCGGGGCCCAGAAGGGCCCAGAAGGGCCCAAAAGGGCCAAGGGAAGGGGGGCCACAAAGCCCCGTTTTTAAAATTAAAAAAAAGAAACCAGCAACTCGACGGAGGCCCCACCCCCTCCCTGCACCACTCTGGAAAGGCACGTCCTCGTGCGCTCTGGGTTGGGGGATGAAGTGCCCTTCACTGGTTAGGGTCCTTAGGGGCCAACTAGCCAACCAGGTACCTCCAGTAAGCCCCACACAGTGGGATTGCTGAGAGGTGGTCCGAGGCCATGCCCCTTTTTACAACACTCTGCAAACGCACCTCTTGGCACACTGCTGGTGTCCTGAGGACTTCATCCCCAAGCAGCAGTGCGCCAGGAGGTGTGTTTGCAGAGTGGTGTAAAAAGGGGGCGTGGCCTCTGACCACTCTCAGCAATCCAGCTATGTGGGGCTTACTAGGGGTAACTGGAGGGCTAGTTGGCTCGCAGAGACCCTCAGGAGTCAAGGGGACTTCATCACCCAAGCAAGAGTGCGCCATCAGGCGCGTTTGCAGAGTGGTGGAGAAAGGGGGCATGGCCTGTGTCCATCTCTCAGCAATCCCACTGTGAGGGGCTTACTGGAGGTAACAGGTAGGCTAGTTGGTCCCTAAGGACCCCCAGCAGCATAGGGGACTTCAATTCCCATTCAAGCGAATGCCAGGGAGCGCGTTTGCAGAGTGGTGGGTGAAGGGGACGTGGCCTGCTATAAGAACTTAGCAATGCTGCTGTGTGGGACTTACTGGAGGTAAGAGGAGGGGTAGTTGGCCCCCAAGGATGTCCTTGGGGGCCAGCTACCCTTCCTGTTACCTCCAGTAAGTCCCACACAGTGGGATTGCTAAGAGGTCATCAGAGGCCACGCCCCCCTTTCTCCACTACTCTGCAAACATACCTCCTGGCACACTACTCATTGGGGGGATGAAGTCCACTTTACTCCTGAGCGACTTTGGGGGCCAAGAAGCCCTCCTGGCACCTCCTGTAAGTCCTATGCAGTGGAATTCCTAGGCGCTGGTCAGAGGCCCAGCACCCTTTACTATCACTCTGCAAACATGACTACTAGTTAAAGAAGCATTTGCAATGTAATAGGTATCGCATTTGCGAGAGTTACAGTTTTTAATAATGTTTTTTGGAGTGAAGTGGATGTACATTGTGTGTAGTGGAATTATGTGGTATGTTGTGCAGTGAAATTATGTGGATAGAAAGTATGTGGTATTTAGTGTATAGGAATTATGTAGAGTGGCATTATGTGTTATAGAGAGTAATTGTGTGGTATGGTAGTCTGTGTTGTGGAGTGGTAACCTCAGGTTTAGTCTTCCTCGTTTAAATAGAAGCTAAACTATAAACTCAATGAGACAAAAAAAAGAAGTAACAACCTAGGAGCACTTCTGGACCTAGTCAGAGGTATGAGCAGGGCCACTGAAATTATGCGACTGTTCGGCAACACCGTTTTTCGCATATTTATCCATTTTCCGCATTTGCCACATAATCCATCATCTGCAGATTTGAACAAAAAAGCCTTGTTTCTAGCTCAATTGGCTCAAACGTTTCCGAAAATGCAGCGACAAGTGTTACAGCATGGTGGAAGGCCATTTGCAAAACTGGAATGGTCACCTGTTAATCATTGCTAAATGTGGGTGTTAAATTGGTACTAATGGTGCGCAAACCACTCTTGCTTCTTTCTACGTCTCTCTTGCCTCTTTCTGCATTTCTCTTGCTTCTTTCTGCACCTTTCTTCCCTTTTCTGCACTTCTCTTGCCTCTTTCTGCACATCTCTTCTGCTTTCTGCACCTTCTTCCTTTCTGCACCTCTCTTGCTTCTTTCTGCACCTCTCTTGCTTCTTTCATCTGTACCTCTCTTGCCTCTTTCTGCACCTCTCTTGCCTCTTTCTGTACCCCTTCCCTCTTTCTGCACCTCTCTTGCCTCTTTCTCCACCTCTCTTGCCTCTTTCTTCACTTCTCTTGCTTCTTTATGCACCTCGCATGCTTCTTTCTGCACTTCACTTGCTTCTTTCTGCACCTCTGTTCCTTCTTTCTGCACCACTTTCCCCTCTTTCTGCACCTGTGTTGCTTCTTTCTGCACTTCTCTTGTTTCTTTCTGTACCTCTCTTGCTTCTTTCTGCTCCCCTATTCCTTCTTTCTGCACCCCTCTTCCCTCTTTCTGCAACTCTGTTGCCTATTTCTGTACCTCTCTTGCCTCTTTCTGTACCACTCTTGCCTCTTTCTGCATTTCTGTTGCTACTTCCTGCACCTCTCTTGCCTCTTTCTGCACTTATCTTGCCTCTTTCTGTACCTCTGTTGCTTCTTTTTTCACTTCTCTTGCTTCTTTCTGCACCCCTCTTGCTTCTTTCTGCACTACCATTGCTTCTTTCTGGAACTCTCTTGCTTCTTTCCGTACCCCTCTTGCTTCTTTCTGCACCCTTCTTCCCTCTTTCTTCACCTCTCTTGCCTCTTTCTGCACCTCTCTTGCCTCTTTCTGCAGTTCTCTTGCCTCTGTCTGCACTCCTGTTCCATCTTTCTGCACCTCTTTTGCCTGTTTCTGCAACTCTCTTGATCTCTTTCTACAGTTATCATGCCTCCTTCTGCACCTCTGTCTTTCTGAACTTCTCTTGCCTCTTTCTGCACCCCTCTTGCCTCTTTCTGCACCTCTGTTGCTTCTTTCTGCACTTCCCTTGCATATTTATGCACCTCTCTTGTAAATTTCTGCACCCTCTTGTCTCTTTCTGCACCTCTTCCCTCTTTCTGCACCTCTCTTCCCTCTGTCTTCACTCCTGTTCCATCTTTCTGCACCTCTTTTGCCTGTTTCTGCAACTCTTTTGATCTCTTTCTGCAGTTATCTTGCCTCCTTCTGCACCTCTGTTGCTTCTTTCTTCACTTCTCTTCCCTCTTTCTGCACCCCTCTTGCCTCTTTATGCACTCCTGTTGCTTCTTTCTGCACTTCTCTTGCTTCTGTCTGTACCTCTCTTGCTTCTTTCTGTACCCCTCTTGGCTCTTTCTGCACCCCACTTCCCTCTTTATGCACATCTCTTGCCCCTCTTTCTGTACCTCTCTTGCCTCTTTCTGCACTTCTCTTGCCTCTTTCTGTACCTCTGTTGCTTCTTTCTGCACTTCTCTTGCTTCTTTCTGTACCTCTCTTGCTTATTTCTGCACCCCTCCTGCCTCTGTCTGCACCCCTCTTTCTGCACCTCTCTTGCCTCTTTCTGCACCTCTCTTGCCTCTTTCTGCAGTTCTCTTGCCCCTTTATGAACCTCTGTTGCATCTTTCTACACTTCTCTTGCCTCTTTCTGTACCCCTCTTGCTTCACCTCTGTTGGTTCTTTATGCACTTCCCTTGCTTCTTTCTGCACCTCTCTTACTAATTTCTGTACCCCCTTGCCCCTTTTTGCACCCCTCATCCCTCTTTCTGCACCTCTCTTGCCTCTGTCTGCACCCCTGTTCCATCTTTCTGCTCCTCTTTTGCCTGTTTCTGCAACTCTCTTTCCCTCTTTCTGCAGTTCTCTTGCCTCCTTCTGCACCTCTGTTGCTTCTTTCTTCACTTCTCTTCCCTCTTTCTGCACCCCTCTTGCCTCTTTATGCACTCCTGTTGCTTCTTTCCACACTTCTCTTACTTCTGTCTGTACCTCTCTACCTTTGTTGATTCTTTCTTCACTTCTCTTGACACTTTCTGCACCCCTTTCTGCACGCCTGTTGCTTCTTTATGCACTTTTCTTGCTTCTTTCTGTACCTCTCCTGCTTCTTTCTGTACCCCTTTTGTCTCTTTTTGTACCCCTCTACCCTTTTTCTGCACCTCTCTTGCTTCTTATGTACCTCTCTTGCCTCTTTATGCACTTCTCTGGACTCTTTCTGCGCCTCTGTTGCTTCTTTCTGTACTTCTCTTGCTTCTTTCTGCACCTCTCTTGCATCTTTCTGCACCCCTACTGCCTCTTTCTGCACCCCTCTTGCCTCTTTCTACACCCCTCTTCCCTCTTTCTGCACCTCTCTTGCCTCTTTCTGCAGTTCTCTTGCCCCTTTATGCACCTCTGTTGCATCTTTCTACACTTCTCTTACCTCTTTCTGCACCCCTCTTGTTGCACCCCTGTTGGTTCTTTATGCACTTCTCTTGCTTCTTTCTGCACCTCTCTTGCAAATTTGTGCACCACCTTGCCTCTTTCTGCATCCCTTATCGTTCTTTCTGCACCTCTTTGCCTCTGTCTGCACCCCTGTTCTATTTTCTGCACCTCTTTGCCTGTTTCTGCAACTCTCTTGCCCTCTTTCTGCAGATCTCTTGCCTCCTTCTGCACCTTTGTTGATTCTTTCTTCACTTCTCCTGCCTCTTTCTGCACCCCTCTTGCCTCTTTCTGCACACCTTTTGCTTCCTTCTGCCCTTCTCTTGCTTCTTTCTGTACCTCTGTTGCTTCTTTCTGTACCCCTCTTGCCTCTCTATGTACCCCTCTACCCTTTTTCTGCACCTCTCTTGCTTCTTTTGGTACCTCTCTTGCCTCTTTATGCACTTCTCTGGCCTCTTTCTGTGCCTCTGTTGCTTCTTTCTGCTCTTCTCTTGCTTCTTTCTGCACCTCTCTTACTTATTTCTGCACCCCCTGTTGCCTCTTTCTGCACCCCTCTTGCCTCTTTCTGCATCCCTCTTCCTTCTTTCTGCACCTCTCGCCGCTTTCTACACCTCTCTTGTCTATTTCTGCATTTCTCTTGCCTCTTTCTGCATCTCTGTTGCTTCTTTCTGAACTTTTCTTGCCTCTTTCCGCACCTCTCTTGCCTCTTTCTGCACCTCTGTTGGTTTTTTCGGCACTTCTCTTGCTTCTATCTCCACCTCTCTTGTAATTTATGTACCCCTCTTGCCTCTTTCTGTACCCCTCTTCCCTCTTTCTGCACCTCTCTTGCATCTGTCTGCACCCCTGTTCTATCTTTCTGCACCTCTTTTGCCTGTTTCTGCAACTCTCTTGCTCTCTTTCTGCAGTTCTCTTTCCTCCTTTTGCACCTCTGTTGCTTCTTTCTTCACTTATATTGCCTCTTTCTGCACCCCTCTTGCCTCTTTATGCACCCCTGTTGCTTCTTTCTGCACTTATATTGCTTCTATCTGTACCTCTCTTGCTTCTTTCTGTACCCTTTTGCCTCTTTCTGCTCTTCTCTTGCTTCTTTCTGCACCTCTCTTGCTTCTTTCTGCACCTCTGTTGCTTCTTTCTGCACTTCCCTTTCTTCTTTCTGCACCTCTCTTGCTTCTTTCTGCACCCCTCCTGCCTTTTTCTGCAGTTCTCTTGTCTCTTTCTGTACCTCTGTTGCTTCTTTCTAAAATTTCTCTTGCCTCCTTCAGCACCCCTCTTGCCTCTTTCTGCACCTCTGTTGGTTCTTTCTGCACCTCTCTTGCCTCTTTCTGCACCTCTCTTGCCTCTTTCTGCAGTTCTCTTGCCCCTTTATGAACCTCTGTTGCATCTTTCTACACTTCTCTTGCCTCTTTCTGTACCCCTCTTGCTTCACCCCTGTTGGTTCTTTATGCACTTCTCTTGCTTCTTTCTGCACCTCTCTTGCAAATTTCTGCACCTCCTTGCCTCTTTCTGCACCCCTCATCTTTCTTTCTGCACCTCTCTTGCCTCTGTCTGCACCCCTGTTCCATCTTTCTGCTCCTCTTTTGCCTGTTTCTGCAACTCTCTTTCCCTCTTTCTGCAGTTCTCTTGCCTCCTTCTGCACCTCTGTTGCTTCTTTCTTCACTTCTCTTCCCTCTTTCTGCACCCCTCTTGCCTCTTTATGCACTCCTGTTGCTTCTTTCCACACTTCTCTTACTTCTGTCTGTACCTCTCTTGCTTCTTTCTGTACCCCTCTTGCCTCTTTCTGCACCCCACTTCCCTCTTTCTGCACATCTCTTGCCTCTTTCTGTACCTCTCTTGCCTCTTTCTGCACTTCTCTTGCCTCTTTCTGTACCTCTGCTGCTTCTTTCTGCACTTCTCTTGCCTCTTTCTGTACCTCTCTTTCTTCTTTATGCACCCCTCCTGCCTCTTTCTGCACCTTTCTTCCCTCTTTCTGCACCTCTCTTGCCTCTTTCTGCACCTCTCTTGCCTCTTTCTGCAATTGTCTTGCCCCTTTATGAACCTCTGTTGCATCTTTATACACTTCTCTTGCCTCTTTCTGTACCCCTCTTGCTTCACCTCTGTTGGTTCTTTATGCACTTCCCTTGCTTCTTTCTGCACCTCTCTTACTAATTTCTGTACCCCCTTGCCCCTTTTTGCACCCCTCATCCCTCTTTCTACACCTCTCTTGCCTCTGTCTGCACCCCTGTTCCATCTTTCTGCTCCTCTTTTGCCTGTTTCTGCAACTCTCTTTCCTTCTTTCTGCAGTTCTCTTGCCTCCTTCTGCACCTTTGTTGATTCTTTCTTCACTTCTCTTGACACTTTCTGCACCCCTCTTGCCTCTTTCTGCACGCCTGTTGCTTCTTTATGCACTTTTCTTGCTTCTTTCTGTACCTCTCCTGCTTCTTTCTGTACCCCATTTATCTATTTTTGTACCCCTCTACCCTTTTTCTGCACCTCTCTTGCTTCTTATGTACCTCTCTTGCCTCTTTATGCACTTCTCTGGACTCTTTCTGCGCCTCTGTTTCTTCTTTCTGTACTTCTCTTGCTTCTTTCTGCACCTCTCTTGCATCTTTCTGCACCCCTCCTGCCTCTTTCTGCACCCCTCTTGCCTCTTTCTACACCCCTCTTCCCTCTTTCTGCACCTCTCTTGCCTCTTTCTGTAGTTCTCTTGCCCCTTTATGCACCTCTGTTGCATCTTTCTACACTTCTCTTGCCTCTTTCTGCACCCCTCTTGCTGCACCCCTGTTGGTTCTTTATGCACTTCTCTTGCTTCTTTCTGCACCTCTCTTGCAAATTTTTGCACCCCCTTGCCTCTTTCTGCACCCCTTATCGTTCTTTCTGCACCTCTTTTGCCTCTGTCTGCACCCCTGTTCCATTTTCTGCACCTCTTTTGCCTGTTTCTGCAACTCTCTTGCCCTCTTTCTGCAGATCTCTTGCCTCCTTCTGCACCTTTGTTGATTCTTTCTTCACTTCTCCTGCCTCTTTCTGCACCCCTCTTGCCTCTTTCTGCACACCTTTTGCTTCATTCTGCCCTTCTCTTGCTTCTTTCTGTAACTCTGTTGCTTCTTTCTGGATCCCTCTTGCCTCTTTATGTACCCCTCTACCCTTTTTCTGCACCTCTCTTACTTCTTTTGGTACCTCTCTTGCCTCTTTCTGCACTTCTCTGGCCTCTTTCTGTGCCTCTGTTGCTTCTTTCTGCTCTTCTATTGCTTCTTTCTGCACCTCTCTTGCTTCTTTCTGCACCCCTGTTGCCTCTTTCTGCACCCCTCTTGCCTCTTTCTGCATCCCTCTTCCCTCTTTCTGCACCTCTCGCCGCTTTCTACACCTCTCTTGTCTATTTCTGCATTTCTTTTGCCTCTTTCTGCATCTCTGTTACTTCTTTCTGCACTTTTCTTGCCTCTTTCTGCACCCCTCTTGTCTCTTTCTGCACCTCTGTTGGTTCTTTCGGCACTTCTCTTGCTTCTATCTGCACCTCTCTTGTAATTTCTGTACCCCTCTTGCCTCTTTCTGTACCCCTCATCCCTCTTTCTGCACCTCTCTTGCCACTGTCTGCACCCCTGTTCTATCTTTCTGCACCTCTTTTGCCTGTATCTGCAACTCTCTTGCTCTCTTTCTGCAGTTCTCTTTCCTCCTTCTGTACCTCTGTTGCTTCTTTCTTCACTTATATTGCCTCTTTCTGCACCCCTCTTGCCTCTTTATGCACCCCTGTTGCTTCTTTCTGCACTTCTATTGCTTCTATCTGTACCTCTCTTGCTTCTTTCTGTACCCTTTTGCCTCTTTCTGCACCCCTCTTGCCTCTTTCTGCACATCTCTTGCCTCTTCCTGTATCTCTCTTGACTCTTTCTGCACTTATCTTGCCTATTTCTGTACCTCTGTTGCTTCTTTCTGCTCTTCTCTTGCTTCTTTCTGCACCTCTCTTGCTTCTTTCTGCACCTCTGTTGCTTCTTTCTGCACTTCCCTTTCTTCTTTCTGCACCTCTCTTGCTTATTTCTGCACCCCTCCTGCCTCTTTCTGCAGTTCTCTTGTCTCTTTCTGTACCTCTGTTGCTTCTTTCTAAAATTTCTCTTGTCTCCTTCAGCACCCCTCTTGCCTCTTTCTGCACCTCTGTTGGTTCTTTCTGCACTTCTCTTGCTTCTTTCTGTACCTCTGTTGGAAAGTTCTGCACCCCCTTGCCTCTTTCTGCACCCCTCATCTCTCTTTCTGCACCTCTCTTGCTTCTTTCTGCACCTCTGTTGCTTCTTTCTGCACTTCCCTTTCTTCTTTCTGCACCTCTCTTGCTTCTTTCTGCACCCCTCCTGCCTCTTTCTGCAGTTCTCCTGTCTCTTTCTGTACCTCTGTTGCTTCTTTCTAAAATTTCTCTTGCCTCCTTCAGCACCACTCTTGCCTCTTTCTGCACCTCTGTTGGTTCTTTCTGCACCTCTCTTGCCTCTTTCTGCACCTCTCTTGCCTCTTTCTGCAGTTCTCTTGCCCCTTTATGAACCTCTGTTGCATCTTTGTACACTTCTCTTGCCTCCTTCAGCACCCCTCTTGCCTCTTTCTGCACCTCTGTTGGTTCTTTCTGCACTTCCCTTTCTTCTTTCTGCACCTCTCTTGCTTCTTTCTGCACCCCTCCTGCCTCTTTCTGCAGTTCTCTTGTCTCTTTCTGTACCTCTGTTGCTTCTTTCTAAAATTTCTCTTGCCTCCTTCAGCACCCCTCTTGCCTCTTTCTGCACCTCTGTTGGTTCTTTCTGCACCTCTCTTGCCTCTTTCTGCACCTCTCTTGCCTCTTTCTGCAGTTCTCTTGCCCCTTTATGAACCTCTGTGGCATCTTTCTACACTTCTCTTGCCTCTTTCTGTACCCCTCTTGCTTCACCCCTGTTGGTTCTTTATGCACTTCTATTGCTTCTTTCTGCACCTCTCTTGCAATTTTCTGCACCTCCTACCTCTTTCTGCACCCCTCATCCTTCTTTCTGCACCTCTCTTGCCTCTGTCTGCACCCCTGTTCCATCTTTCTGCTCCTCTTTTGCCTGTTTCTGCAACTCTCTTGCCCTCTTTCTGCAGATCTCTTGCCTCCTTCTGCACCTCTGTTGCTTCTTTCTTCACTTCTCTTCCTCTTTCTGCACCCCTCTTGCCTCTTTATGCACTCCTGTTGCTTCTTTCCGCACTTCTCTTACTTCTGTCTGTACCTCTCTTGCTTCTTTCTGTACCCCTCTTGCCTCTTTCTGCACCCCACTTCCCTCTTTCTGCACTTCTCTTGCCTCTTTCTGTACCTCTGTTGCTTCTTTCTGCACTTCTCTTGCCTCTTTCTGTACCTCTCTTTCTTCTTTATGCACCCCTCCTGCCTCTTTCTGCACCCTTCTTCCCTCTTTCTGCACCTCTCTTGCCTCTTTCTGCACCTCTCTTGCCTCTTTCTGCAATTGTCTTGCCTCTTTATGAACCTCTGTTGCATCTTCCTACACTTCTCTTGCCTCTTTCTGTACCCCTCTTGCTTCACCTCTGTTGGTTCTGTATGCACTTCCCTTGCTTCTTTCTGCACCTCTCTTACTAATTTCTGTACCCCATTGCCCCTTTTGCACCCCTCATCCCTCTTTCTGCACCTCTCTTGCCTCTGTCTGCACCCCTGTTCCATCTTTCTGCTCTCTTTTGCCTGTTTCTGCAACTCTCTTTCCCTCTTTCTGCAGTTCTCTTGCCTCCTTCTGCACCTTTGTTGATTCTTTCTTCACTTCTCTTGACACTTTCTGCACCCCTCTTGCCTCTTTCTGCACGCCTGTTGCTTCTTTATGCACTTTTCTTGCTTCTTTCTGTACCTCTCCTGCTTCTTCCTGTACCCCTTTTGTCTCTTTTTGTACCCATCTACCCTTTTTCTGCACCTCTCTCGCTTCTTTATGTACCTCTCTTGCCTCTTTATGCACTTCTCTGGACTCTTTCTGTGCCTCTGTTGCTTCTTTCTGTACTTCTCTTGCTTCTTTCTGCAACTCTCTTGCATCTTTCTGCACCCCTCCTGCCTCTTTATGCACCCCTCTTGCCTCTTTCTACACCCCTCTTCCCTCTTTCTGCCATTCTCTTGCCTCTTTCTGCAGTTCTCTTGCCCCTTTATATACCTCTGTTGCATCTTTCTACACTTCTCTTGCCTCTTTCTGCACCCCTCTTGCTGCACCCCTGTTGGTTCTCTATGTACTTCTCTTGCTTCTTTCTGCACCTCTCTTGCAACTTTCTGCACCCCCTTGCCTCTTTCTGCACCCCTTATCGTTCTTTCTGCACCTCTTTTGCCTCTGTCTGCACCCCTGTTCCATTTTCTGCACCTCTTTTGCCTGTTTCTGCAACACTCTTGCCCTCTTTCTGCATATCTCTTGCCTCCTTCTGCACCTTTGTTGATTCTTTCTTCACTTCTCCTGCCTCTTTCTGCACCCCTCTTGCCTCTTTCTGCACACCTTTTGCTTCCTTCTGCCCTTCTCTTGACTCTTTCTGTACCTCTGTTGCTTCTTTCTGGACCCCTCTTGCCTCTTTATGTACCCCTCTACCCTTTTTCTGCACCTCTCTTGCTTCTTTTGGTACCTCTCTTGCCTCTTTATGCACTTCTCTGGCCTCTTTCTGTGCCTCTGTTGCTTCTTTCTGCTCTTCTCTTGCTTCTTTCTGCACCTCTCTTGCTTCTTTCTGCACCCCTGTTGCCTCTTTCTGCACCCCTCTTGCCTCTTTCTGCATCCCTCTTCCCTCTTTCTGCACCTCTCTTGTCTATTGCTGCATTTCTCTTGTCTATTTCTGCATTTCTCTTGCCTCTTTCTGCATCTCTGTTGCTTCTTTCTGCAATTTTCTTGCCTCTTTCTGCACCCCTCTTGCCTCTTTCTGCACCTCTGTTGGTTCTTTCGGCACTTCTCTTGCTTCTATCTGCACCTCTCTTGTAATTTCTGCACCCCTCTTGCCTCTTTCTGTACCCCTCTTCCCTCTTTCTGCACCTCTCTTGCCTCTGTCTGCACCCCTGTTCTATCTTTCTGCACCTCTTTTGCCTGTTTCTGCAACTCTCTTGCTCTCTTTCTGCAGTTCTCTTTCCTCCTTCTGCACCTCTGTTGCTTCTTTCTTCACTTATATTGCCTCTTTCTGCACCCTCTTGCCTCTTTATGCACCCCTGTTGCTTCTTTCTGCACTTCTATTGCTTCTATCTGTACCTCTCTTGCTTCTTTCTGTATCCCTTTGCCTCTTTTCTGCACCCTCTTGCCTCTTTCTGCACATCTCTTGCTCTCTTCCTGTACCTCTCTTGACTCTTTCTGCACTTATCTTGCCTATTTCTGTATCTCTGTTGCTTCTTTCTGCTCTTCTCTTGCTTCTTTCTGCACCTCTCTTGCTTCTTTCTGCACTTCCCTTTCTTGTTTCTGCACCTCTCTTGCTTCTTTCTGCACCCCTCCTGCCTCTTTGTGCAGTTCTCTTGTCTCTTTCTGTACCTCTGTTGCTTCTTTCTAAAATTTCTCTTGCCTCCTTCAGCACCCCTCTTGCCTCTTTCTGCACCTCTGTTGGTTCTTTCTGCACTTCTCTTGCTTCTTTCTGTACCTCTCTTGCAAAGTTCTGCACCCCCTTGCCTCTTTCTGTACCCCTCATCACTCTTTCTGCACCTCTCTTGCCTCTGTCTGCACCCCTATTCCATCTTTCTGCACCTGTTTTGCCTGTTTCTGCAACTCTCTTGCCCTCTTTAAGCAGTTCTCTTGCCTCCTTCTGCACCTTTGTTGCTTCTTTCTTCACTTCTCTTGCCTCTTTCGGTACCTCTCTTGCTTCTTTATGCATCCCTCCTGCCTCTTTCTGCACCCCTCTTTCCTCTTTCTGCACCGCTCTTTCCTCTTTCTGCACCTCTCTTGCCTCTTTCTGCACCTCTCTTGCCTCTTTCTGCACATCTCTTGCCTCTTCCTGTACCTCTCTTGACTCTTTCTGCACTTCTCTTGCCTATTTCTGTACCTCAATTGCTTCTTTCTGCTCTTCTCTTGCTTCTTTCTGCACCTCTCTTGCTTCTTTCTGCACCTCTGTTGCTTCTTTCTGCACTTCCCTTTCTTCTTTCTACACCTCTCTTGCTTCTTTCTGCACCCCTCCTGCCTCTTTCTGCAGTTCTCTTGTCTCTTTCTGTACCTCTGTTGCGTCTTTCTAAAATTTCTCTTGCCTCCTTCAGTACCCCTCTTGCCTCTTTCTGTACCTCTGTTGGTTCTTTCTGCACTTCTCTTGCTTCTTTCTGTACCTCTCTTGCAAAGTTATGCACCCCTTGCCTCTTTCTGTACCCTCATCTCTCTTTCTGCACCTCTCTTGCCTCTGTCTGCACCCCATTCCATCTTTCTGCACCTGTTTTGCCTGTTTCTGCAACTCTCTTGCCCTCTTTAAGCAGTTCTCTTGCCTCCTTCTGCACCTTTGTTGCTTCTTTCTTCACTTCTCTTGCCTCTTTCTGTACCTCTCTTGCTTCTTTATGCATCCCTCCTGCCTCTTTCTGCATCCCTCTTTCCTCTTTCTGCGCCTCTGTTGCTTCTTTCTGTACTTCTCTTGCTTCTTTCTGCACCTCTTTGCATCTTTCTGCACCCTCCTGCCTCTTTATGCACCCTCTTGCCTCTTTTCTACACCCTCTTCCCTCTTTCTGCACCTCTCTTGCCTCTTTCTGCAGTTCTCTTGTCCCTTTATGCACCTCTGTTGCATCTTTCTACACTTTCTCTTGCCTCTTTCTGCACCCTCTTGCTGCACCCCTGTTGGTTCTTTATGTACTTCTCTTGCTTCTTTCTGCACCTCTCTTGCAAATTTCTGCACACCCTTGCCTCTTTCTGCACCCCTTATCATTCTTTCTGCACCTCTTGTGCCTCTGTCTGCACCCCTGTTCCATTTTCTGCACCTCTTTTGCCTGTTTCTGCAACTCTCTTGCCCTCTTTCTGCAGATCTCTTGCCTCCTTCTGCACCTTTGTTGATTCTTTCTTCACTTCTCCTGCCTCTTTCTGCACCCCTCTTGCCTCTTTCTGCACACATTTTGCTTCCTTCTGCCCTTCTCTTGCTTCTTTCTGTTCCTCTGTTGCTTCTTTCTGGACCCCTCTTGCCTCTTTATGTACCCCTCTACCCTTTTTCTGCACCTCTCTTGCTTCTTTTGGTACCTCTCTTGCCTCTTTATGCACTTCTCTGGCCTCTTTCTGTGCCTCTGTTGCTTCTTTCTGCTCTTCTCTTGCTTCTTTCTGCACCTCTCTTGCTTCTTTCTGCACCCCTGTTGCCTCTTTCTGCACCCCTCTTGCCTCTTTCTGCATACCTCTTCCCTCTTTCTGCACCTCTCTTGTCTATTGCTGCATTTCTCTTGTCTATTTCTGCATTTCTCTTGCCTCTTTCTGCATCTCTGTTGCTTCTTTCTGCACTTTTCTTGCCTCTTTCTGCACCCCTCTTGCCTCTTTCTGCACCTCTGTTGGTTCTTTCTGCACTTCTCTTGCTTCTATCTGCACCTCTCTTGTAATTTCTGCACCCTCTTGCCTCTTTCTGTACCCTCTTCCCTCTTTCTGCACCTCTCTTGCCTCTGTCTGCACCCCTGTTCCATCTTTCTGCACCTCTTTTGCCTGTTTCTGCAACTCTCTTGCTCTCTTTCTGCAGTTCTCTTTCCTCCTTCTGCACCTCTGTTGCTTCTTTCTTCACTTATATTGCCTCTTTCTGCACCCCTCTTTTCTCTTTATGCACCCCTGTTGCTTCTTTCTGCACTTCTATTGCTTCTATCTGTACCTCTCTTGCTTCTTTCTGTACCCCTTTTGCCTCTTTCTGCACCCCTCTTGCCTCTTTCTGCACATCTCTTGCCTCTTCATGTACCTCTCTTGACTCTTTCTGCACTTATCTTGCCTATTTCTGTACCTCTGTTGCTTCTTTCTGCTCTTCTCTTGCTTCTTTCTGCACCTCTCTTGCTTCTTTCTGCACCTCTGTTGCTTCTTTCTGCACTTCCCTTTCTTGTTTCTGCACCTCTCTTGCTTCT
Organism: Calotriton arnoldi; assembly: GCA_963921515.1. Lineage (NCBI taxonomy): Eukaryota > Metazoa > Chordata > Amphibia > Caudata > Salamandridae > Calotriton > Calotriton arnoldi. The sequence continues at coordinate 108,812 of CAWUFW010012631.1, forward strand.
TTCTGCACCCCTCCTGCCTCTTTCTGCAGTTCTCTTGTCTCTTTCTGTACTTCTGTTGCTTCCTTCTAAAATTTCTCTTGCCTCCTTCAGCACCCCTCTTGCCTCTTTCTGCACCTCTGTTGGTTCTTTCTGCACTTCTCTTGCTTCTTTCTGTACCTCTCTTGCAAAGTTCTGCACCCCCTTGCCTCTTTCTGCACCCCTCATCTCTCTTTCTTCACTTCTCTTGCCTCTTTCGGTACCTCTCTTGCTTCTTTATGCATCCCTCCTGCCTCTTTCTGCACCCCTCTTTCCTCTTTCTGCACCTCTCTTTCCTCTTTCTGCACCTCTCTTGCCTCTTTCTGCACCTCTCTTGCCTCTTTCTGCACTTCTCTTGCCTATTTCTGTACCTCAATTGCTTCTTTCTGCTCTTCTCTTGCTTCTTTCTGCACCTCTCTTGCTTCTTTCTGCACCTCTGTTGCTTCTTTCTGCACTTCCCTTTCTTCTTTCTACACCTCTCTTGCTTCTTTCTGCACCCCTCCTGCCTCTTTCTGCAGTTCTCTTCTCTCTTTCTGTACCTCTGTTGCTTCTTTCTAAAATTTCTCTTGCCTCCTTCAGTACCCCTCTTGCCTCTTTCTGTACCTCTGTTGGTTCTTTCTGCACTTCTCTTGCTTCTTTCTGTACCTCTCTTGCAAAGTTCTGCACCCCCTTGCCTCTTTCTGTACCCCTCATCTCTCTTTCTGCACCTCTCTTGCCTCTGTCTGCACCCCATTCCATCTTTCTGCACCTGTTTTGCCTGTTTCTGCAACTCTCTTGCCCTCTTTAAGCAGTTCTCTTGCCTCCTTCTGCACCTTTGTTGCTTCTTTCTTCACTTCTCTTGCCTCTTTCTGTACCTCTCTTGCTTCTTTATGCATCCCTCCTGCCTCTTTCTGCATCCCTCTTTCCTCTTTCTGCGCCTCTGTTGCTTCTTTCTGTACTTCTCTTGCTTCTTTCTGCACCTCTCTTGCATCTTTCTGCACCCCTCCTGCCTCTTTATGCACCCCTCTTGCCTCTTTCTACACCCCTCTTCCCTCTTTCTGCACCTCTCTTGCCTCTATCTGCAGTTCTCTTGCCCCTTTATGCACCTCTGTTGCATCTTTCTATACTTCTCTTGCCTCTTTCTGCACCCTCTTGCTGCACCCTGTTGGTTCTTTATGTACTTCTCTTGCTTCTTTCTGCACCTCTCTTGCTTCTTTCTGCACTTCCCTTTCTTGTTTCTGCACCTCTCTTGCTTCTTTCTGCACCCCTCCTGCCTCTTTGTGCACCCCTTATCGTTCTTTCTGCACCTCTTGTGCCTCTGTCTGCACCCCTGTTCCATTTTCTGCACCTCTTTTGCCTGTTTCTGCAACTCTCTTGCCCTCTTTCTGCAGATCTCTTGCCTCCTTCTGCACCTTTGTTGATTCTTTCTTCACTTCTCCTGCCTCTTTCTGCACCCCTCTTGCCTCTTTCTGCACACCTTTTGCTTCCTTCTGCCCTTCTCTTGCTTCTTTCTGTACCTCTGTTGATTCTTTCTGGACCCTCTTGCCTCTTTATGTACCCCTCTACCCTTTTTCTGCACCTCTTGCTTCTTTTAGTACCTCTCTTGCCTCTTTATGCACTTCTCTGACCTCTTTCTGTGCCTCTGTTGCTTCTTTCTGCTCTTCTCTTGCTTCTTTCTGCACCTCTCTTGCTTCTTTCTGCACCCCTGTTGCCTCTTTCTGCACCCCTCGTTCCTCTTTCTGCATCCCTCTTCCCTCTTTCTGCACCTCTCACCGCTTTCTACACCTCTCTTGTCTATTTCTGCATTTCTCTTGCCTCTTTCTGCATCTCTGTTGCTTCTTTCTGCACTTTTCTTGCCTCTTTCTGCACCCCTCTTGCCTCTTCCTGCATCTCTGTTGGTTCTTTCGGCACTTCTCTTGCTTCTATCTGCACCTCTCTTACTAATTTCTGTACCCCCTTGCCCCTTTTTGCACCCCTCATCCCTCTTTCTGCACCTCTCTTGCCTCTGTCTGCACCCCTGTTCCATCTTTCTGCTCCTCTTTTGCCTGTTTCTGCAATCTCTTTCCTCTTTCTGCAGTTCTCTTGCCTCCTTCTGCACCTTTGTTGATTCTTTCTTCACTTCTCTTGACACTATCTGCACCCCTCTTGCCTCTTTCTGCACGCCTGTTGCTTCTTTATGCACTTTTCTTGCTTCTTTCTGTACCTCTCCTGCTTCTTTCTGTACCCCTTTTGTCTCTTTTTGTACCCCTCTACCCTTTTTCTGCACCTCTCTTGCTTCTTTATGTACCTCTTTTGCCTCTTTATGCACTTCTCTGGACTCTTTCTGCGCCTCTGTTGCTTCTTTCTGTACTTCTCTTGCTTCTTTCTGCACCTCTCTTGTATCTTTCTGCACCCCTCCTGCCTCTTTATGCACCCTCTTGCCTCTTTCTACACCCTCTTCCTCTTTCTGCACCTCTCTTGCCTCTTTCTGCAGTTCTCTTGTTCCTTTATGCACCTCTGTTGCATCTTTCTACACTTCTCTTGCCTCTTTCTGCACCCTCTTGCTGCACCCCTGTTGGTTCTTTATGTACTTCTCTTGCTTCTTTCTGCACCTCTCTTGCAAATTTCTGCACCCCCTTGCCTCTTTCTGCACCCCTTATCGTTCTTTCTGCACCTCTTTTGCCTCTGTCTGCACCCCTGTTCCATTTTCTGCACCTCTTTTGCCTGTTTCTGCAACTCTCTTGCCCTCTTTCTGCAGATCTCTTGCCTCCTTCTGCACCTTTGTTGATTCTTTCTTCACTTCTCCTGCCTCTTTCTGCACCCCTCTTGCCTCTTTCTGCATCCCTCTTCCCTCTTTCTGCACCTCCCGCCGCTTTCTACACCTCTCTTGTCAATTTCTGCATTTCTCTTGCCTCTTTCTGCATCTCTGTTGCTTCTTTCTGCACTTTTCTTGCCTCTTTCTGCACCCCTCTTGCCTCTTTCTGCACCTCTGTTGGTTCTTTTGGCACTTCTCTTGCTTCTATCTGCACCTCTCTTGTAATTTCTGCACCCCTCTTGCCTCTTTCTGTACCCCTCTTCCCTCTTTCTGCACCTCTCTTGCCTCTATCTGCACCCCTGTTCTATCTTTCTGCACCTCTTTTGCCTGTTTCTGCAACTCTCTTGCTCTCTATCTGCAGTTCTCTTTCCTCCTTCTGCACCTCTGTTGCTTCTTTCTTCACTTATATTGCCTCTTTCTGCACCCCTCTTGCCTCTTTATGCACCCCTGTTGCTTCTTTCTGCACTTCTATTGCTTCTATCTGTACCTCTCTTGCTTCTTTCTGTACCCCTTTTGCCTTCTTCCTCACCCCTCTTGCCTCTTTCTGCACATCTCTTGCCTCTTCCTGTACCTCTCTTGACTCTTTCTGCACTTATCTTGACTATTTCTGTACCTCTGTTGCTTCTTTCTGCTCTTCTCTTGCTTCTTTCTGCACCTCTCTTGCTTCTTTCTGCACCTCTGTTGCTTCTTTCTGCACTTCCCTTTCTTGTTTCTGCACCTCTCTTGCTTCTTTCTGCACCCCTCCTGCCTCTTTCTGCAGTTCTCTTGTCTCTTTCTGTACATCTGTTGCTTCTTTCTAAAATTTCTCTTGCCTCCTTCAGCACCCCTCTTGGCTCTTTCTGCACCTCTGTTGGTTCTTTCTGCACTTCTCTTGCTTCTTTCTGTACCTCTCTTGCAAAGTTCTGCACCCCCTTGCCTCTTTCTGCACCCCTCATCTCTCTTTCTGCACCTCTCTTGCCTCTGTCTCCACCCCTATTCCATCTTTCTGCACCTGTTTTGCCTGTTTCTGCAACTCTCTTGCCCTCTTTAAGCAGTTCTCTTGCCTCCTTCTGCACCTTTGTTGCTTCTTTCTTCACTTCTCTTGCCTCTTTCGGTACCTCTCTTGCTTCTTTATGCATCCCTCCTGCCTCTTTCTGCACCTCTCTTGCCTCTTTCTGCACCTCTCTTGCCTCTTTCTGCACATCTCTTGCCTCTTCCTGTACCTCTCTTGACTCTTTCTGCACTTCTCTTGCCTATTTCTGTACCTCTATTGCTTCTTTCTGGTCTTCTCTTGCTTCTTTCTGCACCTCTCTTGCTTCTTTCTGCACCTCTCTTGCTTCTTTCTGCACTTGCCTTTCTTCTTTCTACACCTCTCTTGCTTCTTTCTGCACCCCTCCTGCCTCTTTCTGCAGTTCTCTTGTCTCTTTCTGTACCTCTGTTGCTTCTTCATAAATTTCTCTTGCCTCCTTCAGCACCCCTCTTGCCTCTTTCTGCACCTCTGTTGGTTCTTTCTGCACTTCTCTTGCTTCTTTCTGTACCTCTATTGCAAAGTTCTGCACCCCCTTGCCTCTTTCTGCACCCCTCATCTCTCTTTCTGCACCTCTCTTGCCTCTGTCTGCACCCCTATTCCATCTTTCTGCACCTGTTTTGCCTGTTTCTGCAACTCTCTTGCCCTCTTTAAGCAGTTCTCTTTCCTCTTTCTGCACCTCTCTTGCCTCTTTCTGCACCTCTCTTGCTCTTTCTGCACATCTCTTGCCTCTTCCTGTACCTCTCTTGACTCTTTCTGCACTTCTCTTGTCTATTTATGTACCTCTATTGCTTCTTCTGCTCTTCTCTTGCTTCTTTCTGCACCTCTCTTGCTTCTTTCTGCACCTCTCTTGCTTCTTTCTGCACTTCCCTTTCTTCTTTCTACATCTCTCTTGCTTCTTTCTGCACCCCTCCTACCTCTTTCTGCAGTTCTCTTCTCTCTTTCTGTACCTCTGTTGTTTCTTTCTACAATTTCTCTTGCCTCCTTCAGTACCTCTCTTGCCTCTTTCTGTACCTCTGTTGGTTCTTTCTGCACTCTCTTGCTTCTTTCTGTACCTCTCTTGCAGTTATGCACCTCTTGCTTCTTTCTGTACCCCTCCATCTCTCTTTCTGCACCTCTCTTGCCTCTGTCTGCACCCCATTCCATCTTTCTGCACCTGTTTTGCCTGTTTCTGCAATCCTCTTGTCCTCTTTAGCAGTTCTCTTGCCTCCTTCTGCACCTTTGTTGCTTCTTTCTGCACTTCTCTTGCTTCTTTCTGTACCTCTCTTGCAAAGTTATGCACCCCCTTGCCTCTTTCTGTACCCCTCATCTCTCTTTCTGCACCTCTCTTGCCTCTGTCTGCACCCCATTCCATCTTTCTGCACCTGTTTTGCCTGTTTCTGCAACTCTCTTGCCCTCTTTAAGCAGTTCTCTTGCCTCCTTCTGCACCTTTGTTGCTTCTTTCTTCACTTCTCTTGCCTCTTTCTGTACCTCTCTTGCTTCTTTATGCATCCCTCCTGCCTCTTTCTGCATCCCTCTTTCCTCTTTCTGCGCCTCTGTTGCTTCTTTCTGTACTTTCTTGCTTCTTTCTGCACCTCTCTTGCATCTTTCTGCACCCCTCCTGCCTCTCTTATGCACCCCTCTTGCCTCTTTCTACACCCCTCTTCCCTCTTTCTGCACCTCTCTTGCCTCTTTCTGCAGTTCTCTTGATCCTTTATGCACCTCTGTTGCATCTTTCTACACTTCTCTTGCCTCTTTCTGCACCCCTCTTGCTGCACCTCTGTTGGTTCTTTATGTACTTCTCTTGCTTCTTTCTGCACCTCTCTTGCAAATTTCTGCACCCCTTGCCTCTTTCTGCACTCCTTATCGTTCTTTCTGCACCTCTTTGCCTCTGTCTGCACCCCTGTTCCATTTTCTGCACCTCTTTGCCTGTTTCTGCAACTATCTTGCCCTCTTTCTGCAGATCTCTTGCCTCCTTCTGCACCTTTGTTGATTCTTTCTTCACTTCTCCTGCCTCTTTCTGCACCTCTCTCTTGCCTCTTTCTGCACATCTCTTGCCTCTTCCTGTACCTCTCTTGACTCTTTCTGCACTTCTCTTGCCTATTTATGTACCTCTATTGCTTCTTTCTGCTCTTCTCTTGCTTCTTTCTGCACCTCTCTTGCTTCTTTCTGCACCTCTGTTGCTTCTTTCTGCACTTCCTTTCTTCTTTCTGCACCTCTCTAGTTTCTTTCTGCACCCCTCCTGCCTCTTTCTGCAGTTCTCTTGTCTCTTTCTGTACCTCTGTTGCTTCTTTCTAAAATTTCTCTTGCCTGCCTTCAGCACCCCTCTTGCCTCTTTCTGTACTCTCTGTTGGTTCTTTCTGCACTTCTCTTGCTTCTTTCTGTACCTCTCTTGCAAAGTTATGCACCCTCTTGCCTCTTTCTGTACCCCTCATCTCTCTTTCTGCACCTCTCTTGCCTCTGTCTGCACCCCATTCCATCTTTCTGCACCTGTTTTGCCTGTTTCTGCAACTCTCTTGCCCTCTTTAAGCAGTTCTCTTGCCTCCTTCTGCACCTTTGTTGCTTCTTTCTGCACTTCTCTTGCTTCTTTCTGTACCTCTCTTGCAAAGTTATGCACCCCCTTGCCTCTTTCTGTATCCCTCTCTCTCTTTCTGCACCTCTGTTGCTTCTGTTCTGTACTTCTCATTCCATCTTTCTGCACCTGTTTTGCATGTTTCTGTAACTCCTCTTGCCTCTTTATGCACTCCTCTTGCCTCTTTCTACACCCTCTTGCTTCTTTCTTCACCTCTCTTGCCTCTTTCTGTAGTTCTCTTGCTCTTTATGCATCCTCCGTTGCATCTTTCTACACTCCTCTTGCCTCTTTCTGCACCTCTCTTGCTGCACCTCTGTTGGTTCTTTATGTACTTCTCTTGCTTCTTTCTGCACCTCTCTTGCAACTTTCTGCACCCTCTTGCCTCTTTTCTGCACCCCTCATCGTTCTTTCTGCACCTCTTTGCCTCTGTCTGCACCCCTGTTCCATCTTTCTGCACCTGTTTTGCCTGTTTCTGCAACTCTCTTGCCCTCTTTCTGCAGATCTCTTGCCTCCTTTTGCACCTTTGTTGTTTTTCTTCACTTCTCTTTCTTCACCTCTCTTGCTTAATTATGCATCCCTCCTGCCTCTTTCTGCACCTCTCTTGCCTCTTTCTGCACCTCTCTTGCCTCTTTCTGCACATCTCTTGCCTCTTCCTGTACCTCTCTTGACTCTTTCTGCACTTCTCTTGCCTATTTATGTACCTCTATTGCTTCTTTCTGCTCTTCTCTTGCTTCTTTCTGCACCTCTCTTGCTTCTTTCTGCACCTCTCTTGCTTCTTTCTGCACTTCCCTTTCTTCTTTCTACACCTCTCTTGCTTCTTTCTGCACCCCTCCTGCCTCTTTCTGCAGTTCTCTTCTCTCTTTCTGTACCTCTGTTGCTTCTTTCTAAAATTTCTCTTGCCTCCTTCAGTACTCCTCTTGCCTCTTTCTGTACCTCTGTTGGTTCTTTCTGCACTTCTCTTGCTTCTTTCTGTACCTCTCTTGCAAAGTTATGCACCCCTTGCCTCTTTCTGTAACCCTCATCTCTCTTTCTGCACCTCTCTTGCCTCTGTCTGCACCCCATTCCATCTTTCTGCACCTGTTTTGCCTGTTTCTGCAACTCTCTTGCCCTCTTTAAGCAGTTCTCTTGCCTCCTTCTGCACCTTTGTTGCTTCTTTCTTCACTTCTCTTGCCTCTTTCTCTACCTCTCTTGCTTCTTTATGCATCCCCCCTGCCTCTTTCTCCATCCCTCTTTCCTCTTTCTGCGCCTCTGTTGCTTCTTTCTGTACTTCTCTTGCTTCTTTCTGCACTCTCTTGCATCTTTCTGCACCCTCCTGCCTCTTTATGCACCCTCTTGCCTCTTTCTACACCCCTCTTCCCTCTTTCTGCACCTCTCTTGCCTCTTTCTGCAGTTCTCTTGACCCTTTATGCACCTCTGTTGCATCTTTCTACACTTCTCTTGCCTCTTTCTGCACCCCTCTTGCTGCACCCCTGTTGGTTCTTTATGTACTTCTCTTGCTTCTTTCTGCACCTCTCTTGCAAATTTCTGCACCCCTTGCCTCTTTCTGCACCCCTTATCGTTCTTTCTGCACCTCTTTGCCTCTGTCTGCACCCCTGTTGCATCTTTCTGCACCTCTTTTGCCTGTTTCTGCAACTCTCTTGCCCTCTTTCTGCAGTTCTCTTTGCCTCCTTCTGCACCTTTAGTTGCTTCTTTCTTCACTTCTCTTGCCTCTTTCTGTACTCTTCTCTTTGCTCTCTTTATGCATCCCTCCTGACCTCTTTCTGCATCTCTCTCTTTGCCTCTTTCTGCACCTCTCTTGCTTCTTTCTGCACCTCTCTTGCTTCTTTCTGTACCCCTCATCTCTCTTCTCTGCACCTCTCTTGCCTCTGTCTGCACCCCATTCCATCTTTCTGCACCTGTTTTGCCTGTTTCTGCAACTCTCTTGCCCTCTTTAAGCAGTTCTCTTGCCTCCTTCTGCACCTTTGTTGCTTCTTTCTGCACTTCTCTTGCCTCTTTCTGTACCTCTCTTGCTTGTTATGCATCCCTCCTGCCTCTTTCTGCACCCTCTTTCCTCTTTCTGCACCTCTCTTGCTTCTTTCTACACTCTCTGCCTCTTTCTGTACCTCTCTGTTGCTGCAACCTCTGTTGGTTCTTTATGCACTTCCTGCTTCCTTCTGTACCTCTCTTATTACTTTCTGCACCCCTTGCCTCTTTCTGTACCCTCATTCCTCTTTATGCACCTCTCTTGCCTCTGTCTGCACCCCTGTTGCATCTTTCTGCACCTCTTTTGCCTGTTTCTGCAATTCTCTTTGCTCTCTTTCTGCAGTTCTCTTGCCTCCTTCTGCACCTTTGTTGATTCTTTCTTCACTTCTCTTGCCTCTTTCTGCACCTCTCTTGCCTCTTTCTGCACCGTCTATTGCATCTTTCTGCACTTCTATTGCTTCTATCTGTACCTCTCTTGCTTCTTTCTGCACTTCCTTTCTTCTTTCTGCACCTCCCTTGCTTCTTTCTGCACTTTCCCGCCTCTTTCTGCAGTTCTCTTGTCTCTTTCTGTACCTCTGTTGGTTCTTTCTGCACTTCTCTTGCTTCTTTCTGCACCTCTCTTGCAAATTTCTGCACCCCCTTGCCTCTTTCTGCACCCCTTATCGTTCTTTCTGCACCTCTTTTGCCTCTGTCTGCACCCCTGTTCCATTTTCTGCACCTCTTTTGCTTGTTTCTGCAACTCTCTTGCCCTCTTTCTGCAGATCTCTTGCCTCCTTCTGCACCTTTGTTGATTCTTTCTTCACTTCTCCTGCCTCTTTCTGCACCTCTCTTGCCTCTTTCTGCACATCTCTTGCCTCTTCCTGTACCTCTCTTGACTCTTTCTGCACTTCTCTTGCCTATTTATGTACCTCTATTGCTTCTTTCTGCTCTTCTCTTGCTTCTTTCTGCACCTCTCTTGCTTCTTTCTGCACCTCTCTTGCTTCTTTCTACACTTCCCTTTCTTCTTTCTACATCTCTCTTGCCTCTGTCTGCACCCCTCCTGCCTCTTTCTGCAGTTCTCTTCTCTTTCTGTACTCTCTGTTGCTTCTTTCTAAAATCTCTCTTGCCTCCTTCAGTACCCTCTTGCCTCTTTCTGTACCTCTGTTGGTTCTTTCTGCACTTCTCTTGCTTCTTTCTGTACTCTCTCTTGCAAAGTTATGCACCCCTTGCCTCTTTCTGTAACCCTCATCTCTCTTTCTGCACCTCTCTTGCCTCTGTCTGCACCCCATTCCATCTTTCTGCACCTGTTTTGCCTGTTTCTGCAACTCTCTTGTCCTCTTTAAGCAGTTCTCTTGCCTCCTTCTGCACCTTTGTTGCTTCTTTCTTCACTTCTCTTGCCTCTTTCTCTACCTCTCTTGCTTCTTTATGCATCCCCCCTGCCTCTTTCTCCATCCCTCTTTTCTCTTTCTGCGCCTCTGTTGCTTCTTTCTGTACTTCTCTTGCTTCTTTCTGCACCTCTCTTGCATCTTTCTGCACCCCTCTTGCCTCTTTATGCACTCCTCTTCCCTCTTTTCTGCACCTCTCTTGCCACTTTCTGCAGTTCTCTTGTCTCTTTATGCACCTCTGTTGCATCTTTCTACACTTCTCTTGCCTCTTTCTGCACCCTCTTGCTGCACCTCTGTTGGTTCTTTATGTACTTCTCTTGCTTCTTTCTGCACCTCTCTTGCAGATTTCTGCACCCCTTGCCTCTTTCTGCACCCCTTATCGTTCTTTCTGCACCTCTTTGCCTCTGTCTGCACCCCTGTTGCATCTTTCTGCACATCTTTTGCCTGTTTCTGCAACTCTCTTGCCCTCTTTCTGCAGTTCTCTTGCCTCCTTCTGCACCTTTAGTGCTTCTTTCTTCACTTCTCTTGCCTCTTTCTGTACCTCTCTTGCTTCTTTATGCATCCCTCCTGCCTCTTTCTGCATCCCTCTTTCCTCTTTCTTCACCTCTCTTGCTTCTTTCTGCACCCCTTGCCTCTTTCTGTACCCCTCATCTCTTTCTGCACCTCTCTTGCCTCTGTCTGCACCCCATTCCATCTTTCTGCACCTGTTTTGCTCTGTTTCTGCTACTCTCTTGCCCTCTTTAAGCAGTTCTCTTGCCTCCTTCTGCACCTTTGTCGCTTCTTTCTTCACTTCTCTTGCCTCTTTCTGTACCTCTCTTGCTTCTTTATGCATCCCTCCTGCCTCTTTCTGCACCCTCTTTCCCTTTCTGCACCTCTCTTGCTTCTTTCTACACTTCTCTTGCCTCTTTCTGTACCCCTCTTGCTGCACCTCTGTTGGTTCTTTATGCACTTCCCTTTGCTTCTTTCTGTACCTCTCTTACTAATTTCTGCACCCCCTTGCCTCTTTCTGTACCCCTCATCTCTCTTTATGCACCTCTCTTGCCTCTGTCTGCACCCCTGTTGCATCTTTCTGCACCTCTTTGCCTGTTTCTGCAACTCTCTTGCCCTCTTTCTGCAGTTCTCTTGCCTCCTTCTGCACCTTTGTTGATTCTTTCTTCACTTCTCTTGCCTCTTTCTGCACCTCTCTTGCCTCTTTCTGCACATCTATTGCATCTTTCTGCACTTCTATTGCTTCTATCTGTACCTCCCTTGCTTCTTTCTGCACTTTCCCGCTTCTTTCTGCAGTTCTCTTGTCTCTTTCTGTACCTCTGTTGGTTCTTTCTGCACTTCTCTTGCTTCTTTCTGTACCTCTCTTGCAAAGTTCTGCACCCCCTTGCCTCTTTCTGTACCCCTCATCTCTCTTTCTGCACCTCTCTTGCCTCTGTCTGCACCCCATTCCATCTTTCTGCACCTGTTTTGCCTGTTTCTGCAACTCTCTTGCCCTCTTTAAGCAGTTCTCTTGCCTCCTTCTGCACCTTTGTTGCTTCTTTCTTCACTTCTCTTGCCTCTTTCGGTACCTCTCTTGCTTCTTTATGCATCCCTCCTGCCTCTTTCTGCACCCCTCTTTCCTCTTTCTGCACCTCTCTTGCCTCTTTCTGTACTCTCTCTTCCTCTTTCTGCACCTCTCTTGCCTCTTTCTCTACCTCTCTTGCCTCTTTCTGCACATCTCTTGCCTCTTCCTGTACCTCTCTTGACTCTTTCTGCACTTCTCTTGCCTATTTCTGTACCTCTCATTGCTTCTTTCTGCTCTTCTCTTGCTTCTTTCTGCACCTCTCTTGCTTCTTTCTGCACCTCTGTTGCTTCTTTCTGCACTTCCCTTTCTTCTTTCTGCACCTCTCTTGCTTCTTTCTGCAACCCTCCTACCTCTTTCTGCAGTTCTCTTGTCTCTTTCTGTACCTCTGTTGCTTCTTTCTAAAATTTCTCTTGCCGCCTTCAGCACCCTCTTGCCTCTTTCTGTACCTCTGTTGGTTCTTTCTGCACTTCTCTTGCTTCTTTCTGTACCTCTCTTGCAAAGTTCTGCACCCCTTGCCTCTTTCTACACCCCTCATCTCTCTTTCTGCACCTCCCTTGCCTCTTTCTGCACCCCTATTCCATCTTTCTGCACCTGTTTTGCCTGTTTCTGCAACTCTCTTGCCCTCTTTACAGTAGTTCTCTTGCCTCCTTCTGCACCTTTGTTGCTTCTTTCTTCACTTCTCTTGCCTCTTTCTGTACCTCTCTTGCTTCTTTATGCATCCCTCCTGCCTCTTTCTGCATCCCTCTTTCCTCTTTCTGCGCCTCTGTTGCTTCTTTCTGTACTTCTCTTGCTTCTTTCTGCACCTCTCTTGCATCTTTCTGCACCCCTCCTGCCTCTTTATGCACCTCTCTTGCCTCTTTATACACCCTCTTGCCTCTTTCTACACCCTCTTCCCTCTTTCTGCACCTCTCTTGCCTCTTTCTGCAGTTCTCTTGACCCTTTATGCACCTCTGTTGCATCTTTCTACACTTCTCTTGCCTCTTTCTGCACCCCTCTTGCTGCACCTCTGTTGGTTCTTTATGTACTTCTCTTGCTTCTTTCTGCACCTCTCTTGCAAATTTCTGCACCCCTTGCCTCTTTCTGCACCCCTTATCGTTCTTTCTGCACCTCTTTGCCTCTGTCTGCACCCCTGTTCCATTTTCTGCACCTCTTTTGCCTGTTTCTGCAACTCTCTTGCCCTCTTTAGCAGTTCTCTTGCCTCCTTCTGCACCTTTGTTGCTTCTTTCTTCACTTCTCTTGCCTCTTTCTGGTACCTCTCTTGCTTCTTTATGCATCCCTCCTGCCTCTTTCTGCACCCCTCTTTCCTCTTTCTGCACCTCTCTTGCCTCTTTCTGTACCTCTCTTTCCTCTTTCTGCACCTCTCTTGCCTCTTTCTCTACCTCTCTTGCCTCTTTCTGCACATCTCTTGCCTCTTCCTGTACCTCTCTTGACTCTTTCTGCACTTCTCTTGCCTATTTCTGTACCTCTATTGCTTCTTTCTGCTCTTCTCTTGCTTCTTTCTGCACCTCTCTTGCTTCTTTCTGCACCTCTGTTGCTTCTTTCTGCACTTCCCTTTCTTCTTTCTGCACCTCTCTTGCTTCTTTCTGCACCCCTCCTGCCTCTTTCTGCAGTTCTCTTGTCTCTTTCTGTACCTCTGTTGCTTCTTTCTAAAATTTCTCTTGCCGCCTTCAGCACCCCTCTTGCCTCTTTCTGTACCTCTGTTGGTTCTTTCTGCACTTCTCTTGCTTCTTTCTGTACCTCTCTTGCAAAGTTCTGCACCCCCTTGCCTCTTTCTACACCCCTCATCTCTCTTTCTGCACCTCTCTTCCCTCTTTCTGCACCCCTATTCCATCTTTCTGCACCTGTTTTGCCTGTTTCTGCAACTCTCTTGCCCTCTTTAAGCAGTTCTCTTGCCTCCTTCTGCACCTTTGTTGCTTCTTTCTTCACTTCTCTTGCCTCTTTCTGTACCTCTCTTGCTTCTTTATGCATCCCTCCTGCCTCTTTCTGCATCCCTCTTTCCTCTTTCTGCGCCTCTGTTGCTTCTTTCTGTACTTCTCTTGCTTCTTTCTGCACCTCTCTTGCATCTTTCTGTACCCCTCCTGCCTCTTTATGCACCCCTCTTGCCTCTTTCTACACCCCTCTTCCCTCTTTCTGCACCTCTCTTGCCTCTTTCTGCAGTTCTCTTGACCCTTTATGCACCTCTGTTGCATCTTTCTACACTTCTCTTGCCTCTTTCTGCACCCCTCTTGCTGCACCCCTGTTGGTTCTTTATGTACTTCTCTTGCTTCTTTCTGCACCTCTCTTGCAAATTTCTGCACCCCCTTGCCTCTTTCTGCACCCCTTATCGTTCTTTCTGCACCTCTTTTGCCTCTGTCTGCACCCCTGTTCCATTTTCTGCACCTCTTTTGCCTGTTTCTGCAACTCTCTTGCCCTCTTTCTGCAGATCTCTTGCCTCCTTCTGCACCTTTGTTGATTCTTTCTTCACTTCTCCTGCCTCTTTCTGCACCTCTCTTGCCTCTTTCTGCACATCTCTTGCCTCTTCCTGTACCTCTCTTGACTCTTTCTGCACTTCTCTTGCCTATTTATGTACCTCTATTGCTTCTTTCTGCTCTTCTCTTGCTTCTTTCTGCACCTCTCTTGCTTCTTTCTGCACCTCTCTTGCTTCTTTCTGCACTTCCCTTTCTTTCTTTCTACACCTCTCTTGCCTCTTTCTGCACCCCTCCTGCTTCTTTCTGCAGTTCTCTTCTCTTTCTGTACCTCTGTTGCTTCTTTCTAAAATTTCTCTTGCCTCCTTCAGTACCCCTCTTGCCTCTTTCTGTACCTCTGTTGGTTCTTTCTGCACTTCTCTTGCTTCTTTCTGTACCTCTCTTGCAAAGTTATGCACCCCTTGCCTCTTTCTGTAACCCTCATCTCTCTTTCTGCACCTCTCTTGCCTCTGTCTGCACCCCATTCCATCTTTCTGCACCTGTTTTGCCTGTTTCTGCAACTCTCTTGTCCTCTTTAAGCAGTTCTCTTGCCTCCTTCTGCACCTTTGTTGCTTCTTTCTTCACTTCTCTTGCCTCTTTCTCTACCTCTCTTGCTTCTTTATGCATCCCCCCTGCCTCTTTCTCCATCCCTCTTTCCTCTTTCTGCGCCTCTGTTGCTTCTTTCTGTACTTCTCTTGCTTCTTTCTGCACCTCTCTCGCATCTTTCTGCACCCCTCTTGCCTCTTTATGCACCCCTCTTCCCTCTTTCTGCACCTCTCTTGCCACTTTCTGCAGTTCTCTTGCCCCTTTATGCACCCTCTGTTGCATCTTTCTACACTTCTCTTGCCTCTTTCTGCACCCCTCTTGCTGCACCCCTGTTGGTTCTTTATGTACTTCTCTTGCTTCTTTCTGCACCTCTCTTGCAGATTTCTGCACCCCCTTGCCTCTTTCTGCACCCCTTATCGTTCTTTCTGCACCTCTTTTGCCTCTGTCTGCACCCCTGTTGCATCTTTCTGCACATCTTTTGCCTGTTTCTGCAACTCTCTTGCCCTCTTTCTGCAGTTCTCTTGCCTCCTTCTGCACCTTTAGTGCTTCTTTCTTCACTTCTCTTGCCTCTTTCTGTACCTCTCTTGCTTCTTTATGCATCCCTCCTGCCTCTTTCCCGCATCCCTCTTTCCTCTTTCTGCACCTCTCTTGCTTCTTTCTGCACCCCCTTGCCTCTTTCTGTACCCTCATCTCTTTTCTGCACCTCTCTTGCCTCTGTCTGCACCCCATTCCATCTTTCTGCACCTGTTTTGCCTGTTTCTGCAACTCTCTTGCCCTCTTTAAGCAGTTCTCTTGCCTCCTTCTGCACCTTTGTCGCTTCTTTCTTCACTTCTCTTGCCTCTTTCTGTACCTCTCTTGCTTCTTTATGCATCCCTCCTGCCTCTTTCTGCACCCTCTTTCCCTTTCTGCACCTCTCTTGCTTCTTTCTACACTTCTCTTGCCTCTTTCTGTACCCCTCTTGCTGCACCTCTGTTGGTTCTTTATGCACTTCCCTTGCTTCTTTCTGTACCTCTCTTACTAATTTCTGCACCCCTTGCCTCTTTCTGTACCCCTCATCCCTCTTTATGCACCTCTCTTGCCTCTGTCTGCACCCCTGTTGCATCTTTCTGCACCTCTTTTGCCTGTTTCTGCAACTCTCTTGCCCTCTTTCTGCAGTTCTCTTGCCTCCTTCTGCACCTTTGTTGATTCTTTCTTCACTTCTCTTGCCTCTTTCTGCACCTCTCTTGCCTCTTTTTGCACGTCTATTGCATCTTTCTGCACTTCTATTGCTTCTATCTGTACCTCTCTTGCTTCTTTCTGCACTTCCCTTTCTTCTTTCTGCACCTCCCTTGCTTCTTTCTGCACTTTCCCGCCTCTTTCTGCAGTTCTCTTGTCTCTTTCTGTACCTCTGTTGGTTCTTTCTGCACTTCTCTTGCTTCTTTCTGTACCTCTCTTGCAAAGTTCTGCACCCCCTTGCCTCTTTCTATACCCCTCATCTCTCTTTCTGCACCTCTCTTGCCTCTGTCTGCACCCCATTCCATCTTTCTGCACCTGTTTTGCCTGTTTCTGCAACTCTCTTGCCCTCTTTAAGCAGTTCTCTTGCCTCCTTCTGCACCTTTGTTGCTTCTTTCTTCACTTCTCTTGCCTCTTTCGGTAACTCTCTTGCTTCTTTATGCATCCCTCCTGCCTCTTTCTGCACCCCTCTTTCCTCTTTCTGCACCTCTCTTGCCTCTTTCTGTACCTCTCTTTCCTCTTTCTGCACCTCTCTTGCCTCTTTCTCTACCTCTCTTGCCTCTTTCTGCACATCTCTTGCCTCTTCCTGTACCTCTCTTGACTCTTTCTGCACTTCTCTTGCCTATTTCTGTACCTCTATTGCTTCTTTCTGCTCTTCTCTTGCTTCTTTCTGCACCTCTCTTGCTTCTTTCTGCACCTCTGTTGCTTCTTTCTGCACTTCCCTTTCTTCTTTCTGCACCTCTCTTGCTTCTTTCTGCACCCCTCCTGCCTCTTTCTGCAGTTCTCTTGTCTCTTTCTGTACCTCTGTTGCTTCTTTCTAAAATTTCTCTTGCCGCCTTCAGCACCCCTCTTGCCTCTTTCTGTACCTCTGTTGGTTCTTTCTGCACTTCTCTTGCTTCTTTCTGTACCTTTCTTGCAAAGTTCTGCACCCCTTGCCTCTTTCTACACCCTCATCTCTCTTTCTGCACCTCCCTTGCCTCTTTCTGCACCCCTATTCCATCTTTCTGCACCTGTTTTGCCTGTTTCTGCAACTCTCTTGCCCTCTTTAGCAGTTCTCTTGCCTCCTTCTGCACCTTTGTTGCTTCTTTCTTCACTTTTCTTGCCTCTTTCTGTACCTCTCTTGCTTCTTTATGCATCCCTCCTGCCTCTTTCTGCATCCCTCTTTCCTCTTTCTGCGCCTCTGCTGCTTCTTTCTGTACTTCTCTTGCTTCTTTCTGCACCTCTCTTGCATCTTTCTGCACCCCTCCTGCCTCTTTATGCACCCCTCTTGCCTCTTTATGCACCCCTCTTGCCTCTTTCTACACCCCTCTTCCCTCTTTCTGCACCTCTCTTGCCTCTTTCTGCAGTTCTCTTGACCCTTTATGCACCTCTGTTGCATCTTTCTACACTTCTCTTGCCTCTTTCTGCACCCCTCTTGCTGCACCCCTGTTGGTTCTTTATGTACTTCTCTTGCTTCTTTCTGCACCTCTCTTGCAAATTTCTGCACCCCCTTGCCTCTTTCTGCACCCCTTATCGTTCTTTCTGCACCTCTTTTGCCTCTGTCTGCACCCCTGTTCCATTTTCTGCACCTCTTTTGCCTGTTTCTGCAACTCTCTTGCCCTCTTTAAGCAGTTCTCTTGCCTCCTTCTGCACCTTTGTTGCTTCTTTCTTCACTTCTATTGCCTCTTTCGGTACCTCTCTTGCTTCTTTATGCATCCCTCCTGCCTCTTTCTGCACCCCTCTTTCCTCTTTCTGCACCTCTCTTGCCTCTTTCTGTACCTCTCTTTCCTCTTTCTGCACCTCTCTTGCCTCTTTCTCTACCTCTCTTGCCTCTTTCTGCACATCTCTTGCCTCTTCCTGTACCTCTCTTGACTCTTTCTGCACTTCTCTTGCCTATTTATGTACCTCTATTGCTTCTTTCTGCTCTTCTCTTGCTTCTTTCTGCACCTCTCTTGCTTCTTTCTGCACCTCTCTTGTCTCTTTCTGTACCTCTGTTGCTTCTTTCTAAAATATCTCTTGCCGCCTTCAGCACCCCTCTTGCCTTTTTCTGTACCTCTGTTGGTTCTTTCTGCACTTCTCTTGCTTCTTTCTGTACCTCTCTTGCAAAGTTCTGCACCCCTTGCCTCTTTCTACACCCCTCATCTCTCTTTCTGCACCTCTCTTCCCTCTTTCTGCACCCCTATTCCATCTTTCTGCACCTGTTTTGCCTGTTTCTGCAACTCTCTTGCCCTCTTTAAGCAGTTCTCTTGCCTCCTTCTGCACATTTGTTGCTTCTTTCTTCACTTCTCTTGCCTCTTTCTGTACCTCTCTTGCTTCTTTATGCATCCCTCCTGCCTCTTTCTGCATCCCTCTTTCCTCTTTCTGCGCCTCTGTTGCTTCTTTCTGTACTTCTCTTGCTTCTTTCTGCACCTCTCTTGCATCTTTCTGCACCCCTCCTGCCTCTTTATGCACCCCTCTTGCCTCTTTCTACACCCCTCTTCCCTCTTTCTGCACCTCTCTTGCCTCTTTCTGCAGTTCTCTTGACCCTTTATGCACCTCTGTTGCATCTTTCTACACTTCTCTTGCCTCTTTCTGCACCCCTCTTGCTGCACCCCTGTTGGTTCTTTATGTACTTCTCTTGCTTCTTTCTGCACCTCTCTTGCAAATTTCTGCACCCCCTTGCCTCTTTCTGCACCCCTTATTGTTCTTTCTGCACCTCTTTTGCCTCTGTCTGCACCCCTGTTCCATTTTCTGCACCTCTTTTGCCTGTTTCTGCAACTCTCTTGCCCTCTTTCTGCAGATCTCTTGCCTCCTTCTGCACCTTTGTTGATTCTTTCTTCACTTCTCCTGCCTCTTTCTGCACCTCTCTTGCCTCTTTCTGCACATCTCTTGCCTCTTCCTGTACCTCTCTTGACTCTTTCTGCACTTCTCTTGCCTATTTATGTACCTCTATTGCTTCTTTCTCCTCTTCTCTTGCTTCTTTCTGCACCTCTCTTGCTTCTTTCTGCACCTCTCTTGCTTCTTTCTGCACTCCCCTTTCTTCTTTCTACACCTCTCTTGCCTCTTTCTGCACCCCTCCTGCCTCTTTCTGCAGTTCTCTTCTCTTTCTGTACCTCTGTTGCTTCTTTCTAAAATTTCTCTTGCCTCCTTCAGTACCCCTCTTGCCTCTTTCTGTACCTCTGTTGGTTCTTTCTGCACTTCTCTTGCTTCTTTCTGTACCTCTCTTGCAAAGTTATGCACCCCCTTGCCTCTTTCTGTACCCCTCATCTCTCTTTCTGCACCTCTCTTGCCTCTGTCTGCACCCCATTCCATCTTTCTGCACCTGTTTTGCCTGTTTCTGCAACTCTCTTGCCCTCTTTAAGCAGTTCTCTTGCCTCCTTCTGCACCTTTGTTGCTTCTTTCTTCACTTCTCTTGCCTCTTTCTCTACCTCTCTTGCTTCTTTATGCATCCCCCCTGCCTATTTCTCCATCCCTCTTTCCTCTTTCTGCGCCTCTGTTGCTTCTTTCTGTACTTCTCTTGCTTCTTACTGCACCTCTCTTGCATCTTTCTGCACCCCTCCTGCCTCTTTATGCACCCCTCTTGCCTCTTTCTGCACCCCTCATCTCTCTTTCTGCACCTCTCTTGCCTCTGTCTGCACCCCTATTCCATCTTTCTGCACCTGTTTTGCCTGTTTCTGCAACTCTCTTGCCCTCTTTAAGCAGTTCTCTTGCCTCCTTCTGCACCTTTGTTGCTTCTTTCTTCACTTCTCTTGCCTCTTTCGGTAACTCTCTTGCTTCTTTATGCATCCCTCCTGCCTCTTTCTGCACCCCTCTTTCCTCTTTCTGCACCTCTCTTGCCTCTTTCTGTACCTCTCTTTCCTCTTTCTGCACCTCTCTTGCCTCTTTCTCTACCTCTCTTGCCTCTTTCTGCACATCTCTTGCCTCTTCCTGTACCTCTCTTGACTCTTTCTGCACTTCTCTTGCCTATTTCTGTACCTGTATTGCTTCTTTCTGCTCTTCTCTTGCTTCTTTCTGCACCTCTCTTGCTTCTTTCTGCACCTCTGTTGCTTCTTTCTGCACTTCCCTTTCTTCTTTCTGCACCTCTCTTGCTTCTTTCTGCACCCCTCCTGCCTCTTTCTGCAGTTCTCTTGTCTCTTTCTGTACCTCTGTTGCTTCTTTCTAAAATTTCTCTTGCCGCCTTCAGCACCCCTCTTGCCTCTTTCTGTACCTCTGTTGGTTCTTTCTGCACTTCTCTTGCTTCTTTCTGTACCTCTCTTGCAAAGTTCTGCACCCCCTTGCCTCTTTCTACACCCCTCATCTCTCTTTCTGCACCTCCCTTGCCTCTTTCTGCACCCCTATTCCATCTTTCTGCACCTGTTTTGCCTGTTTCTGCAACTCTCTTGCCCTCTTTAAGCAGTTCTCTTGCCTCCTTCTGCACCTTTGTTGCTTCTTTCTTCACTTCTCTTGCCTCTTTCTGTACCTCTCTTGCTTCTTTATGCATCCCTCCTGCCTCTTTCTGCATCCCTCTTTCCTCTTTCTGCGCCTCTGTTGCTTCTTTCTGTACTTCTCTTGCTTCTTTCTGCACCTCTCTTGCATCTTTCTGCACCCCTCCTGCCTCTTTATGCACCCCTCTTGCCTCTTTATGCACCCTCTTGCCTCTTTCTACACCCCTCTTCCCTCTTTCTGCACCTCTCTTGCCTCTTTCTGCAGTTCTCTTGACCCTTTATGCACCTCTGTTGCATCTTTCTACACTTCTCTTGCCTCTTTCTGCACCCCTCTTGCTGCACCCCTGTTGGTTCTTTATGTACTTCTCTTGCTTCTTTCTGCACCTCTCTTGCAAATTTCTGCACCCCCTTGCCTCTTTCTGCACCCCTTATCGTTCTTTCTGCACCTCTTTTGCCTCTGTCTGCACCCCTGTTCCATTTTCTGCACCTCTTTTGCCTGTTTCTGCAACTCTCTTGCCCTCTTTAAGCAGTTCTCTTGCCTCCTTCTGCACCTTTGTTGCTTCTTTCTTCACTTCTCTTGCCTCTTTCGGTACCTCTCTTGCTTCTTTATGCATCCCTCCTGCCTCTTTCTGCACCCTCTTCCTCTTTCTGCACCTCTCTTGCCTCTTTCTGTACCTCTCTTTCCTCTTTCTGCACCTCTCTTGCCTCTTTCTCTACCTCTCTTGCCTCTTTCTGCACATCTCTTGCCTCTTCCTGTACCTCTCTTGACTCTTTCTGCACTTCTCTTGCCTATTTATGTACCTCTATTGCTTCTTTCTGCTCTTCTCTTGCTTCTTTCTGCACCTCTCTTGCTTCTTTCTGCACCTCTGTTGCTTCTTTCTGCACTTCCCTTTCTTCTTTCTACACCTCTCTTCCCTCTTTCTGCATCCCTCTTTCCTCTTTCTGCGCCTCTGTTGCTTCTTTCTGTACTTCTCTTGCTTCTTTCTGCACCTCTCTTGCATCTTTCTGCACCCCTCCTGCCTCTTTATGCACCCCTCTTGCCTCTTTCTACACCCCTCTTCCCTCTTTCTGCACCTCTCTTGCCTCTTTCTGCAGTTCTCTTGACCCTTTATGCACCTCTGTTGCATCTTTCTACACTTCTCTTGCCTCTTTCTGCACCCCTCTTGCTGCACCTCTGTTGGTTCTTTATGTACTTCTCTTGCTTCTTTCTGCACCTCTCTTGCAAATTTCTGCACCCCTTGCCTCTTTCTGCACCCCTTATCGTTATTTCTGCACCTCTTTTGCCTCTGTCTGCACCCCTGTTCCATTTTCTGCACCTCTTTGCCTGTTTCTGCAACTCTCTTGCCCTCTTTCTGCAGATCTCTTGCCTCCTTCTGCACCTTTGTTGATTCTTTCTTCACTTCTCCTGCCTCTTTCTGCACCTCTCTTGCCTCTTTCTGCACATCTCTTGCCTCTTCCTGTACCTCTCTTGACTCTTTCTGCACTTCTCTTGCCTATTTATGTACCTCTATTGCTTCTTTCTGCTCTTCTCTTGCTTCTTTCTGCACCTCTCTTGCTTCTTTCTGCACCTCTCTTGCTTCTTTCTGCACTTCCCTTTCTTCTTTCTACACCTCTCTTGCCTCTTTCTGCACCCCTCCTGCCTCTTTCTGCAGTTCTCTTCTCTTTCTGTACCTCTGTTGCTTCTTTCTAAAATTTCTCTTGCCTCCTTCAGTACCCCTCTTGCCTCTTTCTGTACCTCTGTTGGTTCTTTCTGCACTTCTCTTGCTTCTTTCTGTACCTCTCTTGCAAAGTTATGCACCCCCTTGCCTCTTTCTGTACCCCTCATCTCTCTTTCTGCACCTCTCTTGCCTCTGTCTGCACCCCATTCCATCTTTCTGCACCTGTTTTGCCTGTTTCTGCAACTCTCTTGTCTCTCTTTAAGCAGTTCTCTTGCCTCCTTCTGCACCTTTGTTGCTTCTTTCTTCACTTCTCTTGCCTCTTTCTCTACCTCTCTTGCTTCTTTATGCATCCCCCCTGCCTATTTCTCCATCCCTCTTTCCTCTTTCTGCGCCTCTGTTGCTTCTTTCTGTACTTCTCTTGCTTCTTACTGCACCTCTCTCGCATCTTTCTGCACCCCTCCTGCCTCTTTATGCACCCCTCTTGCCTCTTTCTACACCCCTCTTCCCTCTTTCTGCACCTCTCTTGCCACTTTCTACAGTTCTCTTGCCCCTTTATGCACCTCTGTTGCATCTTTCTACACTTCTCTTGCCTCTTTCTGCACCCCTCTTGCTGCACCCCTGTTGGTTCTTTATGTACTTCTCTTGCTTCTTTCTGCACCTCTCTTGCAAATTTCTGCACCCCCTTGCCTCTTTCTGCACCCCTTATCGTTCTTTCTGCACCTCTTTTGCCTCTGTCTGCACCCCTGTTGCATCTTTCTGCACATCTTTTGCCTGTTTCTGCAACTCTCTTGCCCTCTTTCTGCAGTTCTCTTGCCTCCTTCTGCACCTTTAGTGCTTCTTTCTTCACTTCTCTTGCCTCTTTCTGTACCTCTCTTGCTTCTTTATGCATCCCTCCTGCCTCTTTCTGCATCCCTCTTTCCTCTTTCTGCACCTCTCTTGCTTCTTTCTGCACCCCCTTGCCTCTTTCTGTACCCCTCATCTCTCTTTCTGCACCTCTCTTGCCTCTGTCTGCACCCCATTCCATCTTTCTGCACCTGTTTTGCCTGTTTCTGCAACTCTCTTGCCCTCTTTAAGCAGTTCTCTTGCCTCCTTCTGCACCTTTGTCGCTTCTTTCTTCACTTCTCTTGCCTCTTTCTGTACCTCTCTTGCTTCTTTATGCATCCCTCCTGCCTCTTTCTGCACCCCTCTTTCCCCTTTCTGCACCTCTCTTGCTTCTTTCTACACTTCTCTTGCCTCTTTCTGTACCCCTCTTGCTGCACCTCTGTTGGTTCTTTATGCACTTCCCTTGCTTCTTTCTGTACCTCTCTTACTAATTTCTGCACCCCCTTGCCTCTTTCTGTACCCCTCATCCCTCTTTATGCACCTCTCTTGCCTCTGTCTGCACCCCTGTTGCATCTTTCTGCACCTCTTTTGCCTGTTTCTGCAACTCTCTTGCCCTCTTTCTGCAGTTCTCTTGCCTCCTTCTGCACCTTTGTTGATTCTTTCTTCACTTCTCTTGCCTCTTTCTGCACCTCTCTTGCCTCTTTCTGCACGTCTATTGCATCTTTCTGCACTTCTATTGCTTCTATCTGTACCTCTCTTGCTTCTTTCTGCACTTCCCTTTCTTCTTTCTGCACCTCCCTTGCTTCTTTCTGCACTTTCCCACCTCTTTCTGCAGTTCTCTTGTCTCTTTCTGTACCTCTGTTGGTTCTTTCTGCACTTCTCTTGCTTCTTTCTGTACCTCTCTTGCAAAGTTCTGCACCCCCTTGCCTCTTTCTGTACCCCTCATCTCTCTTTCTGCACCTCTCTTGCCTCTGTCTGCACCCCATTCCATCTTTCTGCACCTGTTTTGCCTGTTTCTGCAACTCTCTTGCCCTCTTTAAGCAGTTCTCTTGCCTCCTTCTGCACCTTTGTTGCTTCTTTCTTCACTTCTCTTGCCTCTTTCGGTACCTCTCTTGCTTCTTTATGCATCCCTCCTGCCTCTTTCTGCACCCCTCTTTCCTCTTTCTGCACCTCTCTTGCCTCTTTCTGTACCTCTCTTTCCTCTTTCTGCACCTCTCTTGCCTCTTTCTCTACCTCTCTTGCCTCTTTCTGCACATCTCTTGCCTCTTCCTGTACCTCTCTTGACTCTTTCTGCACTTCTCTTGCCTATTTCTGTACCTCTATTGCTTCTTTCTGCACCTCTCTTGCTTCTTTCTGCACGTCTCTTGCTTCTTTCTGCACCTCTGTTGCTTCTTTCTGCACTTCCCTTTCTTCTTTCTGCACCTCTCTTGCTTCTTTCTGCACCCTCCTGCCTCTTTCTGCAGTTCTCTTGTCTCTTTCTGTACCTCTGTTGCTTCTTTCTAAAATTTCTCTTGCCGCCTTCAGCACCCCTCTTGCCTCTTTCTGTACCTCTGTTGGTTCTTTCTGCACTTCTCTTGCTTCTTTCTGTACCTCTCTTGCAAAGTTCTGCACCCCCTTGCCTCTTTCTACACCCCTCATCTCTCTTTCTGCACCTCTCTTGCCTCTTTCTGCACCCCTATTCCATCTTTCTGCACCTGTTTTGCCTGTTTCTGCAACTCTCTTGCCCTCTTTAAGCAGTTCTCTTGCCTCCTTCTGCACCTTTGTTGCTTCTTTCTTCACTTCTCTTGCCTCTTTCTGTACCTCTCTTGCTTCTTTATGCATCCCTCCTGCCTCTTTCTGCATCCCTCTTTCCTCTTTCTGCATCTCTCTTGCTTCTTTCTATACTTCTCTTGCCTCTTTCTGTACCCCTCTTGCTGCATCTCTGTTAGTTCTTTATGCA
Organism: Calotriton arnoldi; assembly: GCA_963921515.1. Classification (NCBI taxonomy): domain Eukaryota; kingdom Metazoa; phylum Chordata; class Amphibia; order Caudata; family Salamandridae; genus Calotriton; species Calotriton arnoldi. The sequence continues at coordinate 133,038 of CAWUFW010012631.1, forward strand.
CTTCCCTTGCTTCTTTCTGTACCTCTCTTACTAATTTATGCACCCCATTTGCCTCTTTCTGAACCCCTCATCCCTCTTTATGCACCTCTTTTGCCTCTGTCTGCACCCCTGTTGCATCTTTCGGCACCTCTTTTGCCTGTTTCTGCAACTCTCTTGCCCTCTTTCTGCAGTTCTCTTGCCTCCTTCTGCACCTTTGTTGATTCTTTCTTCACTTCTCTTGCCTCTTTCTGCACCCCTCTTGCCTCTTACTGCTCGTCTATTGCTTCTTTCTGCACTTCTATTGCTTCTATCTGTACCTCTCTTGCTTCTTTCTGTACCCCTTTTGCCTCTTTCTGCACCCCTCTTGCCTCTTTCTGCACATCTCTTGCCTCTTCCTGTATCCTTCTACCCTTTTTCTGTATCTCTCTTGCTTCTTTATGTACCTCTCTTGCCTCTTTAGGTACTTTTCTGGCCTCTTTCTGCACCTCTGTTGCTTCTTTTTGCACTTCTCTTGCTTCTTTCTGCACCTTTCTTGCTTCTTTCTGCACCCCTCTTGCCTCTTTCTGCACCCTCTTTCCTCTTTCTCCACCCTCTTCCATCTTTCTGCACCTGTCTTGCCGCTTTCTACACCTCTCTTGCCTATTTCTGCATTTCATTTGCCTCTTTCTGTACCTCTGTTGCTTCTTTCTGCACTTTTTCTTGCCTCTTTCTGCACCCCTCTTGCCTCTTTCTGCACCTCTGTTGGTTCTTTATGCACTTCCCTTGCTTCTTTCTGTACCTCTCTTACTAATTTCTGCACCCCTTGCCTCTTTCTGTACCCCTCATCCCTCTTTATGCACCTCTCTTGCCTCTGTCTGCACCCCTGTTGCATCTTTCTGCACCTCTTTTGCCTGTTTCTGCAACTCTCTTGCCCTCTTTCTGCAGTTCTCTTGCCTCCTTCTGCACCTTTGTTGATTCTTTCTTCACTTCTCTTGCCTCTTTCTGCACCTCTCTTGCCTCTTTCTGCATGTCTATTGCATCTTTCTGCACTTCTATTGCTTCTATCTGTACCTCTCTTGCTTCTTTCTGCACTTCCCTTTCTTATTTCTGCACCTCCCTTGCTTCTTTCTGCACTTTCCCGCCTCTTTCTGCAGTTCTCTTGTCTCTTTCTGTACCTCTGTTGCTTCTTTCTAAAATTTCTCTTGCCTCCTTCAGCACCCCTCTTGCCTCTTTCTGCACCTCTGTTGGTTCTTTCTGCACTTCTCTTGCTTCTTTCTGTACCTCTCTTGCAAAGTTCTGCACCCCCTTGCCTCTTTCTGTACCCCTCATCACTCTTTCTGCACCTCTCTTGCCTCTGTCTGCACCCCTATTCCATCTTTCTGCACCTGTTTTGCCTGTTTCTGCAACTCTCTTGCCCTCTTTAAGCAGTTCTCTTGCCTCCTTCTGCACCTTTGATGCTTCTTTCTTCACTTCTCTTGCCTCTTTCGGTACCTCTCTTGCTTCTTTATGCATCCCTCCTGCCTCTTTCTGCACCCTCTTTCCTCTTTCTGCACCTCTCTTGCCTCTTTCTGTACCTCTCTTTCCTCTTTCTGCACCTCTCTTGCCTCTTTCTCTACCTCTCTTGCCTCTTTCTGCACATCTCTTGCCTCTTCCTGTACCTCTCTTGACTCTTTCTGCACTTCTCTTGCCTATTTCTGTACCTCTATTGCTTCTTTCTGCTCTTCTCTTGCTTCTTTCTGCACTTCTCTTGCTTCTTTCTGCACCTCTGTTGCTTCTTTCTGCACTTCCCTTTCTTCTTTCTGTACCTCTCTTGCTTCTTTCTGCACCCCTCCTGCCTCTTTCTGCAGTTCTCTTGTCTCTTTCTGTACCTCTGTTGCTTCTTTCTAAAATTTCTCTTGCCGCCTTCAGCACCCCTCTTGCCTCTTTCTGTACCTCTGTTGGTTCTTTCTACACTTCTCTTGCTTCTTTCTGTACCTCTCTTGCAAAGTTCTGCACCCCCTTGCCTCTATCTGCACCCCTCATCTCTCTTTCTGCACCCCTATTCCATCTTTCTGCACCTGTTTTGCCTGTTTCTGCAACTCTCTTGCCCTCTTTAAGCAGTTCTCTTGCCTCCTTCTGCACCTTTGTTGATTCTTTCTTCACTTCTCTTTCTTCTTTCTGTACCTCTCTTGCTTCTTTCTGCACCTCTGTTGCTTCTTTCTGCACTTCCCTTTCTTCTTTCTGTACCTCTCTTGCTTCTTTATGCATCCCTCCTGCCTCTTTCTGCATCCATCTTTCCTCTTTCTGCATCTCTCTTGCTTCTTTCTATACTTCTCTTGCCTCTTTCTGTACCCCTCTTGCTGCTTCTCTGTTGTTTCTTTATGCACTTCCCTTGCTTCTTTCTGTACCTCTCTTACTAATTTATGCACCCCATTTGCCTCTTTCTGAACCCCTCATCCCTCTTTATGCACCTCTTTTGCCTCTGTCTGCACCCCTGTTGCATCTTTCGGCACCTCTTTTGCCTGTTTCTGAAACTCTCTTGCCCTCTTTCTGCAGTTCTCTTGCCTCCTTCTGCACCTTTGTTGATTCTTTCTTCACTTCTCTTGCCTCTTTCTGCACCCCTCTTGCCTCTTACTGCACGTCTATTGCTTCTTTCTGCACTTCTATTGCTTCTATCTGTACCTCTCTTGCTTCTTTCTGTACCCCTTTGCCTCTTTCTGCACCCTCTTGCCTCTTTCTGCACATCTCTTGCCTCTTCCTGTATCCCTCTACCCTTTTTCTGTATCTCTCTTGCTTCTTTATGTACCTCTCTTGCCTCTTTAGGCACTTTTCTGGCCTCTTTATGCACCTCTGTTGCTTCTTTCTGCACTTCTCTTGCTTCTTTCTGCACCTTTCTTGCTTCTTTCTGCACCCCTCTTGCCTCTTCCTGCACCTCTTTTGCCTCTGTCTGCACCGCTGTTCCATCCTTCTGTACCTCTGTTGCTTCTTTCTTCACTTCTCTTGCCTCTTTCTATACCCCTCTTGCCTCTTTATGCACCCTTGTTGATTCTTTCTGCACTTCTCTTGCCTCTTTCTGTACCTCTCTTGCTTCTTTCTGTACCTCTCTTGCCTCTTTATGCACCCCTCTTACCTATTTCTGCACATCACTTGCCTCTGTCTGTACCTCTCTTGACTCTTTCTGCACTTCTCTTGCCTCTTTTTGTACCTCTGTTGCTTTTTTCTGCACTTCTCTTGCTTCTTTCTGCACCTCTCTTGCATCTTTATGCACCTCTGTTGCTTCTTTCTGCACTTCTCTTGCTTCTTTCTGTACCTCTCTTGCAAATGTCTGCACCCCCTTGCCTCTTTCTGCACCCCTCATCCCTCTTTCTGCACCTCTCTTACCTCTGTCTGCACCCCTGTACCATCTTTGTGCACCTCTTTTACCTGTTTCTGCAACTCTCTAGCCCTCTTTCTGCAGTTCTCATGCCTCCTTCTGCACCTTTGTTGCTTCTTTCTTCACTTCTCTTGCCTCTGTCGGCACCCCTCTTGCCTGCTTCTGCACGCCTGTTGCTTCTTTCTGCACTTCTCTTGCTTCTTTCTGTACCTCTCTTGCCTATTTATGCAATTCTCTGGTCTATTTCTGTGCCTCTGTTGCTTCTTTCTGCACTTCTCTTGCTTATTTCTGCACCTCTCTTGCTTCTTTCTGCACCCTGTTGCCTCTTTCTGCACCCCTCTTGCCTCTTTCTACACCCCTCTTCCCTCTTTCTGCACCTCACTTGCAGCTTTCTGCACCTCTCCTGCCTCTTTCTGCATTTCTCTTGCCTCTTTCTGCACCTCTGTTGCTTCTTTCTGCACTTCTCTTGCCTCTTTCTGCACCCCTCTTGCCTCTTTATGCACCTCTGTTGGTTCTTTCAGCACTTCTCTTCTTTCTTTCTGTACCAATCTTGCAAATTTCTGCACCCCTCTTGCCTCTGTCTGCACCCTTCTTCCATCTTTCTGCAACTCGCTTGCCTCTCTGCACCCCTGTTCCATCTTTCTGCACCTCTTTTGCCTGTTTCTGCAACTCTCTTGCCCTCTTTCTGTAGTTCACTTGCCTCCTTCTGCACCTCTGTTGCTTCTTTCTGCATGCCTGTTACTTCTTTCTGCGCTTCTCTTGCTTCTTTTTGTACCTCTCTTGCTTCTTTCTGTATCCCTCTTGCCTCTTTCTGAACCCCTCTTCCCTCTTTCTGCACCTCCTTGCCTCTTTCTGTACCTCTATTTCCTCTTTCTGCACTTCTCTTGCCTCTTTCTGCACCTCTTTTGCTTTTTTCTGCACTTCTCTTGCTTCTTTCTGCACCTCTCTTGCTTCTTTCTGCAACCCTGTTGCCTCTTTCTGCATGTGTCTACCCTCCTTCTGCACCTCTCTTGACTCTTTGTGTACCTCTCTTGTCACTTTGTGCACCTCTCTTGCCTCTTTCTGCAATTCTGTTGCCTCTTTCTACACCTCTGTTGCTTCTTTCTGCACTTCTCTTACCTCTTCCTGCATTTCTGTTGCTTTTTTTTACTTCTCTTGCCTCTTTCTGTATTTCTGTTCCTTCTTTCTGCACTTCTCTTGCCTCTTTCTGCACCTCTGCTGCTTCTTTCAGCACTTCTACTGCCTCTTTCTGCACCCCTCTTGCCTCTTTCTGCACCTCTCTTGCCTCTTTCTGCACCCCTGTTCCCACTGTATGCACCTCTCTTGCCTGTTTCTCTAACTCTCTTGGCTCTTTCTGCACTACTCTTGCCTCTTTCTGCAACCCTCTTGCCTGTTTCTGCACCTCATTTGCCTCTTTCTGCACCTCTCTTGCCTCTTTCTGCACCTCACATACCTCTTTCTGCACTTCACTTGCTTTTTTCTGTACCTCTCTTGTTTCTTTTGAAACTCTCTTGTCTCTTTCTGTACCTCTCTTTCCTCTTTCTGCACCCCTCTTCCCTCTTTCTGCACCTGTCTTTCCTTTTTCTGCAGTTCTCTTGCCTCTTTATGCACATCTGTTGCTTCTTTCTGCACTTCAGTTGCTTTGTTTTTCACCTCTCGTGCTTCTTTCTGTAACCCTCTTGCCTCTATCTGCACCTATTTTCTTTCTGCACCTAAGGTCAAGCGACCCTTGACCTTACCAGGTAGGTCGCTCCCCGCCACACAGCTCCGCCTGTGGTGTCCTGACCGCTGCTGCTGGTAAGCTCGCCCTCTGCTTGTGGCCTCGGTGCCCGTTTTCGTCTGTTTTCCCTCGCTGCCCCCACTGTATTTTGTCCATTTTTTTCCTTCTGTACCCTCGCTGCCCCCATTGCTGTGTGCCCATTTTCTCTTCTGTCTCCCTCGCTGCCCCACTGTATTTTGTCCATTTTTTTCCTTCTGTACCCTCGCTGCCCCCATTGCTGTGTGCCCGTTTTCTCTTCTGTCTCCCTTGCTGCCCCCATTTCCCTGTGTCCTTCTTGCCTTCTGTACCCCTCGCTGCCTCTCTCCAATCCCGCCGCTGCGTCCCCTGCGGCCCCGCCCCTGACTGCCCATTCGCTGCCCCTGCCTCCCAGCTGCTCCTCCCTCCCACCTCCCCATATATGGCGAGCCGCTGCGCGGTGAGGAGAGCGACCCTTGACCTTACCAGGTAGGTCGCTCCCCCGCCACACAGCTCCGCCTGTGGTGTCCTGCCCGCTGCTGCTGGTAAGCTCGCCCTCTGCTTGTGGCCTCGGTGCCCGTTTTTCGTCTGTTTTCCCTCGCTGCCCCCACTGTATTTTGTCCATTTTTTTTCCTTCTGTACCCTCGCTGCCCCCATTGCTGTGTGCCCGTTTTCTCTTCTGTCTCCCTCACTGCCCCCACTGTATTTTGTCCATTTTTTTCCTTCTGTACCCTCCCTGCCCCATTGCTGTGTGCCCGTTTTCTCTTCTGTCTCCTCGCTGCCCCCACTGTATTTTGTCCATTTTTTCCTTCTGTACCCTCGCTGCCCCCATTGCTGTGTGCCCGTTTTCTCTTCTGTCTCCTCGCTGCCCCCACTGTATTTTGTCCATTTTTTTCCTTCTGTACCCTCGCTGCCCCATTGCTGTGTGCCCGTTTTCTCTTCTGTCTCCCTCGCTGCCCCCACTGTATTTTGTCCATTTTTTTCCTTCTGTACCCTCGCTGCCCCCAATGCTGTGTGCCCGTTTTCTCTTCTGTCTCCCTCGCTGCCCCCACTGTATTTTGTCCATTTTTTTCCTTCTGTACCCTCGCTGCCCCCATTGCTGTGTGCCCGTTTTCTCTTCTGTCTCCCTCGCAGAGACCGCGTCAACGCAGTAGGAGGAGGAATCGCCATCGTCCACAAGAACACCATCAGGGTCTCGACCAGCACCGACAACACTCTCAGCACTGCCGAACACATGCACTTCCAGATCCACGCGGACCCCAACACCACCCTCAGAGGCACCCTCGTCTACAGACCCCCTGGGCCCGACCCCAGTTCAGCGACTCCATCGCCGACTTCATCAGCACGCACGCCCTGACCTCTACCGACTACATCCTCCTCGGAGACCTGAATTTTCACCTGGAGAACAAGAACGACAGCAATTCCACCACCCTGATCGACAACCTCGCCAACCTCGGTCTGAGCCAGCTCTGCCACAACACCGACCCATTCCGCCGGCCACACGCTCGACCCCATCTTCTCCTCCAGCTCCCAAGTCTCCTTCAGCCACACCACGGAACTCCTCTGGACCGACCACCGCTGCATCCATTTCACCTTCCAGAAACCCACCACACACCACCGCACCCAACAGATCCCACGCCGCTGCTGGAGCAAAGTCACCGAAGACCAACTACGGGCAACCCTCGCTCTCAGCCCTCCCTCCGACCCATCCAACACCGACGACGCTGCCTGCAACCTCAGAAGATGGATGGACGACTGTGCCAACACCTCGCCCGCTGAAAAACCCACCTACGCTGACACCACCAAAAGAGCCAGCTGGTTCACCTCGGAACTCCTAGCTTCCAAGCGTACCTGCCGGAAACTAGAGAAGAAATGGCACAGTGATAAGACACCGGACAGCCACGCAGCCCACAAAGACGCCATCCGTAACCACCACCACCTCATCAAGTCCGCCAAGAGAATCTCCTTCAAAGACCGCCTCGACAACAACGCACACAACAGCAAGGAGCTTTTCAACATCATGAAGGAACTCTCCAACACCAACGACATCCCACCGTCGCAACCCCTGTGCGATTCCCTCGCCACCTTCTTCCACCGCAAGATCGCCGACATCCACGACAGCTTCAACACCCAGACAGCCCCAACTAAGATCGATGCACCAGACCCGCCGCACACCATCGACCACGATCCCCTGCCAGCCTGGGCCAGCGTGAACATCGAGGACACCATCAAGACCATGAGCACAATACACTCCGGCTCCCCGTCAGACCCTTTCCCCGCACCACATCTTCAACAAAGCCAGCAGCTCCATCGCACCCCACCTGTGCAACATCATCAATCTCTCCTTCGAGACCGCGACCTTCCCAGAGAGCTGGAAACACGCAGAGATCAACGCCCTACTCAAAAAACCCAAGGCGGACCCGAGAGACCTCAAGAACTTCCGGCTCATCTCCCTGCTTCCGTTCCCAGCCAAGGTCATCGAGAAGATCGTCAACAAGCAGCTAACCCGATACCTCGAAGAAAACAGCATCCTGGACCCATCCCAATCGGGGTTCCGCAGCAACCACAGCACTGAGACTGCCCTCATCGCCGCCACCGACGACATCAGGATCCTGCTGGACAACGGTGAGACTGCAGCCCTCATCCTGCTGGACCTCTCCGCCGCCTTTGACACTGTCTGCCACCGCACTCTACGCGCACGCCTCCACGACGCAGGGATCCGAGACAAGGCCCTGGAATGGGCCACCTCCTTCCTCGCCGGCAGAACCCAGAGAGTCCGCCTCCCACCATTCCGATCCGAAGCCTCCGAGATCATCTGCGGCGTACCCCAGGGATCGTCCCTCAGCCCAACACTGTTCAACATCTACATGGCCCCGCTCGCACGCATCGCCAGACAGCACAACCTCAACATAATCTCCCACGCCGACGACACCCAACTGATCCTCTCCCTCACCAAGGACCCCTCGCCGCCAAATCCAACCTCCATGAAGGGATGAAGGCCGTCGCCGATTGGATGAAGATCAGCCGACTAAAACTGAACACGGAGAAGACAGAGGTCCTCATCCTCGGCTCCAACCCCTCAGCCTGGGACGACTCCTGGTGGCCAACGACGCTGGGAGCAGCCCCGACACCCACGACCACGCACGCAACCTGGGAGTCATCCTCGACTCAACGCTCTCCATGGCCAAGCAAGTCAACGCAGTCTCATCCTCCTGCTTCAACACCCTCCGCATGCTTCGCAAGATCTACAGGTGGATCCCGACAGACACGAGAAGAACAGTCACCCAGGCCCTCGTCAGCAGCAGACTCGACTATGGGAACGTCCTCTACGCGGGAGCCCCAGCCAAGCTCATCAAGCGACTGCAACGCATACAAAACGCCTCCGCACGCCTGATCCTCGATGTACCACGCCACAGCCACATCACCCCCACCTGAGGAACCTGCACTGGCTCCCCGTCGACAGGAGAATCTCCTTCAAACTCCTCATCCACGCACACAAGGCACTCCACAAGACTGGCCCAGCCTACCTCAACAGACGACTCCTCTTCTACGTCCCCAACCGCCAACTCCGCTCCGCCGACCTCTCCCTCGCCACCGTCCCTCGCATTCGAAGAACCACCACCGGCGGCAGATCCTTCTCCCACCTCGCCGCCAAGACCTGGAACACCCTTCCACTAAGCCTACGACAGACCCAAGACCTGCTGACCTTCAGGAGGCTACTCAAGACCTGGTTGTTCGACCAGTAGCAGCACCCCCCCCCTTTTTTTCTCCCCCAGCGCCTTGAGACCCTCGCGGGTAAGTAGTGCGCTTTACAAATTCTGTGATTGATTGATTGATTGATTGATTATTTTGTTTCTTTCTGCACTTCTCTTGCTTCTTTCTGCACCCCTCTTGCCCCTTTCTGCACCCCTCTTCCCTCTTTCTGCACCTCTCTCGCCTCTTTCTGCTCCTCTATTGCCTCTCTCTGCACTTCTCTTGCCTCTTTCTGCCCTTCTCTTGCTTATTTCTACACCTCTCTTGCCTCTTTCTACACCTCTCTTCCCTCTTTCTGCACCTCTCTTGCCTCTTTCTGCTCCTCTCTTGCCTCTTTCTCCACTTCTCTTGCTTCTTTCTGTACTTCTCTCAACTCTTTCTGTACTCAAATGGGAAGTGCAAGCTTTCAAGTTTAAAAGTCTGCATGCTCTCGTGACTTAGGTATATGTCTACTTGTACATGTATTCTCACATGTGTTATGCATCTGAAGATGTTTGCTTGAAAAGTGGGCAGCCTCTCCTATAGTTGGTCAAATCTTCTCTGTTCTGTTCTCATTCGGTTGCACAGGCAGACATGTCTTATGTATATAGGTGTTATAGAGCCCCTCAAATATACTATTGAATACCCATGTGCCCTGCATTATGAGCAGAAATAAATACATACACCTTTTTGTACACAAATATACAGAGTATGCTGTTGAAACACTGGTATTGAAGTATTTTTATGTTTACTTTTATGTAACATGTCACTAGATAAAAGCAGAGACACACATGCATACCTTCACAAACTTGGTGAGGCTTACAACAGTGATATGGTTAGGATTGCTGTTTTACATTTGGTAGGCCTAACATTCTGAGCAGTCGATGAATAGTGAACCTTTAAGAGAAAAGTGAGGTTTAAGACATCCTGGGAGAAGGATTAGTGATTAGGCTACTTTGTATGAGTCTGTGGAATGGTACAGTCGAAGTAGTCCTCTTTCTGCACATCTGTTGCTTCTTTCTGCACTTCTCTTGCTTCTTTCTGCACCTTTCTTCCTCTTTCTGGACTTCTGTTGCCTCTTTCTGCATTTTTCTTTCTTCTTTATGCACCTTTCTTCCTCTTTCTGCGCCTCTCTTGCCTCTTTCTGCACTTCTCTTGCTTCTTCCTGTACTTCTCTTGCTTCTTCCTGCACCTTTCTTCCTCTTTCTGTACATGTCCTACCTATGTAGGCATAGTTAGAAATTAGCATTTAAAAAACCTTAGAAATTCACTGAAAATACCACAGGTTTCCGGGGCGTTATAGTTAGTAATTAGCATTTAAAAAACCTTAGGAATTCACCGAAAAAATCACAGGTTTCAGGGTCGTTATAGTTAGGAATTAGCATAGATAGTCACTGAAAAAACCACAGGTTTCAGGGACGTTATAGTTAGGCAGACATTTCACTTGTATAAAACCAGAGAAATTCAGCTGTTACAGTTAGCTGAGCTAACTATAACTCACGCCCCCGCAATGCACTGCTGATGACGTCACATATTACATCACTCATGACATGGCAGTGACATCACTGATGACATCACTAGTGACATAATCCACTTAATATCTGATGCACCTTCTCAGACCCTAACATAACCTTTCATACACCCACTCTAAAATACAGATTACCATTCTCGAAATCATAGACACACCAATACCAGTTAGTACATACCCACTCACTGATGCATAGGTCTACACACACATCCACTCACTCACCCATATAGTCACTCAGACGCGCAGTCACTCATCAATACAGCCACTGATATATGCACTCATACACCCATACAGACATTCACATACCACCACTCACCCTTAGAGTTACTCACACCCGTAGTCAGTCACCCAAAGAATCAATCACACTGCCATTTACTCTCCTATACAGTTATACACACACCACCTCACTTATTCATACAGATACTAACACATACTCTCTTCTACAATCACTGACACAAGCACACACTCACCCATACAGCCACTCTCACAATCACTCACTCTCACATATAGTCACTTATATACTCCAACACTCACATATTCTGCCTTTCACATATGTAGTTACTCGCACATATACCACTGAGACATCCATTCACTCACCAACACAGCCATACGCACACTCACTCACCTATACAGCCCCTCGCAGATGCTCTCATGAACCTATATACCCAGTGAATCACCCACTCACACATCCATGCAGGGAGTCACATACTCTCCCACCCACCCACACAGACACTCAGGCACCCATACAGGTACTCAGACAACCAATCAGTAACCCATATAGACACTCATGTAGCTACTCACCAACCCATGCAGCCACTTACACACCAACTGACAGACTGAATCAGACATTCACACAGATTAGTTATTCACCCATGCATTCACTAAAACATGTTTAATCACTCACTTATACAGTCAGTCACACACCCACTAAATCATCCATGCAGACACTCATACACCCACTCATGCTTCAATACACCTTGGCGTATATATATACATATAATATATTCTTACACGTTTTAGAAACACTCAGTCACTGGATGATGTCATCAGTGATGCAATTTGAGGTGTCATCAGTGATGTCACTGACCATGTCATGAGTGATGTAATATGTGAGGTCATCTGCAGTGCATTGCTGGGGTGTGAGTTATAGTTAGCTCAGCTAACAGGAGGGGTAGTTGGGCCCCAAGGACATCCTTGGGGGCCAACTACCCTTCTGTTACCTCCAATAAGTCCCACATAGTGGGATTGATAAGAAGTGTTGGAGGACACACCCCCTTTCCCTACTACTCTGCAAACACGGTGCATAGTGCACTACTGATTGGGAGATGCAGTCCACTTTACTCTCGAGGGACTTTAGGGGCCAAGAATCCCTTCTGGTACCTCTTGTAAGTCATAGACAGCGGGATTCCTAAGAGCTGGTTCAAGGCCCTGCCCCCTTTCTTTACCACTCTGCAAACATGATTACTAGTTAAAAAATAATAGAAATTCACTGAAAAAAACAAAGTTTGCAGGGATGTTATAGTTAGTAAAGATAATTTTTAAAAAACATAGAAATTCACTGAAAAAACAAAGGTTACAGGGACATTATAGTTAGGGTCAGATTTCACTTGTACAAAGCCAGTGAAATTCAGCAGTTATAATTACTTGAGCTAACTATAACTTACACCCCTGCAATCCACTGCTTATGACCTCACACATTACATGGTTAGTGACATCACTAATGACATCACAGATGACATCTCAAATGACACCCGACAACATCATCTACAGAACCACTCACACACCCACTCACTTCTCCAAAGAGCCACTCAGACACTCACTCACTCGTACAGCCACTCACACAATATTCACTCACCCATACAGCCACTCCTACAACCAGTTACTCACCTATACAGCCAGCCACATAGCCACACACTCACCTATAGAGCTACTCACACACTGACTTATTTACCTACAGAGTCACACACCCACTCACTCACCTAATCAGCCTCTCAACACAGCCACTCACTCACCCATAGAAGCACTCATACACTCACTCGCATAACCACTTACATACCCATTGACACATCCATACAAGCACTCACACATTCATGTATTCACCCATAAAGCCTTTCACACAGATGCTCACTGTCCAATACAGTCACTCATACACAAAGTCAATAAAAGAAACATCTACTCAAACTGCCACTCACTCACCCATACAGCCACTTACACACCCAGTCACTTACTCATACAGCCATTCAGATATCCGCTCACTCACCCATACAGTCACTACTCACCCACTTACACACTGATAGAGCCACTTACACTGTTATTCACCCACCCAAACATCCACTGGCAAACCTACTCACTCACCAATACAGAATCTCACTCACCCACACAGCTACTTACACAACCACTTATACAGCCACTGACACACCCATGCGCACAAGGATACATACAGTCACACTGCCACTCACATGATATATATTAAAAGTAGTATCGCTCATTAGTAGTACACCTAGTATACTACTTTAAGTTTTATAGTACATTAGGATATATGTTTAATAATCATAAACTCTTACAAAATATTTACACTTACTGGATAGTGTCATCAGCGATGTCATCAGTGATGTCATTTGAGTTGTCATCAGTGATGTCATCAGTGATGTCACTGACCATGTCACGAGTGATGTAATATGTGAGGTCATAAGCAGTGCATTGCAGGGGCGTAAGTTATAGTTAGCTCAGGCAACTGCAACTGCTGAATTTCACTGGTTTTGTATAAGTGAAATCTGACCCTAACTATAACGTACCTGTAACCTTTGGTTCTTTCAGTGAATATATATATACAAAGACATACACTACTAAATTTGTAATTAATTGTTATCTATAATTTCAAAAACATATTTTTTAGAACCTATTTAGTTTAATTTCTATTTTACTTATATATCTGTAATATATGTGTTTAAAAATGAACATATGTTAGAGTGGTGAGATTTACTATTCTAACTCCAGTCACACAAGCACTAGGGAAAGTGCCAAAAATGAGGTGGTATCATTTACTATTCTAAGTCAAGTCCCAAATAAGAAACTGCGAAGTCCGCAGACTTCTCTCACTCACACTCTAGGCTGCAAAAGAATCAACATTCATTAAATAACTAAAGAAGTATTTTACAGGGGTGCAATTAGAATTTGGAAGTCACTTTTATTTGGGATCAGATAATCAGAGTCTAATTAATTTTCATTAAAGGCTAAAAACCTTCCCTTTCAAACTACATGCATACTGAACCTTTGAGTGTTTTAGTTTCCTGTTTTCCACCCATTCATCCCATTAGCTCATCTCTTTTCTTTTCTTATCTGACCCACACACCAGACATTCTATTCTTCTTCCAATTCCCTGTGGTGTTCTATTGTTACCTATTTACCTTTCACAGCATTACCTTATCCCAAATACATACCTTACCTTTACAGTTCAGTTTTTTTTCCAACTTGTGTGCCTTTATTTGATTACAGTAATGTTTTAAACTTTTCATATCCTATGTAATGCTGAAGGGGACATCAACCTTTTTATGCACAATGTGCTAAAACCCACAGGTCAATTTTGCTTTGTAAGAATGCATAAGCTCCAGTTCACTAAGCACTGGGAAAATACAAATTGGAGGGGTGTGGATGAATATATTATTTTATCTTTAATCTCACAAACATAGAGGAAAATTCAAAAACTGGGGTGGAGGCTAAAATATAGGTTTATAACTCCAGTCCTACAAACACCGTAAAATGTACAAAAATGAGGCGCTGAGATGAACTATTCCACCTCCAGTCACACAAACATTGGTGAAAGTGCAGCAATTAAATGGGTAAAACTTACTATTTATTCTAACTCCAGTACCACAAAGTGCAAAAATTGGACATAATAAAATTTGGTATTTTAGCTATAGTATCACACACATTGAGATAATTGCATATATCTGGGCAAGCAATATAGTATTTTAATCCAGTCTTACAAACATTGGGCAAAGTACAACAATTGGTGATACTAAGGGGCATATTAGCAAGACCGGCGATAATGGGCTTGCTAATATGCGTTATGGAATTCCAATAGAAGCCCAGGTTAGATGTGCAGGACATCTAACCTGGGCTTCTATTGGAATTCCATAACGCATATTAGCAAGCCCATTATCGCCGTTTTAGCGGCAGTTTCCTGCCGCTAAAACGGCGATAATTTTATCGCCGGTCTTGCTAATATGCCCCTAAGATTTATATTGAACAAAATTGAGGAAAGAGGGCTTTTAAGAGGCAAGTCCTGCATACATGCCCAATAACAAGTGGATCAAGAAGTGGTATGCAGTTCCTAAAGGGGATAGGAGGGAGGGGAAAGAGGGACAGAAGAAGGAGGGGAGAAAGAGAAGGGGAGATAGAGCGAAACCAGGTAGGAGAAGGATCAGAGTGGGGAGAGCTCCAAAAAGGAGCAAGGGCCCTCACACACCCCGAGAGGTGTCATGCTTCATCATAGGGCAGCTCCTCGTTGGGCCGGCGCTGCAATGCCCAATGGGCCCCTCAGGGGAGCTCTTTGCCGGAGATATTTAGATTAGCACACCAGGAGGCCCTATGTGTGAATGAGAAGTTTGACGTGTGCTTGTTTATGTATGGTGAGCCAATGGAGCTCCCCTTCAGGTGTGGTGTGAGGTGAGTGCAGCATGGGAGGTTGAAAGTGATTCTGGCCATTGAGTTCTGAATGGTCGGCAGCCTTCTGGTGAATGTTTTGCTAATGTCAGCATAGACAGTGGCCCCGCAGAACAGCTTGCTTTTGACACGTGCATGAGTGATTGTTTTCAGGCTTCTGATTGGGAGCCATTTTAAAATCTTCCTCAGCATCTTCAGGGTATGGGAACATGAGACAGTGACAGTGTTGGATTTGGTGTGCCATGACGATCCCAAGGTTCTTGGCATGTGGGGGAAGGTGGGTGTAAATTCCAGCTCTGTTGGCCACCAGGTGGAGTCCCACGATGAAGTGCTCTTCTCAAAGATCATGTTTCGGTGTTCAGCTTTGGACAGTTGCTCTTCATCCAGTTGGTGATTTCAGTTGTTCATGCATTGAACTTGATACGGGTAATGAGCATCTTCCCTTTGAGGGAAAGAATGAGTTGTGTGTCATCGGCATAGGAAAGGATGTTAAAGTCATCATAGCAGATGATGCTGGCTAAAGACATCATGTATGCATGGAAGATGGTCAGGCTAGGGAGTATACCTGAGGAACTCCATGGATGAGGTTGCAGGCTTTAGAGGTGTATGGTTTCAGTCTGTCAGGAATGCGCAGATCCAATGGCATGTAAGCATTGGATAAGGGTGGGGTTGGAGATTGTGTCAAATGCTACAGAGGGGTCCAGGAGGAAGAGGGACGCCATGTCTCCACTCTTCAGAGTCATGTGGATGTGTGATATATCTCAACCCCCCAGCACCATGTCTCAGCTACCGCAACATTATGTGATATATCTCAGCCTATAGTACTATCATTATTGCAGTCCCCAGCACTTGGCACAATGAGTATCTCAGCCCCCTGGCACTATGTCTCACCTCATGCAGTTTCATGTGTGTAATAATTTCAATTGTGGCTTACATGTGGTGCTTTTAACTCTTTGTGGGAGGTACCACGAGATCTGATGAAGTCCCTGTAAGATTTTGGCAAATCTCAGTGGCCATCTTGGGCGCATGCCTTTTTTAAACCACGCCTGAGCAGCAGCAGCACGTGATTTGCCTTGAGGAACCAGCAATGAAGAACACTTACCTTTGGCTCCTGATCTCGTCCTTGCTTAAATCCAGCTCCTGTTTTTGGTGAGATCCTGAAAAAGAAAAGAATAACACAAGTAAGCGCTTATCAACTCTTAAGTCAAGCATATGCAAGGTAACTTTAAAATCTTTAACCAAAAACCAGGCATAGAATTTTAAAACACAAAAGCACAAAGTCTTCTCTCTTTCTTAGAAGCATTGTACAAGTAACTGCATGAAAATGAATTGTCTTTGAGAAGGTTTATCCGAGCAACAACATTTCAGAATAACCTAGATGTGGAGTGACGAAACACCACACAACACTAAAAAAAAAAGAACTAATAGTGCAAGAACTCTTGCATGTAAGTGGTACTCAGCCAAGTAAGGCATATAAAATTGGGATATTGTTATGAATGAAAAGAATGTCTGATAATAATTGTCACATGTTTCATTTTAGACAGTCAGGCATGTAAATCCTCAATCAAGAAGGACTCAGAGAAGTCTATCTGACCCTTTTTAATGTTGATGATCCTTCCAGTTGATTGCTGGTATGCATCATTGTGAGAAGAGCAGGTCACTTGTGGGTGGGATATTGACTAACATGGCACCAGGACATCAGAGTAACCAGATCATTTATGTTAAAGGTTGACAGTGAGAAGAACAAATAACAGGGGAACATTATCACAAGATGCTCCTCCCCAAACTTTATCCATTATTTCCAGGGTGTATTCTTCGACTCCTAGAAGAAGAGGTAGGGCATTGTGGAGGCGATGTTGCAGGACAAAATCTCAAGGTAAGAATTGCATTGCCAAGTCTGTCAGATTGTTTCAAAGATCCTGCAGGGGGGATCAAGTTGGAGGCTGCCACTGGTGAGGTGAAATCTTTCACAATGGCAAAGATTTCTTTGTTTGATACTGGCATCAAAGCAGTTTGCCAGAGGGGCATGTTTGGTGGTCTGGTTCATTTGGTGGTAGAATCTCAGGGTGAATTTGAACATGCTCCTGTCTATATTGTCCTGGTTCACTCTTCATTTGTGCTCCACTTGTTTGTAGTGGCATTTCATCAGTCTGAGTTCGTCCACGTACCAACTGGCTTGGGGTCTAGATCTTGTTGTATTGCTGCGTTTGAGGGGATGCCGGGAGTCAGCACAGGAGGTCATCCAATTATTGAAATTCTTGATAGCTTTAGGGAGGCTTTTTGCTGTGTTCAGGTCGGTGGGTGTTAAAAGCAGCATTCCACTCCTTGTCAGTGATGCTGGTCTATTTCGGTGGGCTTTTCTGGCAGTTGTGCATGTACATTGGACCAGAATAGGGGAATGTATGACATTACAACGCAAACATTTACAACACATGCTTTTACAAAGTGGTTTTTACATCGCAGCATCCATCCCAATGCATGATTTTACAACGCATGCCGTAACAATGCATTTTTAGAAACTACACTTACAACGCATTCCATTACAACACATACTATTACAATGCATACCATTACAACGCATAATACTTTTAGGGCAACAGTAGGGTAAGTGTTGGATAGTGTAGGGGTAAAAATTACTATTCTTACTCCAGTGAGTGCAACAGTAGGGTAAGTGTTGGATAGTGTAGGGGAAAAAAATACTATTCCCCCTCCAGTGAGTGCAAAAGTAGGGTAAGTGCTGGATAGTGTAGGGGTAAAAGTTACTATTCCCGTGTACCCCAAAACCCATACCCACCCTAAAACTTAAAAAATCCCCATTACTTACTTTATAATGCGTTGTAATGGCATGCGTTGTAGTGACATGCGTTGTAATGGCATGCATTGTAGTGACATGCGTTGTAATGGCTGCGTTGTAATGACATGCAATGTAAAGGCTGTTGCATTGTAACAGCCGCGTTGTAAAGGTAGTGCGTTGTAATGACTGTGTTGTAATGGATGTTTCCCAGAATTGGGCTGCTGAACTTGACCAGGTTGTGGTCTGTCCAGAAGACTAGTGTGGGCTTTTCAACTCTGATTTTGTCAAAGGTGGTGGAAATAGGGTCCAGGAGGTGTCTGGAGTGGCGGTCCATGTAGGTAAGCGTGGTGAGGCAGGGGTGGGGGGTGAAAGTGACAAATGGCGAGATAGGAATATAAAATAAATAAATTAATAAAGCCACTTATCTTGCGCTCGCCACATTGCCGACTGCAAGGTAAGTGGTTTTATTTATTTATTTATTTTACATTCCCTAACCTGTCATTTGCCACTTTCACTCCCCCCACCCCCCCACTGTGCTTACCTGCACAGACCGCCACTGTGTGTCTGGTGATGTGGGTAAGTCTTTACTCATTGGGTGAGGTCCAGGCTTCCAAAGTCTTCACTGAGTGCTTTTGAGTTGGGGTTGGCGTGGTCTTCCATATGGGAGATTTCAAGCAGGATGTCATTGCTTTCTTCGAGGATGAGTGGTGCGACAAGGCCATGGTGGTGTCAGTAAAGTTGGTGTGCAGGCCCAGTGGTCTGTAGATGAGAGTGCCACTTGCTGTGAAGTTGGCTGTGACATTGAGGTTGATCAACAGGTGTTCCATGTTCCAGCTGATGGTGTTCTTGTGGATGATGCTATTCTACCTCTGGGCTTGTGAAGTCTTCCTTGCCTGGCGATCTTGTGGCTGGGAGGGGATGACTGTGGCAATGTCAAGTTGCCAGGCTTATGTGAGAAAAAGTAGGTCTGGGGCGTTGTCATGCAGCAGGTCCCAGATCTCTGTGGTGTGTTTGGAGAGTGATCAGGTGTTATGGAGCATGCATGTAAGTGCAGAGTGTTGTGCGGGTGGTCTTGGGACTGTCTGAGTGTGATAGATCAGGGTGTTGTGGGTGTTGTGGGTGTGGTGGGTGTTCGGTGATAATGTAAACTTGCAGGAAGCACTGGAAGACACTCCCCCAGTGTTGTATGGTGTGGTGAGGCAGCGGCATGTGGAGTAGCAGCTAGGGTTGAGGGCACGGAGGGTTGCAGCCGAGTATAGCTGGTAGGAGGAAAGACAGGGGGTTCCTGGTGCTGAGCGCTGTCCAGGTATGATGGGGTGCAGGCAAGCCTGCTTGTGGCACCCATGCTGTGCATGTTCGCTATGCGTGTCCACTGTGCGGATGTGCTACTGCCACCATTAAGTGTGTCCCAAGAGGGGGAAGAATGATGTCACTTCCTGTGCAGGTGGATGAGGGCCATCCAATGATGTCACTTTCTGTTCAGATG
The DNA here is from genome assembly GCA_963921515.1 of Calotriton arnoldi. Taxonomy (NCBI): domain Eukaryota; kingdom Metazoa; phylum Chordata; class Amphibia; order Caudata; family Salamandridae; genus Calotriton; species Calotriton arnoldi. The sequence goes on from CAWUFW010012631.1 coordinate 152,288, forward strand.
GATGATGTAAATGAGTCCTCTTGTTTGACTTTTTCTATTAAAGACAGTTTTGGCAGGGAACCTAGTCACTCAATAGAACCGACAATGCCTAATTTTTTTTTAACAGTTCTTTGAAAAGCTCTCCAAAATATGTGTTCCCCAATAGTTAAAAACATAACATATAATCATTTTTCAATTAAACAAAATGAATATAAACATTTGCTCTGCTTTCAAAAATTAGCCTAAAAATAATTAAAATAACAGTATTCAGCCATAAGCCCTAAATAATCCAGAACCCAGAAAAACCATTATTACCAAATATAAAATTAACTTACAAACTTCTATTTTAAATACCACAATATTTTAGCATACTATACTTGTAATATCAATATTAGTGATGAGCAGAAACAACGGATACACTTACCTTTGATATATGTCCCATGATATTGTTGCAGTCAAGATATCGTGGTCCAACAAAATTTCCAACTCGATGTTCTAGTTTCGTACCTTATATTTGTTTAATAACTTTTGATACAGTAAACTCACATAATTGTACAAAAAAATTAATGTATTACAGATTTATATTTTTATACATGCTAAAATTCCATACCCAAACATATTAGATCAGCCTGCTTGGTGAAAGCAACTCAACATGGGGATTCACTTTGCCGAAGAAATACTAAAATTAGAAATGAAAAACATAATATTTGTATGCTTTTGTTTTTTTATCTTATATATGAATTGCTCATGTATCCTGGCTTTACAGGACAGCCCCTTTTCATAATTTGAAAGATAGGTTATAGTCTTCTGTAAGTGGAAATGGAGTTGGAGCCCAACTTGCTATGTTTATGGTGAGATAAGGATTCCACAGATATTGAAAAAGAAAGATCTTTCAGAAATGTAGTATCCTCTTGATGCTACTGCTGGCTCACAGGGCTACAGCCAGAAGGTGAAAAAGAGCAACCATATGTTACAAGTGGAATGGTTTATGCTGTTTTTGATTTTTGACTCTTCCATCAAAATAACTAATGATACCATGTTTGATTTATATGATGAAGCACAAAATAGTAAACTAGGGATCTGATTTCGAGTTTGCTGGACTGGATAATCGGTCACAAAAGTGATGACTATTCCATCTGCCTTACTACAAGAGGCCATAAAATATAATGTTCTTGTAATAAGGCGGATGGGATATCTGTCACGTATACTACAGAACAGTGGTGGCTGTTGAATTTTGAAAATGGTGGGGCCTAGGCACATCCTCTGTTCAACTAAGAGAATAGGAAAATGGGCCCCACTTCATCCCGAAGGATCTGGGGCGGTTCTTTCCCAGAATATTATTTAGCAAAATGAGGCCAAATAGTAACTTTTAGATGATACGTAGTTACAAATATAGAGAGATTCTGAAATGGCAATAATAAGCTATTAGCAAGCTGTTAATGCATGTGTGGCTCCTTTTGTCTTCCCCTGGCCAACTGCAGACAGAGTTCAGAATTGTGGCCTTTGTGTGCACAGCAAACTATGCACTACAAAGCGTCAATAGCGTGGCATTCTATAGGTGATAGCTGTGATGCCTAGAACAGTCTCATGATGTAGACAGATTAAAGAGGACTGGAGCATAGGTGGAATGCCCTCCACTATGGAAAAAAACATATGGATCTGACACATGCTAGCAATGGGGGCCTCTAATTGGCAGAGGTATGCACCTTTGTCCAAGTAGGGACCCTTCCTTCTTGTCAGGGTAAGGGAGTTACATGCCTTAGATAACCCCTGCTCACCCCTTGGTAGCTTGGCATGAGCAGACAGGCTTATCCCAAAGGTAATGTGTAAAGTATTTGTACTCGAAATCACACAGTAACACAGTGAAAACACCACAAATGGACACCACACCAGTTTAGAAAAATAAAGTATCATTATCTGAACCAAACAAGACCAAAACGACACAACTCCAACATACATGTATCAAGACATCACTTTTAGAACAGCTATTTCTAAAATAGCACTTGTAGAAACAAATAGCTCCACCTCAGGCTATTACGACATTGTGACAGGCATAAATCCAAAATAAAGCGCTGACCAAAAGTTGCGCAGCATGGGCCCGGAGTCACACGGACCCCCCAAACAACAGTACCTTGGAAACGAAGTCATTAGATGATGCACGGCGTTGTGGAGATGAGGCGCAGCTGGTTCCCTTCTGCCACGGGGGAGGCGAGACGTCGAGTGTGTGAGGAGGCAGGGCATCGAGTCCAGGACAGGGAAGTTAGGCAGCATCGGCAGTGAGGCAATGCAATGTTGAAGAGTTTGTGCACTTCACGAGCGGTGCCCCCCAGCCTCGGTGCAGGTTACGGCATCACTTGCGGCATCGCTGACGGCATCGGTGTTGTTCTTCTTGCTTTACAGCACCAGCCATACAATTCTCAGGGCCCAGGAACTGGAATTGGCACTCTTTGTACTACAGGAATCCACAGAGGAGTCCAGGTGCTGGTCAGTGGGTTGCAGGTGAATTATTTGTGTCCCTGAGACTTCAGAACAGGAGGCCAGCAAACACAAGCCAGTGGAGATTCTTCTTTAAGCAGGTTCACAGCGAAGTTCCAGTCTTTAACCTTTCTTTGGCAGAAGCAGCAACTACAGGCCAACCCAACAAAGCACATACAGCAAAGTGGAAATACTCCTCCTTACAGTTCTCCAGCTCTTCTCTTTGGCAGAGGTTCGTCTTGAGTCCAGAAGTAATCTAATTCTTTGGGGTTTAAGGCCCAATACTTATACCTCATTTCCTCTTTGTGGCATGGGTCACTGAGCCTAGTCCAAATGAGTTCTGCTCTCTCTGGTGCAGCATGACCACAGGAGGTGGAAACTAACCCTGGGCGTAATACTTCGCTAAGCTCACGGAGCATGCAAAGTTTGTGCTACTACGCAAATTGCACGCAGCAGAGTGAAAGACTGTGCTAATTGACATAGCGTAGCAGCAGTATAATAAACACCTACAAATGCTTTAATAAAGCAAATTTCTATACTAAAAAGCATATAACCAATTCACAAAAGTGAACTTTGACAATGAAAATATCAAGCAAGGAGAGAGGTGATGATTTTGTGGTCCCCCCTAACCTAGGGGGAGGACCAAGCAGATGCCTTGAACACAAAAAGCATATCTTGTGAACAATTCAGTGGTGGTCCCTTCCTCCTAGGACCACCCCAAGCACAGTTATGGGCAAAAATACAATCCCAACCAAAGGCCCTGCAAAGCATTATGGGACGAGATTAGCAGTGGGCAGTGAATATTATAGTGTCCAATATCAAAATAATTCTACAAAGAGCTGCAGTTCAACTAGTCGTTACTAGATGTCCCTCACGAGTCAAATGCAAAAGCATTGAAATTATTAATACATCAAGCTGCAGTTCCACTAGTCATTACTAGATGTCCCTCACGAGACAAATGCAAAAGCATTGAAACCCTTTCATGAAGCTTTTGCATTTGACTTGTGAGGGACATCTAGTAACGACTAGTTGAACTGCAGCTCTTTGTAGAATTATTTTGATATTGGATACTATAATATTCACTGCCCACTGCTAATCTCGTCCCATAATGCTTTGCAGGGCCTTTGGTTGGGATTGTATTTTTGCCAATAACTGTGCTTGGGGTGGTCCTAAGAGGATGGGACCACCACCGAATCGTTCAACAAGATGTGCTTTTTGTTTTCAAGGCATCTGCTTGGTTCTCTCCCTAGGTTAGCGAGGATCTCAAAATCATCACCTCTCTCACTGCTTGTTAATTTACTATATCCATTTTAGCATATAAATACAGAGATACTTATTTTATCTTAACTTGCACTGTGCAAGATGCCATTGGCAATTATTGCACAGTGCAGACAAGCACACAGCTACGCACTACGCAATTTGTGTAGCTACGTGTAGTTCAAAGTGTACTTCATGTAGCTACGTGTAGTGCTACTACGCAAACTACGCCCAGGGTTAGTGGAGACAGCATTGTGTAAGGGAGACCCAGCCTATTCAGGTGCAAGTGAAACTCCTTCCACCACTCTAAATGCAGCCAAGGTATATTCAGCACAGCTATGAGTCACCCAGGAAAGGCAAGATACACCTCAACCCCCCTTGTGGCGGCTGTCTACAGTGAATGCATATCCCCTACCCCTGTCACTCCAAAACCAGACAGTCAATATACAAAACAGCAGAGGCACACAGAATGCTTAAACAAGAAAATGCCTACTTTCTAAAAGTGGCATTATCAAACACACAATTTAAAAACCATCTCCCTAAAAAGATGTGTTATTAAATTCTGTGTTCATAGAGCCTAAACTTGATCTCTCTATCTTGTCCCAATGGAAATTTATACTTGTAAGATGTTACAAAGCAACTGTCATCTTACCGTATGGGACAGATACCCTTTCAATAGTGAAAAACTAACTACATAGTATTTCACTATCAGGACATGTCACACACATCAGTACGTCATACCTTTCACATACACTGCACCCTGCCCATGGGGGTACCTTGGGCCTACCTGAGGGGCGCCTTACATGTAAGAAAAGAGAAGGTTAGGGCCTGGCAAGTGGGTGCACTTGCCAGGTCAAAAAGGCAGTTACAAACTGTGCGCACAGACAATACAGCGGTAGGTCTGAGACAGTGTTTCAGGGCTACTCATGGGGGGGGCTCAATCAGTGCTGCCACTAGTAGCATTTGATTTAAAGGCCCTGGCACACTCAGTGCACTTTACTAGGGTCTTACCAGTAAATCAAATATGCCAATCATGGATAACCAATCATAATAACCAATCATAATAGCAATTTACACAGGGAGCACTTGCACGTTGACACTGATCAGCAGTGGCAAAGTGCCCAAGGCATCTGAGCCAGCAAAAACGAAATCCATCACACAGTGTCAAAATGCAGGAGGTAGAGGCAAAAAGCCAGGGGAAGCCACGCCAAGGATGCCAAGTCTAACAACACATTTTCTATTTTAACTAAGATTAAACTTAAAGAAACAAAACGTTTCTCCAATTCATTAAAATGTGTCCTGAAAATGAAATGTTGGTATAGAGGGGATTAGTGAAATTCCTGTTGGAAAAACGTATAAGCCAGCACTGTAAACCTAATCTAGCAATTATGGCCGAACAGTCTGCAAACTTAAAATGCTGCCAGGTCTAAATACGCCCAGTGCTGTATTACAAACTTTGCATTCACAGGAAGCGTTTGTATTTTTGTTTATGGGGATTGTAAATCTGCCCCAGAACACTTAAGCAGGGAACAGAGTAGAAAAAGATAGTGAAGTCAACAAATGTAAGAAGAGCCTACCATTGTATTTAATTTTAGGCCAGTCAGAGAAAACCCTTGAATTGCCACAATAGACTGTAAGAACTGTTAGTCGACATATTAATTGCTGCTGTGATAGGGAAAACTTAGCGGGGGAAAGCAAAGCGTGTTTTCTGAGCGTTTCTTTTTAAATGCGATCTGGGATAAAGGGGCGATTTTTAAAGAACTGAATTGCTGATTTGCTTACTTTTGCCGTTTTCAAGATGCTTTTATGATTACTTGTATTCAGTGTTTTTAAAACTTGTATTTTTTAAAACACCTACCTCTCTGCACTCTCCGCCGGCCAAGGTGTGCTGGTGTACCCTGCCTGTAAGAGCGGGTCACCGCGATAACGCCATCTTGGTCAGCGTTCTAGACACCTAGATTTGCATACCCTCCCCTATATCACGAGGGTGATGCAAGCGCGCAGTCCACAATAGACTGTAAGAACTGTTAGTCGACATATTAATTGCTGCTGTGATAGGGAAAACTTAGCGGGGGAAAGCAAAGCGTGTTTTCTGAGCGTTTCTTTTTAAATGCGATCTGGGATAAAGGGGCGGTTTTTAAAGAACTGAATTGCTGATTTGCTTACTTTTGCCGTTTTCAAGATGCTTTTATGATTACTTGTATTCAGTGTTTTTAAAACTTGTATTTTTTAAAACACCTACCTCTCTGCACTCTGCACTTTCCGCCGGCCAAGGTGTGCTGGTGTACCCTGCCTGTAAGAGTGGGTCACCGCGATAACGCCATCTTGGTCAGCGTTCTAGACACCTAGATTTGCATACCCTCCCCTATATCACAAGGGTGATGCAAGCGTGCAGCGCGCGCGCGCAGCGGGTGCGCCGTTGGCGCGCCAGAGGCAAGCCCGTCTGCGCCCGTCAGCGCACCGGTCGCGCATAGCGCCAGCTACGCTGCTGGTTTTCCTTCAGAAAGGAGAAGAGTGTGCTATTCAAGGGAACAACTTCTCCATCTAGGTAAAATGTATAATGGGAGGACACAAAACGCTATTATGTGCGGAGTTAAGGCCCCAGTAATCGATCATTTTGTTGGCAGTTTAAAATGTGGCCTACTCAACACCAGATCCTTAGTTAAACACTTCCAGGAAGTATCTACTCTATTGGAGGATTCTGATCTGGATGTGCTGTTTCTGACGGAGACTTGGACAAGAACCGACTCGACAATTGAACTAGGGTTAGCCTGCCTAGCAGGGTTTAAAATTTTTCATAAACCAAGACTAGAAGGAAGAGGTGGGGGAGTGGGAATAATTTTTAAAGAAAAACTGAACTTTACACCCCTCCACATTGATGATGTAGCGGGTAGAGAACTATTAGGCTTCGCACTGAACGAGGCTAAAGGGCAGGTGCTGTCAGGAATAGTGTGTTATAGGCCTCCCGGAGGGATAAACCCCCAGTACCAGGCTATGATTGATATCTTTACTAATTTGGCATTATCACACTCTAGGCTAATTATAGTGGGTGATTTTAACCTATGGGACAATGGGAATCTTGGCACCGCCCTAAAAGACCTGGAGCATGCATGTGAGAGTCTTCACCTGCACCAACTCGTACATCAATCGACGCACCAAGGCGGCCATATACTAGACCTAATATTTGGCAACCAAATGGACACAAAGGTGGTGGATATTCAGCCCCAATGTTGGACTGATCACTCTCTGATCTACTTCCTGATAGCTCTACCTAGTGCTAGTAGGAAGCTGACGCATACTTCAACCTTCCGGCAAGGAAGGGACTGGGCTAAACTCTCAAGTAGTAAACAGACGCCGCTGCTGTCAGAACATAATATATTTCAATCTGATAAACCTGTGGAAGAAAACTATCAAGTTTTCTGCGATCAATTAAATTTGACGCTGGATCAGATAATACCGGTAAAAAAACTAAGAAACAGGAAGAAACCGTCTGCTCCATGGTATAGTGAGGAATTAAAGATACTGCGGAAAAATTGTAAGCAAGCGGAAAGAAAATGGAGGAAACTCTATGCAGATATAGATAAAAAAAGCCTTGAGAATACAACAAATTTTGTACAAGGAAGCGATCGGAAAATCAAAAGCTGAATACTATGCCCAAACCATCTTACATGCACCGAATAGCACAAAAACCCTGTTCACTATAGTGAAGGAACTGTCCAGCCCGGCGTGCGTGGGTAATAAGATCAGAGCAACTCAAACATTATGCGATGAGCTTGCGACCCACTTCGATGAGAAGATTAAAAAGATAATTAGTGGGCTGAAGCTTAACAATAATATCAGTCCGGAGCCGGAAAAAGTATTATTGGATACATCAGTGACAAAGCCACAGGTCGAAGTCAGTGATAATGACTGTCCTGCGGCACTTCGGTACTTTCAAACACCCACAGAAGAAGCTTTTAATTTATTAGCGCTGAGTGTCTCTTCTGGTTCACCTCTGGACCCTGTCCCGCAGAGGATATGGAAAGAATTCAAACTTGACCTTTTCCCACGACTATGGCATATTTGCTGCCAATCCCTAGAACAGGGAGTAGTACCTGAGGGGTGGAAGCAGGCAGTGGTGACTCCACTGCTTAAGAAACCTACACTGGACCCCCTCTGCCCAGCCAATTTTAGGCCTATCTCCCTCCTCCCCTATCCGGTTAAAATACTGGAGCGGGCAGTTAGCAAATCTCTCTCTCTTTTTCTTGAAGAAAACTATCTGCTAGACGAGGCCCAATTTGGGTTTCGCCCGGGACACGGAACGGAGACCGCTCTAGTGACAGTACTAGATAACCTGAGGATGCACGCTGACAATGGTAACTCGAGTATATTGGTACTACTGGATATGTCAGCCGCATTTGATACAGTGAACCACAGCATTCTGCTGAACAGACTAGAGAAAATCGGGGTAAAAGGCCTGGCACTGAAATGGCTACGATCATATCTGACTGATAGACAACAGGCAGTTTCAATCCCCCCCTTTACGTCTCCAAAAATGTCATGGGGTGCCACAGATTTCGGCGATAAATCCAATTTTGTTTAATATCTACTTGCGCCCTCTCATCTCCATTATTAGATCCTTTGGCGTGGATCTTGTAAACTATGCAGATGACACGCAATTGGTGTTTTCTTTAGAAGGGAACCAGGCAATCACCCTGGATATATTTCAGGAGTGTATGCAGAATACCGCAAACTGGCTCAGGAATAACTCCCTACAATTTAATGGAGGAAAAACGGAGATCGTATATTGCTCACGTCACGTCCAGGATTGCCCGGCCTTTTCCCATAGAGCTCCAAATAACACCAACAGACAAACCTGTAGTGCCAGCTAAAACGGTGCGTAACTTGGGAGTTCTGCTGGATGATAATCTCCAGCTAGAATCACAAGTTACCAAAGTAGTTGGTACATGTTTCTCTCTGCTTAGAGCTCTGAGAAGAATTCTGCCGCTACTACCAACTGCCATCAGACCCCAAATTGTGAGGTGTATAATCCTGAGCAGATTAGACTACTGCAACTCACTATATTTGGGGGGCTCAAAGTCACTACTTCAAAAGCTACAAAGGATTCAGTCAATTGCAGCTAAGTTGGCTCTAAACAGGCAGCGTAGTTCTTCACTTTCTTTGGCCTTGAAAGATCTCCACTGGCTGCCGATCTGCCAGAGGATACAATTTAAATCCCTGTGCACCGTGTTCAGAGCATTGCACTGAATGGGCCCTAAACCCTTGCAGAAGAAATTTTTATGGTATGTTCCTGCGAGAGACCTTCGGTCAGCAAATGCACACTTAGTGAGCATCCCAAGAATTAAGAAAATGAAGTCGGGGGGTAGAGCATTCGGTGTAACAGCCGCTCGGCTGTGGAATGAACTCCCCTTAGATATTAGGCAAATTCAATCTTTGCCCCTATTTAGAAAGCAGCTAAAAACCTGGCTGTTTCCCAGGTAGGGTATGACTCCCAATAATGTTTTCCTGGGTAAGATGCTCACAGGCTCCAATGTTGATTTTGTCAGTCACAGCGCCAGGATACCCGTAGGGTGACAGTATGCGCTATATAAGAATCATTTACATTACATTACATTACAATTACCATCAAATGTGTCTTTATTAAACTAACCAGCATGTAAACTCAAAAATAAACAGTGATGTTTTATGGACCTTTTAGTGAGTCTGTGCTGCTTTGCACCATATTTGCTCTGACTTGGCTCTCTGTGATTACACGCCATATGCATTGTTATCCTGTCCTGGTCGTGAAACACTGTCATACTTTCCTATTATCCAGAGGCTTGCTTTTTTGCTATTCAAAATGTCACAACTGATGTAGAGCTGGTGATACCTCTCTGGGCTGTAGCAATAAACGGCCGTTGATATTCTTAAATGGTGAACATTTACCGTCTCCTTAAGACTTTACTAGGGCTTGTTTGAACCACACCCTTATATTCCCAACCACAGCAGACAAACGGCTGGTTGCTGACTGCTGAACACTTATAGCAACTAGCGTAACATTACAGAATTTGGGTAACGTTTCACTCTTTGCTTAAGCAGCCAAGGTCATTTTCTCTTGTTTTTGAAAACTGTTACAGCCTGTTGAATAATTGCAGGGGACTTTATGGCCAGCCACCACTGTTACAGAGTAACCCGACAGCCAAACTCTAAGGGGTCTATTACGACTTTTTGGCAGAGCAGTGGCACGGCGGTGCAAACCGCCATGCCACCGCTCCGCCAAAGGTTGCACCGCCTACCTGACTGCCAGAATACGACTTTGCAGTAGTCTGGCAGGCAGCCGGTGTGGCGGTCCCATGGCGGTGCCTCTTTTAAAGGTGGCGGTGCCATTAAAAACGGCACTGCAATGGGACGCAATACAAGGTTCCTACGGCATGGACTCGAAAGTCCATGCCGTGCAGGAACATGTTCATGCACACAGGGGGCATATGTTATGCCCCCTTCTGAGCATGCACATGGGGTTGAAGCACAGGGAGGGCCAGGGAGGGCCCTGCAGGGCCCCCTTTGTTTCCTCTCTGCCAGGGAGAGAGGGAACTCGTAATATGCTTGTCCCGCCAAACATAGAGTGGCCTCTTACCACAGCTCCTACGCCAGGGAATAGCTGTTCCCTGGCAAAGCCGGCGGTCCCAGTGAGGTCAAACTACCCGAGTCATAAAGGGGCGGTTGAACTGCTGTTGCGGCAGTGGCTGGATCCCCACCGCTGCGCCACCACGAGTCTGGCAGTCCTCGGACTGCCAGACTCGTAATAGGGCCCTAAATTGGGCCCTAAGTTTCCTTTGACAAGGTCTTCAAATTTTTTCGCCAGTACTAAGTGGAAGATTTCTCCATGTGTAGTAGGAAAAATATTTACTTCCAAGGGATGTTGACAACCATGCATGGAAAAAACGAGGGAGACTCTCACTCCTTGGTTATGTGGGTAGCTATTCCATCAACCCATGTATCATTATTGAGTGTGCACCCTCAAGGTTGTTCATACCTAAACAGATTCTTGCACATATCCCAATGATCATGCATGTTGCACTATGAGGGAGCATCTAGGGGCAGATTTACAAGCCCCTTGCGCCACTTTTGCGTCATTTTTAACATGGGAAAAGTGACGTATGGGTGGCGCAAGGGGCTTGTAAATAAGCCTCCTAGCACTTAAGTGCTCTTGAAAATTCCGGGTACATGTACAACTTTGCCTTACTGGTAGCTAGACAATGCTTTTGAGGCTATGTATTACAGACGCCTATAGGGCTCTCCTGTGGCAAAATCTGTGAGTGCAATTTGACACAGGGAGAGGTCGTGGTGTTTTGCTGCTCTAATATACTGTGCTAATATTTCCGATCATATCGGTGGTCAGTTTCTTGTAGGGATAATCATACTGCGCGTCTATAGGTCTTTTGAATAGCTTCAGAAAACGTTATATTCTGTTGATAAAATCGAAAAGCAAATAAACAATGAAAATAGATCATTCCGGTGAGGCACAGTTCAAGTTTTATCACTGAATTTTCAAAGTTAGTCCAGAAAAATCACCAAGCTCATGTAAGTGCAAATGAAGGCACATACCCAAGTTAAACGTCTATGTTCAAATTGCAGACTCCAAGTGAAAACCTCCTTCAGAATGTATTCTTTAATATGTTGCTGTCAAAAAAACCATCAAGCAGAGCGGTACAGAGCAGTTGCAAATTGATAGGTTTGTCTTATTTCCTAAGCTTTTGTAATAAGTAGGAAATGTAGTCATAACATTGTTCAAATTGTATGACAGCTGATTGATGGCTTGTAGCCTAAACGAAATTGGTTGTTTTCATTCTTAAGACACAATATTCATTTCCCAATAGCGTGAATTTTCATCAGTGGCGAATATCTAATTACTCAGCTCTGTAGTGAGAGCTGTATGGGAAGGGAGCACAGCGAACCATGATTGTTATGACAGCTTTGCATGTAGTGAGGGTGAATGGGGCGTAGGTGACTGGTGCACGCCGTGTATTACATTACTGCGGATGTCAAAGTAACTTATGAGAGAAAGACTATTTGAAGTAAACATAGCTCTTTATCCTGGCCACAGTGAATAGTAACTGAACCTGTGGCACCCATTGTACATTGCTGTTAATTAGCATGCCCCATTAGAGAAAGGGAAATCGAAGTGACAGCAGTCAGGGCAGGACCGTGCGCTCATCGCAGCGCTGGAAATTGTTTTAATATCAGAATTAGTTTGCATCGAGCCCTAGGACTGTGGAGGGTTTGGGAGGAGATCAAAACGAAGCCAAATTATTGATCATATAGTACAGTTTTCCATGTGTAATGGCTAGAAAGTCTCCAGTGGTGGCTGACATCTATGGGGTGGGGGGCGACGCAATTAAAAAATAAACACTTACCGAACAGGTCCTTCATTCTGGACCTCTTCTCTAGTCGACTGCAAGCACCAGCAAACTCCCTTGATCAATCCTGGCGCTGCTCACATGCTGTTAAACACCATGTGAGCAGCGCCCTGATTGGAGGGAGCGGCCTCTCTCTTCACTTCCAGTGCACTGGAGGCCTGCACTAGCTCCCAACTCAGCTGTCAAACACAGCTGAGTTGAGAGATTTTAAGTGTGCATGTTTGGCTGGCCGTTGCATGATGGCCGGCCAAAGAGACATGCGCTCTTTAAACAGTGCACAGGCAGCCCTCTGCCCACCACTCCTCCATGCTGCCACTCAGCAGGTCCTGCCCGTTCCTGACACTCAGTTACAGACAGAATGATGACAAATAAAATGGTAATAATTAACCATTCTATTTTTCATCTCTGGGGCTCTGGTGGGCAGTTAAGTAGGGTGACACCCCTCTGCTCCAACGGAGGAGCCTCCCCTGAAAGAATTAGGTTTCACAATAAATAGGTTGTTAGCATTAACTCTATAACTAGAAGAATACTCCACTTTCACAGTAACTAGGAACAATAGTTTTCCGAATACAATAATCATAATACTCTAACATAATTAATTTTCAAACAATAGAAAGCAAACGAATTGCAGCTAAAAGCATAAAAACCTAAAAAATGCTATGAAAAAGTCTCAACATAGGTCCTTTTTATATGTGACTCCTTGTATTGAAGCCGTTGGTTGCCGGTGTTTGAGTACCAGCGTTTTTTTAAAATCAGAAATTAATTGAGTGCAAGAGAGGGAAAAACAAACAAAGTGGAAAGATGGAGGAAGAGAAAGACAGGAAAGCAGTCACAAAGGGGGAAAGTAGGATCCTGCAAGAGTGGGATAAAGGGATAGGGAGTGTCTGATAGGGGATTAAAGGGTCTATTTTTTTTTTTTATTAGAGCAGGAATAAAAAAAAACAACATTACAGAAAAGATAAAAGATGAAAATAGAAAATACCACGCCTGGGCGTAGTTAGTGGAGTTTCGCTACGCGGCACTCCGCGAAGTGACAAAAAAACTCTGCGAAGTTCCACAAGAGGCGAAGTGCAGTGCGAACTGCCATTCGCGCTGGTTTTCCTGCTGCTCAGGTAGAAATTCTACTGAAGCAGCAGCTCGCGTTCGTTTACTTACCGTTTGCGAACTTACCATTCGTGAGCGGGGTATCAAGTGACGAAAAATACATTATCCCGCATAGCGTAAAAAGATCAGAGTTATCATCCATTGCTGATTAATTCATAAAAGCCAGTTCCAGAATGTATAAATAGAATAACATATATAAAATATGTTAATCACTGGCCCGCAGAACACCGTATTGACATAATCTACCAGACATTTCCTTCCCCCTGGTAGTATTCAGGGAAAACCAATACATTGTACTTACTAATAGCAATTAATGCCAAATTAGTATTCTGAAATCAATACAACGACTATCTCTCTCTGTCATATTGGTATCAAAATTATTTAAAGTGCCTATAGAACTAGCAGCAAATGTTTTAATAAAGTGCAAAAATGGAATCCCTAAAAACAGTGCTATTCAGTTGAAATATGATCTTCTAAGTTATAAAATAAGAAGATAAACTTGCCCAGATAGCTCTAAATCTTGCAGTGGCTCCTACACACTTTGCATAGGCCTCCTCAAATCTATAAGTCCTGCACATTTTATTAACCCAATGTCCAATCATTGGTTGTTTATTTGTTCTCCAGTTTTGTAAAATAAGTGACCTTGCAACTGCTATAGATATTACTATAAAATACTGCTGGTATTTTTTCAGACATTTTACCTCCCCTGATGACTCAAATAAAACCAACATACAGGATGGAACAATTGTTATAGACAAACAGTGAGTAATCAAGATAAAAACATCCTTCAAAAATTGCTGTACGTTAATACATTCAAAAAATATATGTACCCAATCCCCTTCATCCCGTTTTTACATCTAAAACATTGGTTCTGATTTGTTGGAAACATCTTATGCAGTCTCAATGGGGTGTAATATGCCATCCATCTGGATAAAAAGTTAATTCTTTTGAAATTAGCACCTCAAAGCGCTTTATTACTTATCTCACTAAGCTGCTGCCATTCTCTGGTGTTAAATTTACACCCTGTCTCATAATGAATTTTCTGAAACCTTTTCATAATAATCTCTTCTCTATTAGCCTTCTAATGTAGAGAATGATACCAAATTCCAACACCCACCATTTTATTCGACATCTGCCTGGTGATCTGACGTGCAGATTCGCTGAGCATACTATATTTGTTTTTGAGAAAATTCACACCTGGTGGAAACTCATATAAAGGGCAGTCCTTGGGTTACTGGATTGCAATCGTATTGTTTCCGATGTAATTAATCCATCATGATTGTAAAAATCCCGAAGCCGAACAAAACCTAATTCTTGCCTTAGTTGATAGAGTCCTTTAAACCTCCTGCAGCACAATCTTGAATAGGAGTATAAGCATGGTATGTTGGAATATCTCGAGATTTAAAAAAACAACTGAGTTCTCACCGCTAACGCCAATAGCACCTTATATCTGGTACTTTTGGGGAGTTTTGCAGACAGTAAAAAAGCTGGCAGTTTAATGGCACTTTCTTTCAACATTTGAATTAAGAGGAAGTTATCAAAAACTGAATTTTCCTCTCCTAATTGTGATAACAAGTTAATCGGAGAGGCCTGGTAGTATGTTGAAAAATGTGGGAGTGCCAATCCCCCACATGCTACATCCAATTGTAATGTGGCTAGTTTTACCCAGGGCTGCTTATTATTCCAAACAAACTTTCGAATCATTTCATCCAATTCTTTAAAATAAGAGCTGGGAATTTTTAAGGGGAGATTACTAAAAAGGAACAAAAACAATGGGAGCACTGACATTTTGACCGTCGAAATCCATCCTATCAGTGATAAATGCAAAAAAGTCCATTTATCTAGTAATTTTTTAACTTTTGCAAGCATATTACTATAGTTCAATGAAAATAGTTGGTCAAATTCATTTGTAACAAAAATACCCAGGTATCTAATTGGGTGTGGTGATCGATGTTGTAAACAAACTGGGATCTCAGAAAACTCCAAATTAAATGTGAGGATTTCCATTTTTACTTGGTTTACTTTGTATCCCCCCACATGTGTAAATTTCTGGAATTCGTCCAACGCATTCTGTATATTAGAACCACTGGCTTTGAGATATGGGATTATATCACCTGCATATAATTTAATTTTTGCCATCCCCTCAATGGGAGGCAAAATCAGTAAATTATTATGATTTTTGCAGCTAGCGGTTCAATAAACAGGGAAAACAGAAGGAGGGGTTAGCAGAAATCCCAGTTGAGTTCTGCAATTGATATTTACCATCCCAGCTTCTGCCCCATTAATAATAATTTTGGCCTACGCCTGGCTATATACTTCTTTCAGCATACGTATCAACTAATGTGGAAAACCAAACTTATCCAAAATAAAAAATAAGGCACGCCAATCTACCAACTCAAAAGCCTTTTCGGCATCCATCATTAGAACTGCTGCTTTGATCTTATTAGCCGAAAAATAGTCAATAGCTTGCATTAAAAAATATGTGTTAGTTGCCATTAGCCGTCCTGGAAGAAAATCATTTTGATCTATATGAACCACCTGTTGGGCGCATAGAGCAATTCTCATTGCCCAGATTTTCATAAATATTTTGTAATCTGTGTTTAACAGACTAATAGTGTGGTAAGAATTAGGATCTTGTGGGTCTTTATCCTTTTTAAGGAAGATTACCACCACTGATGCCTTAAAACTTTTGAGGATATCTATCTAGTCTTTTATTTGAATAAACAAATTAGTTAAAAAAGTAAGTAATTCCTTTTGAAACATTTTATACACTTCTACCGGGATCCCATGAGAGCCACCGGCCTTGGCATTTGCCATACTTTTCAATACTGTCAAAATTTCTGAAACTTCTATGGAACTATTAAGCTTCTCAGTCAACTGCAGAGACAACTGAGGCAGGTCTAATAATTCAAAGTATGATGTCAGTTCTGACTCTTCTATAACCTGTAATTCTGTATAATTTTTTTTTAAATGAGAGAGAAAGACATCTGCAATCGTGTGTTTATCTTCTTCTAAGCGGCCAGTAATTGGATTTTTAACTTGACTTATTATTTGTCCAGCTTTCTGACTTTTTGCGGTCCAGGCCAAAAATCTGCCAATATGCTGACTCCTCTAACAAAAAAACATCCTTCAATTGCTCCTTAGCTTTTAATAATTCTTGCTGTTGTATCTTAAAAGTATATTCCTCTGTCGTTGTTAAGTTTACGTCTTGTCTCGCTTTATTCACAGCGGCCTGTAACTCCAGAATTTTTTGCTTATGCTGTTTACTCAGCCTGGACTTATAGGAAATAGTTTGCCCTCTGAAAGCAGCTTTAAATGCCTCCCAAACCATAAAGATTGGGGCAGTATTTTCATTAAATTGGAAAAACTCCCTAATAAAAATTCTAGTTTCCCTTTGCCAAGTGATATCTTCTAATAAAGACTTATCGAACTGCCACCTTAGTTTCTTGTTTGGGGTGATCCCTAAGATTAATGTAAAAGAAACTACAGAGTGGTCAGAAAAAGAGTTAGCCAGTATCTCTGTCTTGCTATTAGCTAGTAATGTATCCACCAAAGAAAAGTCCAATCGAGATGCCGTTCTATATCTAGAAGAGTAACAAGTGAATTGAGAGAAACCTTGGTGCCCTTGCCTCCATGGATCTGTTAAAGCCAAATCCATTGTCATATTTTTATTAGCTTTGCGGTTTTCGGCTTTAATTGTCGTTTTGCTTTATTCGAGGTATCAAGTGTCAGATTCTGAATAAAATTAAAATCACCCCCATAATCAGTATATCTTCCATATTCACCGCCATTTCATAGATTTGTTCGAATGCTATGGTTTCACTTTCATCATCTATGGGTCTTGACATGGATTTAAGACTATGTAGCCTTGGTATTGGGCGCACCAACATTTAATTGCACCAGCTGCTTCTGAGCAGAGCTTTTGGCACCAGTACTCTTTTTTACAAATGAAGCACTGGTTGAATGGATATATGCTGTAATGGGAATATAACAATGGGGCGTGCCAGTCCATAAACAGATAGCAGTTGCCTCAGTGGTAGTTTTTACTTCATAATGTTTAACCAGCAGAATATTTATTCGCCTTCGTAGAGGATGAAGTGGGGGATTGACTCTATCACTCCCTTTTCACATGAGGTAGCCATGAGGTTGCATCTATAGTTGACGAACTGACAAGAAAGCTTTCAATAGGCTGTATTCCAATCCAGAGTTTCAAGGAAACAGTTGTACTTCAGACGTAATCACATCAAGATAGATTTCTATGCTGAGCTGTGAATTTACTCTTAGGCAGCCCTGTAATAATGTTCCTCTTGAATCATTTTTGCCCAGGTACTTAATTTTTTTCTCACAGTACTTACTCTCATCGGTCATTGCACTTGATATTTCCACAAACATTGTCACAGTCAATTTATTTTCACTGTTTTTATTACATGCCTTACAAGTTGATTTCTCGCAAACTAGATCATGCTTGCTTCGAACACCAAGAGACCATTTTGGATGCAGATATGCATGCTAGCTTGTATTCAGCTTAGTCCACAACAGAAATGGACACAATTGGATCACATCCTCATATCCTGCCTTCCAATCTTAAAGGTTTAAGGGGTACATGTGTTCAGGCAGCAAGGGTTTCCTCAGAAACTCATTTTCGATTTTCTGAATTTTATGCATATTACTAACGCCCCCAAAGATCTGCCCCATATATTGGAACTTCAATTGTGTTCTTCTTATATATCTCAAGAATTTTCTTGATTATTTTTATATTTATTTATTTCTTCATAGATGTCCAATTATTAAAAGCCATTGCATACAAAATCGTTAAAAGGATTCCATAGTTACTTCCTTTTATTCACACCTGTGCACTTTTGACTCATATTATAGGTCTCATAAAGAATTCTATGGTTACTCACCTGTACGGAGATTTATTCCTCTATTTGTTGGTGTTAGACTGTCTCACATATAGGAAGATCATTGACGCAACTCATTACTGGAAATATAGCTCTCATATACTCCTACATGACTCTTCTGTACAGTACTCAACAGTAGAGATATGTGATGTATCAATTATAGAACCGAAAGTCTTACCCATAGGAAGGTCATGATTGCTAAGAGATCTCCTGGTATACCAAATATGATCGGTGTCTGCCGAAGGGTTACCACTCTTTAAGGTCACTAACAGAGCTATCTTCCCCCACCTACGTAAGACATACACTTCCTTTTATTCACACCTGTGCACTTTTGACTCATATTATAGGTCTCATAAAGAATTCTATGGTTACTCACCTGTACGGAGATTTATTCCTCTATTTGTTGGTGTTAGACTGTCTCACATATGGGAAGATCATTGACGCAACTCATTACTGGAAATGTAGGTCTCTTATATACTCCTACATGACTCTTCTGTACAGTACTCAACAGTAGAGATATGTGATGTATCAAGTATAGAACCGAAAGTCTTACCCATAGGAAGGTCAAGAAGAAATGTAACATTTTGCTGGAAATGTAATCAATAAGTTATCTCAAATACATAACCTAATTATGTCTCAATTTGTGCATAGTCTTCCCCCTCCCATCAATGTAACTCCCCTTTCTATCTGTACAATTATTTTGTTTTTTACCACTGTACAACTCTGTATGTAAAATTAATAAAATTCTTTGAACACAAAAAAAAGGATTCCATAGTTAATATAATCACTACTCTTATAAAACTTCATGTTATGCCAGTAATTTGTGAAATCGAGTCACTAAATTTACAGTTTGTACATAAACAGTAAAAAAAGATCGAAAAAGATCACGCTGCAGATTATGGTGATTGGTAAGGAGACTGGTCAATACCCGGCTTGAGCTGAGTGCCATCTTTACGTAATGATTCGAAGAGACACAGCCGGTGGAGCATTTACTTTCTTTGCAAAGCAAGTCCAGCACTTAATAAAGCGAGGAGTTAGTCTGTAATTGGTGACTTGTAGGTGACTCGATCATGGTTCTTCTGCACGTTCAGATCCCTCTTGTTAAAAAATGGGTTTGAGCCAATATCGATGTTCCGTCTGTAGAGCAGGGCAAGTGCATGTCATATGTTCAATTGTCTCCTGTTAATGGTCACATAACCTGCATTTCTTTTTACCATCCAGATTGCGCCAGCACGATGTGAAATCTAAAGTTGGTAACTCACCCAGTGATACATGCTGAGCTGTCCTTTAACTGTGGAAGAAAAGCCAACTGCCAAGTAGGGTTGCGGGTGCAGGGCATAGTAGCTGTTGATGACCAGGTGGGTGTAGGATCGCCTTGCAGTGTACTCTTGTCAATGGTGGAGGTGAGTCATCGCATGTCTTTATTGACTGCAGCTTTAGAGACTGAAAACAAAGTCATTGAGTACCAAAGGTCCCCTAATTGTAGCTTTAAAATTGACAGGTCAAGATGATTTTACTGTTGCGGGTTTGGTGGGGGACTCCAAGCCCCGGAAGCCATTGCCGCCCAGAAGGAGGGGCTGCCCACGCACTCTTAAGTGCCAACGTACTCCTGCAGCGGGGTATGCTGATTTTACTGTTGCCGGTTTGGTAGGTGACTTCAAGCCCTAGAAGCCATTGCCATCTAGAAAGAGGGGCTGCCCACGTGGTCTTAAGCACCAACGTACTCCCATGGCGCGAGACGTGCGCAGGCCTTGTCTTGGCAAAGGGCAGGCCTGTCCTTGTCCGTCATTGGCAGGAAGAGGCAGGGCAGGGCCAGCCCTCTTGGCTTTTGATCTTGGCAAACCTTAGACAGATTGATCCCAAGCTAATAAACTGTGAGTTGCCGCAAGTTTTCCTTGTACTTATTGTGACTGGGCTGCCCGTTTATATTGTTTGTGCCTTGTTCATCTGGCCATTCATTGAAGACCTCAAGCCCTGCGGTCCCCAAGCCGGTTGCTGTTTTTACACGTCATTGCTTTGAGTGTCTACGTCTAGAACTTGTTATTAATTCAATTGATAGTGCTTCTGGCCATTGGTGGGGGGATCGGGGCCTTGTAGTTTCTTGGTGCAGCAGTGATTGTTGGGCATGAAGAGCAGCAGTGTTGCTGCCAGTGAACACGGCGACCCTGCCCTCAATTATCACAACATTCTATTTCATTTGTAAACTTGTAGCCTAATCTAAGCATGGGGAAAAGAAAGTCAACTGACTGTGGGAGTGGGGAGGCTCGGCCTAAAAACAATAAAGCCAAACAGGCTCATAAGTCTGCAGGAAGTAATTGTGTCCTAGATCGGATATATGATCTCTTAGATGAATGCAAGGGAATTCTCGATCCTTCAACCTCGCTGGATCTGACTGAACCTATTACCCCCCCAACTAACCCAAATTCAAAATCGCAAAAACGCATTCCCTAAAATGTTTAATAAACCCACCACACGTAGTACAAATAAATCCTTTACTAGTCATGCACCATTGCCCTACACTGTAGACGAAACTGAATCAGGATTGCCCGTACCTCCACCTACTGATCCAGCTCCAGGCACTGTAGATACTGAACTCATTTTAACTAATCGATTTTCACCACTTTTGAATCAAAATTGCACTCAAACAGGAGGAAAGGGGTTGGAGAAGGGCATAGGTGCTTTGGGAATTGGGGCAGTAGAGGAGATAAGGGATGGTGGCAGTGCTGGATTAGGGGACGTGGTTTCCTCAGATTGGCTAGTTAGGAATGACTTTGCTGCTTCTAGAATTATAGCAGACCTGAGGACAGAAGTCCAAAATTGCTGAAATCTGTTGTTCAAGATCTCACCAAACAGGTTAAATTCCTTCTAGCCAGAGGTGACCTAGACGTCCAACCCCCGAAGCAGATTCCTACCCACCACACACATTCGACTCTGCTTACTAATAACCCACATCCTCCCATGGTAGAACCACACCAACATGCTTCATGCATCACCCCTGTGTTACCAGTCAGCCATGCAGTTCCTGGGGGGATGCAAAATATATGGACACAAGCTAATAAAGGCAGATTTGCTCACCAGGGTATTGTTTAAACCTCCGACCACCCTTTGCTATTCTCAAGTACTGACAACCCGGCAATCAACTCCATCGAATGGTGTCAACAGACTCAGTTGCCTCCTAAATGTGTTGATATGACTAATGAGCCCAAAGCTCCCTCCTATGTTAAATACGAAGGCAAAGACTCCCTAAATAATAAAGCCATTCATTGGATCCGCCATGTAAGGGGTTGTCGTTCAGTCATACGGGGGGACTTTTTGCAAGCCAAAAGGCTAATCCACCCAAACATCCATACAGACTGTATAGAATTACTTTTGGCTGATGGAAATGTGGCTCATAACCTGATAGCTCTAGAAGTTAGATTGAGTTCCCCGACGCCTCTGGCATCCAGCTTAAATATTGACCCCCTCAACCTTCATTGCTGCCTACTGTACATCTTACTCATGCCCGCCTAGGCTCTGATTCTATCCTAGCAACAAAGGAGTGACTAAACCAGCAAGACAATTCTGTGTGTACTAAACATATACGGCTAGCTCTCGCAGCAGCTCAATAGCTACAACATATGACAGCCACTACACAGATACCTCTTTGCAAGTCCCCCAAGTTAATGTCCTTGGAAATGAAAATGAGTTGTTGTTAGCTGATGAAAGGCCTGCCAGAGGGGCTTTGCTTCCATCATTAACCCGGGTTCAAGTACAATTAGGGGTCACAAACCAACATCACGCAACTTACCCCCACTAATGAGCAAGCTAATCCTAGCAGGCTGAGTCTGGTCTCACGGAATGCGGCAGGGGTGAGGTCAAAAATGTCCCTTACGCATTGGACCCAAGATATTGAATTGTTAGATATTTGTATCCTCCAGGAAACTTGGACTACCTCCCCTGTATACATTCCAGGCTACCTCACGTTCCATCGCCCAGCATGTTCCAATAAACCAGGCCGTCCATCTGGGGGGTTGCTGATTTGGGTGAAAATCGCGCTCCACTGCACGATACGGGAGCTCACGTCCAACAGCCCTGATATTTTAGCTATCCAAATTAGGGGAACGAATGGCACTGTAATCGACTTTTTTAATGTCTATGCACGAGGAACCAGAGCAGGTAGGAGGTTGACTACTCTCCAAGAGTTGGAAGAACTACTGGATAAAAGGGCCACACAGCCCCTATTGATTGTAGATGGCGATTTTAACGTCATTTTTTAACTCCTAGAGAAGGAGGACATATGTGGGTATAGAGAGGAAGAAGAGATGTGGCTTGTTCCCCACCTTGACCTACCCCTGATTAAAAAGTGGTCACAAGTAGCGCTCCAGCTTAATGCACTCACCCTTGAGTTTGGCCTTAGGACACCAAACGGCTGTACAAAATCAGATAAAATGGGGGCCAATACATATAACAGAACCACTAATATAAGTCGTATAGACTACTTTCTGCTGGATCTGAGATTGTGGCCTAGAGTGGTAAATATGACTGTGGGTCACACCACAGACAGCGACCACAACCCTCTGGAACTACACTTGGTATCCCCTTGGGACACTCCCCAGAGTTCCCCTAACATCACCCTCACATCTAGGGAGGTTCACCTAACAAATGATAATAGGCGTCTAAAATGGTCCCAGGTAACTATGGATGTAGATAAACTCAAAATAATCAAGTCTAATCTTTTGGCAAGTACTGTAGAACTACATAGATTGGCTCAGCACCAGGGAGGGCTGGACGAGATCCCGGCCTGCCATGACTATTTATTTAAACAACTGGCTACTTGTTTTAGCAAACCAAGATGTCCCCAAGCAACTGGAAAGAAGACTAGGTTGCAGTTTGCCTGGTACAACAAAGAGTGTAGGAGCCTTCGACAACAACTAGCCCATGCCATCAGCATTAACAATGTGAAGCAAGAATAGGAAGTGAGGAGATCTTACAAGCTAGCCCAGGCTAGAGCGAAAAGGGAATGGGACAAGAATAGATGGGAGCAAATCAGAGAGGCCTGTGCCAAAAAAGATTCCCAGCAATTCTGGCTTCTAGTAACTAGGGGGGATGCTAATAGACCCCTGCCGCCGACTAATAATATCTCAACAGAAGCTTGGTTTGATCACTTCTCGTCACTCTATTCTGGGCCCTGTGTCCCAGACACAGAAGACCCCATGCTTGGTAGAGTTCATTTTACTGCCATTGATTTCTTCTCGAGAGATGAAATCATGTCTTGTGTCAACTCCATTGTAAGGGCTAAAGCCTCTGGCCCGGATGGCATCCTGGGTGGCGTCTTTGTTAATGACCCCGAGAATTGGACATCCTACATCTTGGCCCTAGCCAATGGGATTGCAGCAGGGGCCCAAATACGATCTTCATGGAAGGGATCGGAGGTAATCCCAGTATACAAGAAGGGTGATAGATCTGTACCCTTCAACTACAGGCCTATTAGTCTCATTGATTGTGTACAAAAGGTGTTTGCTCGAACACTCCTCTTGAAGATACAGGCCTGGATTACCGAACACAATATCCTGTCCCCATACCAAGCTGGGTTCAGGCAAAAAATAAGCACCATCGACTAGGTATTCCGAATTCTTTTATTGACCTGGAAGACAGTGATTATTGGACAGGGTAGCCTCTATGTGGCTTTTATTGACCTAAGGTCCGCTTTTGACCTAGTTCCAAGAAATAAGCTCTGGACTGTTCTCAAAGAGATGGGCCTCCCTCCTATGGTCTTAGCACTTGTTATCCACCTCCATGAGGCTAACTATGCAAGGGTTCGTTGGGGCAATCAAGGACAGCACACTGATCAGATTAAAGTCAACAAGTGGGTCCGACAGGGCTGTGTACTGGGCCCTACACTCTTCTCATTATTCATAAGTGGAATAGTCCAGTACCTTTCTGAGGTCCCCGCAGATGCCCCCACCCTAGGAGGCGACAAAGTGGTAACACTGTTGTTCGCTGATGACACGTTGTTAGTCTCTAAAACCCCTAGAGGGCTACAATTGCTTCTAGACCACTTCAAGGCCTTCTGTGATTCCCGAGGCCTAGAGTTTAACACCTCAAAGACAAAGCTTCTAATGTTGAACCCTCATAAAACATACAAAGGGAAGTTAACACTGGGTGGGGTCCCGCTGGAGAGAGTGAGTACCTTTGACTATCTGGGGATCCCTCGCTCCAACGACATGTCTTGGAAGCCTCAAGTATCGAAGCGCACTCTCCACCATAGACAGATAACTGAGGCTTTGACCAAAGGGCATAGGACCTCCCATAATAAACCAGTAGCAGCTCCTCTCCATATATATGACTGCAAGGTAGTAGGCTCAGCACTGTATGGTGCGGAACTGTGGGGATTTGAAAAGATGGAAGGCCTCCTGACTACAGAGAACAAGTTCCTGAGGGCCCTGGTTTCACTCTTGCAGAGAACCCCTCTTCACCCACCATGGCTGGACATGGGACGAGCCACCATTATTGAGAAGGCCAAGCTACACCCCCTATTATTCTGGCTTCGCTTAAAATCGACCCCCGAATTGCTTCCTTATGCTGCTGCCCTCTCTGAAGTGAAGGTACTTGATCGCTTTAAGAAAATTACCTGGTTTTGCGAGGTTAAATCTCTGCTCACCGCAATCGGTCTAGAGGGGCTGTGGGAACCTAAGGATCCAGCACGACTGCCTAGCAAGGAATTGCTAAAGAAACAATATTGGCATTAGGAGGTTCAGTCCTCTTTTTCATATCCGTCCTGGGATCGTTTAACCATGGAGTTCATGGAGTTTAAACTGTCTGCCTCATACGAACAAAATATTGAGGCTATTACAATTCCCCAGGATAGGAAGCTGTATATGCAATTATTTAGATTTGGTTCACTTCCAGTGAATTTCCTTACAGCTTCTTGGTGTCAGCCATCCATTTTTTCACAATTTTGTCCTGGCTGTCCCCTTGCTGTTGAGTCAATTGGTCACATATGTTTTGCCTGTCCACTGTATTAGCTGCCAAGAGACAAATGGTTTGTTCCCATCTGTAAATAATTTGGTATTAGATGCCATCTCGAGGCACTGCGCATTCTAAAATCTGACTCTAGCTTACTGGTAGTCTGCGCTGTAGCAAAGTTTCTTGGTATTATGTGGGCAATTCGAAGGTCTGTGTTGCAATAGTAACACCGTTATATTTGTCAATGTACAACCCCTTTATGTACTTTTTATGGTGTCTTAATTGTTTATTTAATCTCTGTGTAACTGTGAAATTGGCGATTTAACTTGTCCAGTTTTTTAACACTATTCTCATTACCAAGCCATCATGGCGGGCCATGCCTTTTACATTTGTTTAGGGATAGGCCCTGGCTGATCCTGTTTTTTAGCGTTCTGTCTCATTTTATTCTCTTATCCAATTTTTAAGTAATGGAGTAATACTTTTAGCTGATCACCGATGTATTTTTTGCATGTACCTAATAACCCTGTGTATTATGAATTGTATGCATTTGCACTTTTATGGTCTGAGGACCGAAATAAAGTTTATGATGACTGGTCAAAATATACCCGGGCCGATGATGATGGTCCATGAATCTACATTGATTAAGGCGCCCCGATGTTGTGTTTGCAACAGAGAACTGCTCCCACATTCTGCACCATGGTCAAGCCATTTTGACTTTTTACTGAATCTATGTGGACTTACTGTCAAAATGAATGCCTCACTAATTAAAGGATGAGACTTTTTCTAAAAACATACCACATTAACAGTGAATGTTCTTTTTAGTGGGGTCTTCTTGTTCAACTTCACAACCTTGGTTTTCATTAGATCGATTGTCAATGTCTTTATTTGGCGACAGGTTTCAAAATCTTGTAATACTTGTGCATGGACAGCTCGGTGAGGGCACGGAGGACAGCATTGACTTCAATAAGTAGTATTATCCATTTCCTCCTCCCAACTGTCAGGTGTCCAGCTTCAATTCAAAGTGTTAACATTATTTCTATATTGATTGAATAGGAGCGTCGACAAAACACACCCCTTTCAGAAACCCATATTTATTGCGATTTCATTTGTACATTCCCCATCCTCACTGTCTCTAACCCTAGCTGTTGTCTGTTCATGAAGTTGTAACAGGGGATTAAGGAGGTGTTCTGGGATACCCATATTTTTTTAAATGATAACACCTAGAACGTTCTAATTTATTGAGTTGAAGGCAGTTATTATGTCAACAAAGATGATATACAGGGAGCGTATTTTACTGTGACTGTATTTTCACATATTTGAAAGAGGCTAATAGCCTAGTTGATGGTTCAGAGGCCATATGTGAAACCGATCTGGGTTCCACATAGTATGCCTTCATTCTCCAACCACGCATTCAGTCAATTCAGTATAAGTTTTCAACAAATCTGTCCTTTTCCACCCAGGAGCAAAATTGTGTGATAGCATGCAATATGTGGAAGTTGGTCTTCTTGTATTCAGGATGACTGTTGTAGATATTTAGGATTACGTTAATTAACTACTACTGCTATAAACTTCATTAAAGGCTCTACATGCAAATGGACACCAAATTTGTATCTAGACTTTATAAACATCTGTAGGAACTTTGTGGGCTCCAGGGCCTTGTTTGATTTAAGGCCACAGATGGTTCTGCTAATCTCTATGGCCTTAAACCTCAGACCACAGGAGCTGGTTTGTCTTCCATGGGACTCTGTCAAGCAGGATAGTGGTTGAATGATCCGCTTTTACCTTTTGGCACACAGATTTGCTTCACCTTGTTTAATCCATGGAGCTTTTCTGCCTTTTTACATCTGTACAGGGGTTTGACATGCTACTATCACTTGATACATCATACACCTGTCTCTATGCTTACTTGGACACTTTACAGCTCAGGAGACTAGATCCCAAAATCTTCTAGTGTCTTTTTCAAGGAGAGCTTTATGGTTCTATCAGGGCTTATTCTGTGGCATGTTGCTTTTTGTGCACAATCAGTACTTTATATTACTTCCTACTGGTTTTAAGTATTTGTTGTCTGACCTGGATATCATGAAATAATCTTAACAATATAGAAAGTTCCTGCTTTTCCAATTAGCATTAACTGTCAAATCATCTTGATTTCTATGTGTTTTTGTATGGTACTGATATCCTTATCATTGTTAGATTTATTGAGATCGCTGCCAGGGTTTTTTCAAAGACTAATGCTGCTTTTCTTCCCAAATTGGGGCTTATTCAGAGAGCCAATGAGTAATGCTAAGGCATTGTAATTTTCACTATGCCATCTAATTTTTTTTGGATTGATTGTAAAGCTAGATCTTTGTAGACTACCATTTGCTCAATTTGTGTTGCACATTTCTTAACTTTAGCAGATTTATGTTATTAGCTGGTGGTGATCAGTTTCAACTCTATGCTGGACCTTCATGTGTACTACATACCATACTTCAATGTTGATCAAAGCATAGTCAATGAGACTGTTTATGGATATTATTATAAAAGTGTTCATGGCTATCTGATCAGAGCTAATGTGACAATTCAGCACCCACAGGGCCCCTGTGCCATCAGCATTGCATCCTGAACTCCTGTTTTGTGTATTTCTGCTAATGTACATATGTTTCTGGTAGGCCCCACACATTCTCCTGAAATAGGTCCTGGTCAACCATTCTAGCTTCATACCTAGAATTAAAATTTCCACATACAAGAACAACAGGTTTGTCCCTGCTTTTATGGGCTTCTTTGAAGTCCACAATAGTTGCCTCAATCTTGATCATAACTTGCTTATCTCTTTTTAGATTTCATGAAGGGTAATAAACATTATAAATGTCAATTAAAAATGCATCACTTTGAAGCATCATTTACTAAATATTACTTCCTAGCAAACGGTTTATGATAGAACTATTAGGTGAGAATAGCAAGGAGAGGGTGTAGGAAGCTGGCTCTGTATATAATAATCCAAATTGAGGTATAGTGTACACAGAGTCCAGTGGATTCTCAAAGGTAGGCAGAGGTAAAGGTAGATAACACCTTACTCTCTATTTGTGGTAGTATGGGAGAGCAGTAAGGCTTTATCAGAGGGTAGTGCTAAGCATTTATTTTACACGCGCAGGCAAGAAATGATGTCACACACTCAAGGTCTGAACTCTGACCAGTTGGTTTGTATAAAAATATTATTTAGTTATATTTCTTTTCTAGAACCAAGCCAGGCCTGGTACAGGTCAGTATAGAAATACTTTGCAAGCATATGCAGTTTAAATACAGATTGAATGCAATGAATTAGTTACAGTATAATTACTTTGTAGTCACAGACAGTCAGAGTTACTTTGCAATTACTTTTCTTATGCAGCCAGGTATCTCTAGATGCTAGGTTGGTGCATTTCCTGAGGGGAAGAAAAATGAGTCAATGCATTTTGCAAACTTAATACAGGTTTACAGTACTACTCACGAGCCACATGTAGTCCTGAGAAGGCAGAACTGAGCTTACGGGTACGTGGGTAAGATTCTGTCAAATGGGCACTCGAGTCACACCGCTGGTGGCACAGAGGCAGCCGGGTGCAGAGTGCAGGGACCACACATTAGACAATGGGCTAAGCACGGTCGTGGGCTTAAGGACTGTGACAAGCAGGCCACTAGATTGGGGAACAAAAGCTCCTGTGGTAGAGGACAGCACTGAAGGGCCCAATGGCCAACACAAGAACTACACCACCAGCAACACAGGGGCGGCTGGGTGTAGGATGCGGTTTTGGCTGTTGCTGCAGATTCGGTCGCGGTTCCCTCATAGTCGGTCAGCTGCTGTTGAGGCGAATGGGGGCTTTGGGAGTCGTCGTCCTGTGACCGCATGCATTTGATGACGGATTTGTTTAGACGGTCACGGTTGCTGTTTCTGGACCGCTTCAGTTACGAGTCGGTCGGGGGGGTCACCTTTGGTCACGGTTGAAGGGACCTTCCCGTTGTTGGCTGCAGGTTTGATTTAGGAACTTTTGGAGGTTCAGGGGTCACTGGGATCTGTTAGGTTTTAAAATCCCGTCCCTGCTATATACTCCTCTCACGTTATATTAGGTTAGCAACGTGTGGCTAAATAGATGCCAGTCGTATTTATGTTATGCAACTCACTGAGTTATCCCCGTAATGTGCAGGCTTCAGTTGGCGAATGCGACTCCATTTTGTTTTTTGCAAGTCTTATTAGGCTGCTTAGACTGTGCCAGAGTTAGGCCTCATGGCCCGTAATGCTTGCCTCAGCAGAAAACTGTATTTCGTTATTATTTTTCCTTCCTGTTCAAGGCTGTTTCCTGACCTGCTAATGAGGAGACAATTCAGCTCTCACATACCAATCTAAGTGTGTAGTTCTGCTCCCACGTTAGGAGACGCTGAGACCCGGCACAGTGGCCTTGGGTTTCTGATAACATGTACCCATCTGGCAGGTGGTAGCTCATCTCCCAGTGCCTCCTTTGTTCATGTTCGGCCTCGGCCGTTAGTTTTCCATGGTGGGCGGGGTTGGAGGCTTTTGGGGAAGAATGATTACTCACTGTGGACCGTTGGGGAGTCAGTCCCTCGGCAGACATCTTAGGGTGCAGGTCATGATGGACTCCTCTGCAGAGCACTTCTAATAAACATGTTATGTTATGTTATGTTATGTTATTAGCACTTATATCGCGCACGGATACTCAAGAGTGTCCCGGCGCGGAAGCCAAATGCAAATGCTACGGGCTGAAAAGAACTGTAAGTTAATTAAAAAGTAGGGTTTTTAGCTGCTTCTTAAACAGCCTGGGGTCTTGTGCATTCCGCAGTTCGTATGGAAGGGAATTCCAAGCTTATGCTGCCTTAAAAGATAAGGAACTGCCCCCCATTCGTGGAAGGCGAAAGCAGGGTATCACTGCAAGACGCTGCGAGGCTGAACGCAGTTGTCTTCAAGGGGCATAAAAGCTAAAACGTCTCCTAAGATATGGCGGACCAGATCCATGAAGAGCTCCATGGGCCAGGGTAAGGGCTTTAAATTTGACACGTTGAGCCACAGGAAGCCAATGTAAGTCATGCAAATGTTGTTTTATGCTTGATCTTCCTGGGATGCCAAGCAAAGCTCTGGCTGCAGCATTTTGTATTATTATACACAGCGCATTAGCATAATCAATGCGTGAAAGAATAAGGGCGCGAGTAACCATTTACTTCGCTGGCCTGGGTAGCAGCGGAAAGAACTTCCTGAGCGATTTCAATGTGCCAAAGCACAGTCCAGCTAGTTTTTTTATCTGCATAGAAAACCGGAGATCTTCACTAAACCAGACCCCCAGATTCTTAACAGGTTGACCTGCAGAATTTGGTAGGGGATACTCTGTGGGCCAGAGTGCCTCCCTAAATTGCGGAGGGAAGGACCCATACAGAAGCACCTCTGACTTGTCCTCGTTACACTTAAGCTGAGCAGATGCGAGCCATTTAAAGATGGCTGAGAGACAGTCTTTAGCTCGGTCCAGGGACAGATCATTTTCCTTCCAAGTGAAGAGGAGCTGTGTATCATCTGCATACGCTATGATCTTAGCTCCCAGCTCCTCTGCTAGATTGATCAGGGGAGTGACATATATGTTGAAGAGAAGAGGACTCAAAGTGGAGCCCTGTGGAACTCACGTGGTCACCTTTTTTGGGGCCGAGGAGAACGGAGGCAGCATACCTGCTGTGATCTGTCCTCTAGAAATGATTTAAGCCAATCCCATGCTAGACCAGAGACGCCGATGCTCGAGAGACGGGCTAGTAGTTAGAGGTGGGGCACCGTATCAAAGGCGGCAGAGAGATCCAATAGAATCAGAGCTGCTCTGCCGCCTGCATCCAGACATTCTCTTATAGCCTCCGACATTTCAACAAGGGCAGTCTCTGTGCTATATGTGGCCCTGAATCCCGATTGGGCTGGGTGGAGCAAGCCAGATGTTTCAACAAAATTGGCAAGCTGTTTATAAACCGCTTTCTCACACACTTTCGCCACAGCCGGGAGAAGAGAAATGGGTCGGTAGCTAGCAAGCGTGGAGGGATCCAAAGAAGGCTTTTTTAAAAGAGGTAGCAGTTTGGCCTGTTTCCATTCTAGTGGAACTGTGGCGGTCTGGAGAGACATATTGATGATGGTATTAACCTCAGGATTGACCACCTCAGCAGCAGCAGCTAACAGCCTGGCCAGACAGGGGTCGGCCTGAGAACCCGATTTCAATGATTTAAGAATAGACAATGAATCATGAGGGGCAATAGGAGAAAATCCCATCAGAGAAGAAAAGGATGGATTGGAAACTGGGGTATTCTGAAGGGGGAACCCCGCCTGCCCAGGAGTGCTAGTCCCAAAATTGGCCTGGATCGTCTCGATCTTGTCAATGAAGAAACTAGACAGTTTCTCGCACCATGAGTCAGAGGCAGGAAAGGCAATGCGCTCTGCGCCGGGGGCTAGTAATCTCTGAACAATTGAAAATATTTCTTTGGTATTATTTTTGGACATGGCAATGCGCTCCGCATAATAACTGCTTTTGGCGTGCCTAATGGAAGCATAGTAATAGTATGCTTTCTGAGCCTTCCTTAATGCTACTTTTGCCAAAGGGCAGTAAGCCTGTCTCCAACCTAGTTCCAATTTTTTACAGTGCTGTTTTAGCTCTTTGAGCTTGCTAGATTACCAAGGTTTAGAGGGGGCATTTCTTACTCGCTTATTAGAGAGGGGCGGGGATAAATATTCCACTGCCTGAGAGATCGAATTAGTGAAGCTCTCCAAAGCTCCACCCAGATCCTTGTCAAAGGCAGGCCGAGTGTCTGACAGGACTCGACTCAAAGCAGAAGGATCGATTCTTTGAGAAGGTCTACCTTGGTGATGTCCCTTATTAGGATAAGGCATCTGAATGGTCCACGAAAAATGGATCAGGAAGTGATTCGACCAGGAGACTCGAAGGGGTTCTTTAACACATAATGGGAAATTGGAGCAAACCGGGTCTAAGATGTGCCCACCGCGGTGTGACGGAGAACTTACTAACATGTAAGTTTGTATTCTCTACTGTCTGACCGACTCTTCATTCTTGGGAAGGCATAGCAGGTGGTTGTGAGAAAACCCGAGTGGCCCTAGCGGGCCACTTCCTTCCGTTGGTGCCCGAACAGGGACCCCGCAAGGTGATCCGACTCGCCCGTAATCAGGTTGCAGGGTCGGGGGGTGCGTTTGGTTGGTTGGGCAGATCGGGGTACCCCACACAATACCAAGCTTGGTTCTCGCAGCATCCCCGCCCGGCTGATGGGGTGCCCCCTCGTCTAGTGGTCACCCGCTGGGGTCCTGAGAAGGCAAAACCTTGGAGTTGGCCGTTTGGTCCGAAGAGTCGGCAGTGGAGAATAACTTGACTCGACCTGTGTGCACGAGGTGAGTGATTTGATTCTTGGAAAAAATGGTGCCATTCTTGGACGGCACGAGCCTGCGGGCTGTGTCTTGATACGGTCCTTGAACTGTCTTGTCTGCAGTTCTTGAACTGCCTTGCTTGAACGACACGAGTCGGCGGGCAGTGTCTTGGTACGGTCTCCGGACCGTCTTGTATTGAACTTGGTGGGTCTGCGGACCCTTGAAAAAGACACAGAGTGTTTGTGAGCAGCTCACCGGACCACCTGGAAATTTGGCCTGCGCTTGAAAAGGCCCGGGACTGCCCACGAACAATCTGCCAGACCAACTGGTAATTTGGCTAATGCTTGAAAAGGTCTGGGGCTAGCGCCTGTCTTCTTGAATTTGACACAGTCTCCGGACTGTAGGGAGTGGTCCCTGGACTAGTTTTGTTTGGCTTCATGACTAATATTTGTTATTTTATCTTGTCTTAGTTTGTTGATTGTTGGTGTTTTACTTGTCCGTTAGGGACAGTGCATGTGTCTTATATTAAGATGCCTTGTTTTAGCAAATTGGGGTGTTTTGGATATTGATGTTGTTCTACTGATGCTCGATTGGAAGAGAGCCAGCCTGCACCTCAACCAAATTTTGACATTTATGTTAAACATGGTATTGGCCCTGTTATGTTTAGCACATTGTGGCATAAATATACGAGGGACAATGCTGAGTTACAGTGGCCGCTTACTGGCTCATTTGATGAACAGAAATTGAACTTCTTGCAGGACAAGTTGTTTGCTAGGAGGAGCAGACAGTCGATGTTTGATTCTCTGAGAGTATGGCAGAAAGAAGCAAAGCAGTGACGCATGAGGGCAGAGAAAGAGGCCCGGAAGAGACAGACGCAAACGATAACACAGAAAGCAGTAGCTTATGAAAGAGGAAAGGTAGAGAAGGGTATAGAATGTGCAGAAAGAAAGTTTCGGTTACAGACAGATAAGTGCTATGTTGCTAGGGAGGAAGGTGATGCTTTCATCGAAGAACTATTGGATTCTCGTCCTCCTCCTCCTTATGCCCCTGAACGGATATACCCGGCAGTCCCAGCCTCTCAGTCCTTGGCCCCTCATGCCGCCCCTTCTAGCATCCCTGTTTCTGGTACTACCGCTTCTGCCCCGGCCCCTCTTCTTCTCTTCTATTCACACCAGTCACCAGGGCGGGTGCTGTTAGCTCCCCTGCCCAGTCTGTTAGTTCTGTGTCGACTGCTACTCCCCCTTTCACCCCTACCACCCTGTCTCCCTACCTGATGGTACCCGTCTCTGCGTCTGCTCCCTCCCCTGTGAGTGTGACACACCAGGCAAAGTTGAATGTGGAAACTCCCGCACGTGGAGTGCATGATGTGAACTGAACAGCAGTGCGAGATCGAATGGATAAAGTGTTGGTGCGTTCTGCGGTGGGTGATGAGGAAAAGACAATGGTGGCGAATCAGGCAGCTCAGTGGGCTCGGCACCCGATCTATAGCGTGGAGGATGTGTGGAGTGTGATGAAAGATTACGAGCCGTTTATACAGCAGCATGCCCTTAAGCACATGTCGGCGATGCTGATAGAGTTGTGGTAACAGTGTTTTCAAGGTGTTGCACCGCAAATAATATATGACATACGGGATAGGGTATATGCTGCAGGTATGGCTCCTAATGAGGTCTTTAGCAATATAACGACATTAGTGGGGTACCGAGGTAGATTGCTCCAGAAGATTCCGACAATTGGGACACAGCATCCCATGAGGGAAATTCATCCCATTTACCACCCTGAAATTCCAGAACTGCGCGATTCCACCAATGCTGTGATTAGACAACGGGTCAACGCTCTGTTTCAGGAGCAATGGATTTATACTCCTTGGAAGATGAGTGAGATCCTATCCTTAAAGGGCCAGCTGCCAGACCCCCGAAAAAACCCTACTGCATATTATAAAGAATTGACAGAGGCGGCCTCCTCTACAGTAATGACGTTAGTTGACATAGAGTTGTTTTTCGGCCTGTTGGTAGCAGTGGACATATGGAGGCAAGTCCATACGCAGGATCATGCACTAGAGTTGGGGGGAACATGGAATGAGATCAGGGCTTGGGATAAGGAGCGTAAGTCTGGAGACAAGCCGAAAGCGGAGCTCCTCGCTTTGCCAGGGCGTATTATCACATACATGCATTCACTTATTCTGCCAAGGAGAGTGGATTGGGATAAGTTGACTGCGTGTCACCAGAAGAAGGATGAAAGTGTGTTGGATTTCTTTACTAGATTTGAAGGGGTGTTCTTAGATTTTAGTGGACAGGACCTGTCGCAGGAGGGTGGTGTTCGTTTATTTGTCAACAGATTTGTCACTAACTTACTTCCCGAGATTGCAACACGGTTGCAGGCTTCGGAAAGTACTTGGACGACGTCATCCCCGTCTGTGATATTGAGTATGGCACAATATTACGAACATAGAGAGAATGAGGACAAGGAAAGGGTGGAGAAAAAGTCAAAGGATTTGAAGACGAGGGTATTGATGCCTCAGGTTGCAAGGGGAAATGGACGAGGTAGAGGTTCAGGTTCGGCCCAGCAGCAGACTGGCAGAGGTGGCGTGTCAAACCCGCCCCCTCGGGCTCAACCAATGTGCGTACTGCAAAAAGGAGGGACATTGGCGGAATGAGTGTCCGGAGTTGTTACAGAAGGGTGAGGCCCCAAGGGGTCGAGGTTTTCGAGGACGCGGACGAGGAACAGGAGGTAGAGGGGGAATGCAGTCAGAGGATACGTCACACAATAGGCAGAGCGGGAATTATTTTGATGACCCCAGAGGACGACAGTACTATCACGATGATTATGATATGGACGAAGTGACGGGGTTGTCTCACAGCTAGGACAGCCGAGGACAGGACGAGGGACCAGTTCCTGTGCCTATAGATCGGAATGGACCTTATGTCACTGCTGATTTACAGGGTACTACTGAAAATGTTTTAGTTGATACAGGGGCTATGAATAGCTCTGTTTCCCGTTCACTGGTCCCGGTGACAGCTCTGTCTGGCCAAAACAATGTGTTGGTGGGTTTCTCAGGCATGCCGGTCATTAGCCCCATTTCCAAGCCTCTTGCTTTGACTATTGGCCCCTTTACGGTCGATTCACCATTTCTACTGATGTCAAACTGCGGGGAAAATTTGTTAGAATTCGATTTATTGAAACAGTTGCATGCAACAATTTTCTGTTCTCCAGACGGTGTTTACATGACTATTGGACAGCAGGTTGCTCGTGCCAAACAGTGCTTTGCGAAAGATGCCCCCCTTCCAGCTGAGTTTAGAGATGTACCACTTGCTTTATGGGCTACAGGAGACACAGATGTGGGGTTACTCCAGATCCCGCCTGTTTCTATACAGATCAGAGACAATGCTAAATTGCCACGAATTCCCAAGTACAAGATATCCCAGGCAGGTGAAAAGGCCCTATTGCAAATAATACAGGATTTGATTGAGTCCGGTGTGGTTGAGGAGACTACGGCGAATGTGTGTAATAGCCCTATTCTTTCTATCCTTAAAAAGGCCCCCTTGGATTCTCCTGATGCCCACCCTGATGTTTACCGCTTTGTGATTGACCTCAGAGAGGTTAATAAGATCGTAGTTCCCCAATACCCTGTGGTTCCAGACATTACAGCGATCTTAACAATGATTCCCCCATCCGTGAAATTTTTCTCTGTAATTGACTTGAAAAATGCTTTTTTCAGCATAGCAATTAATACAGATAGCCGATATCTGTTTGGATTCGCAATAGCCGGTCAGAGCTTTAGATTCTGGCGTGCTCCACAAGCCTATACTGAAAGCCCTAGTATTTATAGCCAAGCCTTAAAAGCTCAATTGGATTCTTTGGAGCTTCCCCCTGGTAATGTGCTGTTGCAGTATGTTGACGACCTACTTATTGCTTCGGACAATGAGGCTGGTTGCAAAGACGCCACAGTTAAATTATTGTTGCATCTGGCGCACCATGGACACAAGGTGTCGCTTTCCAAATTTCGGTATTGTTGACAGGAGGTCACCTATTTAGGTCACCTACTGTCGAAGGAGGGTCGCAGACTAACACCTGAGCGCATAGCTACCATTACTAACATGTCTGTCCCTAGAACCCAACGCGAGGTACGCGCGTTTATAGGGATAACATTGTATTGTCGGCATTGGATCCCTAATTACTCCCTACTAACAAAACTCCTTCTTTACCTGATCACAAAAGATGTGCATGAACCCCTGCCTTGGACACCTGCATGCCAGCAAGCTTTTGAGCAACTAAAGACTGCACTTTGCTCTGCTCCTGTGCTTGGTACCCCTGATTACCAGAAGCCTTTTGTACTCTATGTGTATGAGGTGGACGGTTGCGTGCTTTCTGTTCTAACACAGGGTTTCGGTGGTAAGCAGAGACCCTGCGCCTACTTTTCTGCCATGCTCGACAA
The DNA here is from genome assembly GCA_963921515.1 of Calotriton arnoldi. NCBI lineage: Eukaryota > Metazoa > Chordata > Amphibia > Caudata > Salamandridae > Calotriton > Calotriton arnoldi. Next base: position 189,140 of record CAWUFW010012631.1, read on the forward strand.
TGTCGTCAGAGCGCTCCCGAGCTGTCTGAGAGCTGCTGCGGCGGTGGCAGTTTCTATCAGACAATCGGCAGGGCTCGTCCTTGATACTGCTCTCACAGTAACGGTACCCCATGCTGTGGATACACTATTGAATAAGGCAAAGATGCAGCACCTTACTAGTGAGCGTCCGACTGGCTATGAACTGACCCTGTTTGCTCCGCACATTACCATCAAAAGATGTGCTACTCTGAACCCGGTCACGTTACTACCCCTCCCTTCGGAAGAAAAGGGCAATGATGTCCATGATTGCTTATTTCGGACTGAGGAAGAAACGTAGGGACGGGTAGACCTGACTGATGTTCCCTTATCTGAACCCCAAGGGGAACTATATGTCGATGGCTCTTGTTTCAAGTTACCAGATGGCACCACCACTGCAGCCTATGCAATAACAATGTTACACACTGTAGTTGAGACATCCCATATCCCATACCAGTCGGCCCAAGCTGCAGAGTTGGTTGCCCTCCTCAGGGCTTGTGAGTTAAGTGAGGGACTGGCTGTTAGTATCTACACCAACAGCCAGTACGGCTTTGGGGTGGCCCATAATTTTGGGCGCCTCTGGGCGGAGAGAGGGTTCTTGATTTCGCATGGACTGAGGATTCAGAACGGGCCATTGATACATAGATTGCTGTCCGCATTGACACTTCCCAGTAAGTTAGCAATAGTGAAATGTAGCGCTCATAAGGCTATTACAGATGATGTGGGGAGGGGAAATGCTTTCGCAGACCAGACAGCTAAGGAGACAGCTCGATCAAAGATGACACAGATGTTGGTGGCAGGTCCCGCTAGGTGGGTCCCAGACAATGGAATGTTCGAGGACACATTGGAGAATGTCAGGGAAATCCAGGGTGAGGTGACTATAGATGAGTTAGCAATGTGAGAGGAGAGAACAGGTCGCTTGGATGAGGATGGGTGTTGGACTGACTTGTCAGGGAAGCAGCGGTGGTTGCTGCCTAATTCATATGTGCTCCCTGTTGTGACTATGGCCCATGGCCTGGTGCACATTAGTGCTAAAGGAATATACAAGTTGTTGGACCCAGTATGGCAGAATGATAATATCTCTTAGACAGCCACGCATTTAGTGAAGCATTGCATTCATTTGTCTGAAGCATAAACCTGGGAAAGGTACCCCTATACCCGCTGGTAATTTTGCACCACCTTCCTTCCCTTTCGAGGTTCTCCAGATGGATTTCATCGAAATGGAATGGGTAAATAGCCTGAAGTATGTGCTAGTAGTGATCTGCGCATTCAGTAAATGGATTGAGGCTTACCCCACTAAAGAGAATACAGCTATGGCGACGGCGAAGGCACTCATAAAAGAGTACTTCCTGCGCTAGGGATTGCCATGCGTGATCTGGAGTGACAACGGAAGTCACTTTAATGCAAAAATCATTGAATTGGTGTGCACAGGTTTGCATATTAAACAGAAGTTTCATGCAGCGAATCATCCCCAGTCGGCAGGCCTGGTTGTGAAGTACAATGGTACTCTCAAACTGAAGCTAGCGAAGATCCAAGAAAGCATGGGACTGCAATGGCCAGATGCATTACCCTTGGCATTATTATCTACCAGAGCGACAGCGCATTCTAGAACAGGGTTGTCCCCTTACGAGGTGGTCTTCGGACGCCCTGCTAATGTTTGGGGCGTCCCCCAGACCCAAGCGCTTTTCCGAGATAGAGTACCCCTTGCTTGTAGACTACCTGTATGAATTGTCTAAAGATTTTTGTTCTCTTCATCAACAGATACAAGCCACATTGCGGCCAGTACCAGAGGGGCCCAGGCATTGCATACAGCCCGGTGATCACGTGCTGATAAAGAACTTCCAATGGAAGAGCAGCCTGGAGCCGAGGTGGAAGGGGCCAGTAATCGTACTCCTTGCCACTAGAACGGCTGTGAAGGTGGCTGGCAGAAAGCACTGGATTCATGCGTCTCATGTGAAAAGGGTGCCTCTCCCGCTTCCGTATGACCGTTGGGTCAACGAAGGCATCAGTGATCAGGAGTGTGAGAAGGTGCCATGCTTCGTTCCCTTCTCTGACGCCCGAGTGAGGTGGGCGCAGACAGACGAAGAAAATGATGCAGTTCTATCTGAGGCGATCCCACCGGAGATAAGGGCCGCCTCGGATAACACCGTCTCTAACACACTGGAATCTGGATCTCGATGCCCATCTGATCCTGAGTTTCTGCCCCTTTTTGTTGATGAAACAGTGCCTGGAGTTACCAAGTATAATTTGAGGCCCCGAAAAAAGGACGGTGCACCAGCCGAACAGTCTAGGAGTTAGGGAAGGACTTGAGCTTAGGGCACAGGTGCTGTGCCTAAGGTGCCTGTGATCCAGCGGTCTACTAACAACAGATACTCTACTACCATATACTCACTTGGGCCCATACAACTTGCTTCCGCTGCGCTCTAAGTAAACCACTGGAGTTTATTAGTTTTATATGTTACTCATACCTCAAGATCTAGTTATTACTTCTTTAACTAAACCTTCTGCTGATCAAACAGTTCTTTCCTCTGGTCAATGGACCAGTTAGGTAGATCTAGTTGATGGCGATAAAAGACATGACTTATTATGCATTTCTTAATAAGGGTAAAATAATGACAGACTCAATAAGTTTAAAAATCTTTATCTAAATTATGGGTTTTGAACCATCTCAAAGCGTTTCAGTACAAACACCCTCATTCGCGGGAGTGCCAATTCAAAAATATCTCAATAACACTTATCAATTCAGATGCACACAATAACTATGCTCAGAAAGGAGAGGATAGAGACAGAAGAGCATTTATCAAACAATGAATTTCATAATTACCAAAGTACGGTGTGAAGACCAACCCCCTGGCCAAAGGGCTGGTAAGGGCCTCCCAGGACAGATCAGGAGACAAAGGCTTCAGGACAGGAATCAGGACAGGATACTTCACCTCTCTAGTTACCGACGACTACGTTGCACCCCTCTCTGACACTCTCTTCCTCCTCGTGGATCTTCCGCAAATCCCCTTTCTAACCCACCCAAGTTAAGTAGATGGTTCTGCATTCGATTTCTTCATCAGCATTTCAGAGCATCAGCACCACCCCAGCAGCGACAGCATCCCAAGCTCCAAATTGTTTCAGCAGCTTCCACTCCCAACAAGCTTAGCTCAGCTTCCCCGACATCGACTCGACCTTCTTTACTAACTAAACTACTTCAATTATACCCTTTTCGTAGGCATGTACCACCCATTAATGTTTTATTTGCACAGAATACTAACTTCTGATTGGACGGCTAGGGGGGGATGATCATCACACCACACTTATATTTCATTTATTCTCTTTTGACCATTGTTTCCAAACCCCTCCCATCAAACTTTATTCCGCCCGTCCTTTCTCATACATCTTTAAACTTTATTAAATACATTTGTAACTGATTTCTTGAACAAGTTCCTTCATATGAACTCTTCACCCTCATGTTCCCAGGGCACATCTCCGCCGACCTTGGACTCGTGACAAATCCTTGGTCATCTTCCAAGCTTCTGTATCAGGGCGCATGCGTCGCGCCATATTGGTCTGCTCGACTCGGACAACTTTAACAGGCCCAAATACGCACTAATAATAAAGTCGAAAAGGAAAAATGTTATTCTCAAAAATAAATGGTTTCACTGTATACCACCAACCTCTACTCTAACCCATACCATTTGTTATTTCTCTCTCTGCATTTGCGTTAGTTATAAACCCATTTCTAATTTCAGCAAGCAGGTGCCATGCATGTGAGCTTTCAAGCGGCCATTTTATAGCTCTTTGTGCAAGCGCCAGAATTTCCCTCCAAGCGAAAGCATGTCATACTACGTAGATGCAGTAGACGCATGCGCAGTAAAGATCCCATGTTAAATGCGTTCTAGTCCTACGTCTGTGTTATTTGCAGTTAGTAAACACATAGGCAAGCTTCGTTCTTTTCCCGCGTATAATGAAAAATGTATATTATTAATCACAAGACATGTCGTTAGTAATTCGTTAGTAAGTTAAATTGAGAAGATTGCTTCCGAGACCTTGCTCCATCACCTGTATTAGACTAGGGTGAACAACACTGGTGCACTGCCCTGGGCACTGGACAGGATAGCTGAGGGCATTTGCCCAGGAGGGAGGGTGCCCTGTCCTGAAAGAAGAAGGTTTTGTTTTTCTGCAAGGGTTGCGATCGCGCAGCTCCTCCGTGGGAGTGCTTCATAGCACAGTCGTTGATGAACAATAGGAGCCTACCGGCGTGGCTCTAAACGGACGCTGGGTGACTTGTGCCCCCTGGTACTGTCGTTGCAATAAGTGGCTCTAGCCCGTGAATTTTTCCTTCCCTTTTTGACACCTATAAATTGCCCTTGAAGTTGTCCAAATGTATCCCTTTGGTTGTCCTATCCCTGATGAGGAGCAGCCCTTTGCGGCTCCGCGTCCTACTCCAAATGATCCTGTTTGGTCCTCTTGGTCCACTAAGAGTAAAGTAGTGTTTGTTGTCATAATTTTGCTTTCCTTGCTAGCTGTATTTGGGGTGGTTTGGTACCTAGAGGAACAACATCCTGTGCACACCTTGATAGGGACTATCCCGGTTCCAGCAGAGCACTCGTTTGTTACATTGGCCCCACATAAGGAGAGACATAGACAGACTTATGCACAAAATTCTTTCGTTCAGATGCTTCATCAGGTACACAGTACTACTAATGCCACGAATTGCTGGGTGTGTGGGCTACTTCCCTCAGTTATACATAAAAATGATTTGCTAGTGTCATTGCCCCTGTCATACTTGGGTAGCTGTGAAGCCTGGTTCCAACTGCTCTCTATGGTATACATGCACTATTATGCTGACGCTATGAAAATGGTACAAGCTGACTACGAAACAGTGTTGGAGTATATAGTGGTACACCAGGGATATACACCCGGACCAGATGGCAAGGAGGGTACCCTGCACCCCGATGCTTGTATGAATGTATTTGAAGCCCACGAAAATGTCACTTGGTTGCAAAATGAAATGCTAGATTTCCAAGGATTTAATGTCACTGAATACTTTAAATGTTTCCAGGAACGCAATATCACTGAGGACAAAGCTATGCCTGTCCCTGTGATCAACTCAGCAGCTAGTTTCTGTGTTGAAGGAACAGGGAACATTTCAGTAGGGCAGAGTCATTGTAACTACACATACCGATTGAACACTACTAGCAGCCCACCTTTGCTTACACCTCCGAATGTATACTTCATCTGTGGGGAACAGGCTTATACATGGCTCCCGAGAGGGTGGTCTGGCCGGTGTTATGTTTCTTTTCTCTTGCCTCCCGTTTATATTGCACCGCCCAATTACCACAAAGATCATAGACTACAGCGTAGGGATCTCCAGGTACACCGAGTCAAGAGGGTTGTCAATCCAGACGATATTGATCAGACAGATACCTCGCTGCAGCAATTTACTGACATAATGAAGGGCATTCTGCCGTTCTGGGGTCCCATGTTCAATAGTCGTAATATTCGTCGCCTTGCTAGAGTAGTTGAGGGAGTCATTAATACGACTGCCGGTATACTGACTAATATTACAGTCGAGCTTCAGGCTACGAGGCTCGTTTCTCTTCAAAACCGGATGGTTTTAGACGTCATTCTGGCTGATAGGGGTGGAGCCTGTTGCATCATTGGCAGCAGCTGCTGTGTGTATATTCCTGATAGTGCCCCTACTGTATACTCCGCAATACAGATATTGCACAGACTCGCCTCAGATATCCATCAGGACAATGGTTCATGGTCTCTCACTGGGTGGCTCTGGGGTCTAGTGACATCATGGGGTTGGAAAATATTACTTGTCCTAATAGCCATTGCAGGAGTCATCTTTACCTGTTGCTTATGCATTAACTACCTTCCAGCCTGTTGCACCTATTGTATGAGTAAACTTGTCCCTACCCCTACATTGCCAGGATGTGATAACATTTCTGTTATGATGATGCAGGAAATTTAGGATATCATGCTCATTGATGAGGGCATCTTTGAGTACTAGGTGCTTTCAATGTTCATGCCTTGCTTGTTTTCCCCCTGTAACATGAGTGACTTTGCTTATTCTTCCTCTCCCTTAGAATTGTAAAGACCCTACCGGATAGCAATAAAGCATTTAGCCACCTATGCTAAAAGGAGGGTCTGTTAGGTTTTAAAATCCCGTCCCTGCCATATACTCCTCTCACATTATATTAGGTTAGCAATGTGTGGCTAAATAGATGCCAGTCGTATTTACGTTATGCAACTCACTGAGTTATCCCCGTAATGTGCAGGCTTCAGTTGGCGAATGCGACTCCATTTTGTTTTTTGCAATTCTTATTAGGCTGCTTAGACTGTGCCAGAGTTAGGCCTCATGGCCCGTAATGCTTGCCTCAGCAGAACACTGTATTTCGTTATTATTTTTCCTTCCTGTTCAAGGCTGTTTCCCGACCCGCTAATGAGGAGACAATTCAGCTCTCACATACCAATCTAAGTGTGTAGTTCTGCTCCCACGTTAGGAGACACTGAGACCTGGCGCAGTGGCCTTGGGTTTCTGATAACATGTACCCATCTGGCAGGTGGTAGCTCATCTCCCAGTGCCTCCTTTGTTCATGTTCGGCCTCGGCCGGTAGTTTTCCATGGTGGGTGGGGTTGGAGGCTTTTGGGGAAAAATGATTACTCACTGTGGACCGTTGGGGAGTCAGTCCCTCGGCAGACATCTTAGGGCGCAGGTCATGATGGACTCCTCTGCAGAGCACTTCTAATAAACATGTACGTTTGTATTCTCTACTGTCTGACCGACTCTTCATTCTTGGGAAGGCACAGCAGGTGGTTGTGAGAAAACCAGAGTGGCCCTAGCGGGCCACTTCCTTCAGAACCAAGCTAGGATCACTGGGGGGACATCCTTAGGGTATTGGGTCACTCGGGCTTGGGGTGCCAGGAGCGAAGTGGTGGAGACTCACGGAGTCGGCGAGAGTCAGAGTCGGTTACCATTGAGCAAGTCCGGTGCTCACGGGAGACAAAGTCCTTTTTAGTCACAAAGGCAGGGCAGGTTCTCTGGGTTTTTGAGGACTGATGACAGCTGGACAAACTGAGGTTCTGTTGGAGGAGTCTGAGGTCAGGACAGGCCAATAGGACTGGGGCCAAGTCAGTTGGTGTTCTCCTCTTCTTTTCCCCGCACGGCTGTTCGGTCCTTCTTCTTGCTTCTTCTTTTTGGCTCTGGTATGAGGAGGGAAGGTTCAGGCTTGCCCCTAAATACTAAATTCAGGGGTGTTTATAGGTAGGTACAGGTCGGGACCAATAGGACCCTTCCAAGGGGTGAGTACAGCCCCTACTATGCCACCCTCCAGTGGGAGGGGGGCATAAGCCTCACTCTGGTTGGCTGGGTCCCCCCACCTGCAAGATGGTGGGTACTGAGAGTTGTGCTTCACCTCACCTCCCCCACTTGAGGGGTGGGGTTGGCAAAGGTGGGCACGCCTCTCCTCCTAAGTTGGGTTTCCCACTGATTCTCCCGCAAAAGTGGGGGTCAGAAACATGGGGGCCAGTTTCTGGGAGCAGCAAATGGCTGGGGTATGCTCACAAAGGTGGCAAGCCTTTGAAGCTTCCCCTTCGTGGACCCTGCCCATCCTGGGGGAGGAGGCTTGGCACCTCGTCCCAGGATGTGCTTTGTTTCAGGACCCCAAGAGCGGCCGGCTCTCAACCCAGGGAACCAGAAACATGTCTGGTGGTGGCAGCTGGCGGGCAGCCACTCTGCCAGGACACTAGAATTAGGTTGTTTTTTCAGGGGGCATTTCTAAGATGCCCTCAGAGTGCATTCATTAAATCCTACACTGGCATCAGTGTGGGTTTAATGTGCTGATAAGTTTGATGCCAAACTTCTCAGTTTTCAGTAAAGCCGTTATGGTGCTGTGGAGTTTGTACTGACAAGCTCCAAGACCATATACTCTTTATGGCAATACCGCACGTAAAATGAATTGACTTGGGCACTGTAGGGGTTCAGGACTCATGCACCTGTACCATCACCACTGGTATAGTGCACCCATCTAGAGGGGTGGCTTACCTATGCCAAGGCAGTGGATTGTAGGCATGGCACACAGGGATGTGCGCCATGTCGAATCTTTGCTTTGTTCTGCACCAAGACATGCAGCCCGCAATGGCAGTGTGTGTGTGTGTAAAGGCACAGGGCCTCTAAGGGTGGCACAGTAAGTACTGCAGCCCTTAGAGGTCTTCCCTGGTCACAGTGCCCTTGGTACCTATGGTACCTTTTACAAGGGACTTACATGTGGCCAGAGAGTTGCCAATTGGGTTTTGCAACAGTACAATTTTAGGGAAAGAACATAGGCCCTGGGTACCTGGTTGGCAGGAATCCAGGGCACACTGAGTCAAAGTACATCAACATTAGGTAAAAAGTGGGGGGCAGCCATGCAAAAAGGGGCACTTTCCTACATGGGGGCTTTGGTTCCGCCCGCATGTTGGGAGCCAAGAGTACATCTTTTGACTGGGCAGAAGTTGTGTGCTTCTACAAAAATGTGCTTGCCCTCCATATAGCTGTGATAATTTTGTTTATTTATCTACCTGCCAGACCTTGAACTTTCAGGAGCACACACATGCCATTGTAATGGTGTTGAAATGTCTTAGAACACTAAACAATTTATGATGTTTTACTCTGGCAGCAACACTGGTGGGAGGAGTACATCCATTTGCGTACATGGATTTTTAGATCTGGCTCATCAGTTCATTCAAAGGCCAGACCTACTGGCATTGCCAATACATCTTTACTTTTGATTGCAACCATGTGGAAAGATATAACCATCCAGTGGTGTCTATTCTACTGCCCAGGTATCTTAGAAGCAGTATAAGTTGTAATTTTCAATAAATAAATCCTAGTCTGTATCCTCAAATTTTTGCGTCAGCCTGCTGTGTTCCAAATTAGTATGTAGATGAACAATTTTGGTAAATATGTTTAGTAATACTGAATTTCCATTTGCACTCCTTGCTAGACCTCATATTCAGAAATAGCTACTAAGGGGCTCCTGTAGTTAGATTTTGCTAGAACTGCTGCTACCTAGTTCAATTCATCCTGGGAAGCAAGATTTTGTTCCCATATTCAATCGTTTGTTTCTTTCCATTTGCTATCTGAAATTTTACATTGAGTTTTAGCATCTCCACCTTTGGAATTTTGTTTGCGGTGAAGACAATTGTGGCCCTATAAGGGACACAAATCCATGATTTCACTTAGTTTGCCTTCTGACTCTTTTGGTACTAGCATAGATAGATTTGATTTTCTGATGGGATGTTGCTCTGTGATACCCTATTTAAGAAATATAGCTTCTTGGGCTAGTATTTTCTCCACCAAAGCACTTGTGGTCCTTACTGTCTAGGTTGACTCATTCATTGCATCTTCACATTTGTCCATGGACCTAATTTAGAAAAGATCTTGCGATGTTATCTGCTCCAATTCATGTGGGCTTTTATTATTCTCAAGCTATTACCCCTCTTTAAGAAATTGTGGGGGCCCGAGAGCAGTGGAGGGAAAATGAAGATGGTTCTGCAGTTCTGATCATTATCTAAAATTTTAGCTCTTCAAGCCCATCATCTCCTGGGTCCTATGTGTGTTTTTTTTCCATGTATCATTGCTACAGTTTTATCATATTAGGATTTATTTACCCTTGCCAAGCTGTCACCTGGAAGAGTGGCCTTGTAGCCAGCATTCCCTGATCCTTTGACCATCATTTGCTCTATATTTGGCGGCCTTGGGCATGTGGTTTAATAAGCTGGTATTCCTAGTAGCCGGAAAGAGGACATCGGCCTAAGTTAACTACTACCACATGTATCTCTTCAATGGGTGCTTTTGGTCGCTATTAGACCAATATTTGTTTTCCTGTTCAGCGGATAGGCATGCATTCAGTTCATTGTCTCCTCATCTTCCACTGTGGAGGCAAGAGTAATTGGGGCTAGAATAATTTACTTTTATTTTTCATTACCTTCGCGCTTACCTGCATACTTCACTGCAGTGAGGGGAACGGCCATCGTTTGCCCTGCTCTGCTCTGCTCAGCCCGACATCTTCCTGCCAGGAGACCACATCTCCCAGAGGCACCGCCGCAGCGCCGGCCGTGATGCTACCGCCCGCGCATGGAGGCGCGTTAAGAGCGCTGCTGGCTTCCTGCATCGTGGGACGCGCTTACCTGCATACTTCACTGCCGTGCGGGGATGGCCATCGTTTGCCCTGCTCTGCTCTGCTCAGCCCGACATCTTCCTGCCAGGAGACCACATCTCCCAGAGGCACCGCCGCGGCACTGGCCGTGACGCTACCGCCCGCGCCTGGAGGCGCGTTAAGAGCGTTGCTGGCTTCCCGCATCGCGGGACGCGCACGGGCAAAGCCCGGGCCAAGGGCGGGCCCGTCCACACCCGTCGGAGCTTGGAGGAGGCTGGGCTGGGCCCCCTCTCTAACAACAGGCCCCCCGTAATCCTTCACTGATCTCCAGGTACTGTCTTTTGATTTTACTTTCTGCATCCGCGTTCTGCGTACACTGTGACTGGTACTTATTATTGTAGCAGAGAGACTTATATTGACAACTCAATAATGAGCAACCCCGCAGCGAGCAAGGGAGTCAAGGGGACTTTGGATGCCTTTATATTGAGGGCAGAATCACTGCTCTGCCACAAAATAGAATTAACAGAGAGGCGGCTGTCTTTAGACCCTCCATTTCTGCCGAGGCGATCCTCACTAGGAACACATAACCTGGCTGGTATTCCCCAAAATCAAAACCAAACTCAAATTTGCTCATCACCACTCAATTCGGGGGCAGCACTGGTCGCCCTGGATACCCCGGCCCTCGCATTTAATGATTTGATAGCACCACATATGGCATAGCCTCTAGGACGCGGACTTCCCACCTCTCCACAGATGGCACAAGGGCTAAGACAAAGGCATCTGTGAATCGCAAGAAGGGTGCGGGCTCGCTAAAGCAAAAACAACAAAAGGGGCGTCAGTGTAATCCTCAGTACAATTCTGAGGCGTGGACCTGTTCCATAGGTACACAGACTGCGGACAATTTTTCGCTAATGCAGCCTTGCCCCTTGGAGGATAAAACTGCCACTATTGCTGCTGGTGTGACCACCTTGGACACTGTCCTTGAACGGATTAAGGAATCCTTAGACAAAAATTCTGCTCTATTAGACAGTCGTCTAGAGCATCTGGATGGCGTATTGACTAACTTGTCCGGATGTTTAGAGTTGTCTTCCACCCCTGGAACCCCCAGGTGTCGAGGGAGGGCCAGGGGTCCGGCAATGCTTCTGACTATCAAAACCCAGCCCTGGTTCCCATAGAGAAATTGTTGGCCATGACATCGGTCATCGAGGACCTGTTGAGTAAAGTACAGGGTGTAGGCTTAAATAACACACTGCATAATCGCCCAGTGAGCACATTAAATGACGGCAGGGCAGTGAACCCCCTTTCGGCAGATATCTCACAATCGATCCCCGGGGCAAGTGCTGGCTTTAAGAGCACTCCTAATTTAAATCATAACAAAGTGCCAGCCCAAATAGCGCACAGTGACTCTCTAAGGATGCCCAATTTGTGTACTATTCTAAGGGAAAGGGACAGGGTAAACAGAGAGGAGGTGACCTTAAATCTACCACCAGAAGCCACACCTTACACAATAATATTGGCGAATGTACCACAACTCACCTCTAAGTCAACTGAATCCTGGGAGTCCTTACGTAATAAGGCCCTTTGTTGGCTCGGATCCAAATCCGGCCTAACCGATGTTCTATTTAGGGAGTTTAAAATGGCAATGAGAGTAGGATGGGTGGGGAAAAGAGATAAGAGGCTCCCTGGCGACTGCATTATTCTCACATTTAGAACACCAAACCTAACACAAGAGATCTTGCGCCGACAGGGTTCCAATCATGTGACCAATCATGGTATAAATGTACTGCCCCTGGGTTATTTTTATCCTCCTACAAACTATATTTAACACAGCAGACCCCGGCCTACCCCATGAATTATTCCCAACCCAGCCTACCCTTGTTTAATAGATTTGAGGTGCTTTCTTCCCTGGAGGACATCGATTGACTTAGAAATGGTAGTAGTAATGTGGCACAATCCCAAACTTCAGGAAAAATCTCGCCACGTATGGTCCCCGCGGCTAACGTCGAGCAAGTCGACATTGAGGCAGGTGTCATTCCTAATAATTATAATACCTAGAATGGATTAACTCAATCTACTATAAACATCTCTCATAGTGATAGGAAATTCTGTTTTGGAATGTGGCAGGCCTTAAAGCCAAATTGACCAACCCTGCCTGGCTGGAATTGATCTATAAATTTGATATTATATGTACTCAAGAAACTTGGACGGATAATATACAACATATTAATGGTTATAAAACATTCTTCAGTCCGGCGGTTTTTTCGAGCCAGGGGAGGAACAAGGGTGGCCTTTGTACTTACGTGTCCTGTAGGATAAATGCACGCAAGATAGATTTTGTGGAGTCCAAGATCTATTATCAGGTGCTTAAAATTAATATAGATAATACTCATTATTTAGTTCTAATAAATTTTTATAATAACATACCCCCTGCGGATATTGAACAAATTTTAATGCACCTGCAGAGAGACCTGGATAATATTCAAAAGAATACTGGAAAAGACTACTGCATAATCTGGGGTGGGGACTTTAATTGTGGACCCTCCCCACATACCGTAGGAGATGTCTGTGGTATTGAATTAGATGACAATAACGATTCGTCCCATTTTTTACATTCTGCTTCCGGTGACCAATTCAATTTGTTTAAATATACTTTGGATTTGGGCTTTGCTAATAATGTATGTTTAGTCCCAATTCCTTTTAGTAGCACCTTTAATGGTCGCGGTCTGTCTTCAGTTATAGACCATATACTAGTATCTAACAGATACGCTGACAGAATACACTATTTTAAAGAACATCCCATTGCTTTTAGTGACCACTACCCTATTAGCGTTCTCCTAGATCTTCCTGCCAAGGTGTTAACTAGCAAAACATTGACCACACACCCGGCAGAAGATATTGTTATTAATAGACAAAATGGCTATACAGTCAAATGGGCAGGTGTCAACTCATCCCAATTATGTAAGCACCTTTTAACTATTTGTAAAGACGACTTCATGGTCTGCCTCGACGAAACTGCTTACAAGTCTGACGTTCTTAGCTCCTTCATAAACATATCACAGTCTATACAAAATAGATTACGGGTAAAAAGCAAAAATCGGGCAGATAAGAGGAGTGGCTGGTTCGACTCTAAATGTTCTAAAGCTCATGCAGCCCTGATAACTGCCTTACATAAGCCTATAAAAGATCGAGGAGCAATAAAAAGGGGTAGATTAGCATACAAGATGTCCCTTAAGGAACGTAAGTCGGCCATAAAGTTATAATTATGGCAAAATCTAAAACGAGCATTAGATTTGAAAGACATGAAAGGTTTTTGGAAGGCCGTGAATGCCCCCTTTCTTGCTTCGGGTAATATGCCCAGCTTTGAAATAACAATAGGGGAGGATAATTGGGTGACTCACTTCTTTGGTCTTTACAACAATCTGGTGGATCCCCAAAACGAAGAGGTCTTAAGCGTAAACCCCTCAAATTATCTTCCGATTGAGATTGATTTTGATGCCCAGGAGGTGATTTTAGCTATAAATGCGAGTATGGGCGCTAAGGCCCTGGGCCCAGATAGTATACCGGATTTATTTAAATCAAGTCCAGCGCTCTGGGGACCCTTGTTAGCTTTGGTCCTAAAGGCTTGCTGCACCTTGGGATTCACAGCCACCTGGACGGAGTCCATACTCGTTCCTATTTATAAGAAAGGTAACCGTGACGACCCTTCCTGTTATAGACCAATATCACTACTGGATTCTCTTGCAAAGGTGGCCGGGCGTGTCGTCTTAAATCGCCTCCAGCTCTGGGTGGAGGAAAAGGGCATAATTTCAGAACTACAGTACGGCTTCCGTCAAGGCGTGGGAACCGTCGAACAGAGTCTGAATCTGAATCTCCTGCTGGGAAAATATCTTTAGGCCAAAAGGGGGAGTTTATTTTTATGTTTTGTTGATTTGAGTTCAGCTTTTGACTGCGTTAACCACCAGAAGCTATGGAGCATTTTAGAGACCATGGGTGTTGATCCACCCATCCTAAATTTTTTAAAACAGTCCTATCTAGATGCCAGGGCTCGGGTGCGCTACGGAAGAGGTGGCGAACTTAGCCACAGCTTCCCTGTAAAGAAGGGGGTGAGGCAGGGGTGCGTGCTAGCACCCCTCCTGTTTACCCTTTATATTAACAGTCTGGGAGCAAAATTGAGTAGTGACTGTCAGGATCTACCATGTACTAATAGACGATCAATTGGAGCATTGTTATATGCGGACGATGCTGTCCTATTGGCTCGCACCCCCCTTGGCCTACAAAAAGTTATCTCTAGCTTTTCTGCCTATATGTCAAATCTTGACCTCCATGTAAATATAAACAAAACATTTACAATGAAATGCTGCAAGCCTAGTATTAAGTGCCGAGATTTCTTTATTGATAATAGGAAACTCGAATTTACTACTCATTTTTCATACTTGGGCATTGTATTTGAAAGAAGGGGTCTATGGGCTAAAGCTATAGAATCTAGAACATTATTATTCTGTAAAGCAACCGGTGCATTGATTCACTTTGCTAGAAAGTTAGGAAGGCGCCCAATCGCTGATTTACTAACAATCTACAAAGCTAAATGTATACCGATTGCTACGTATGGAGCGGGCATCTGGGGTTATGCTAATGTAGAGACCCTGCAGCTAGTAGAAAATAGGTTTTTAAGATATCTCCTAGCGGTCCCAAACAGTACGGCCACATTCATATGCCACGCTGAGCTGGGCTTGTCTTATCTGTCGGATCAGATTAAGATGCAGCCTATCCTGCTGTGGCATAAGGTTTGGACCAGTACCTCTACCAGCTTGAACAGGGACCTGATTAACGATTGCCTGTCTCTTGATGGGGCAGACCGCATTCCCTGGTTGACCTACGTTAAAAATGTCCTAGAGGATTTAGGACACCCTGAGTCTTTTCTAACCCTGACAGTCTGAATAATGTCACCAGAAATAATTTAAAATCATTATGTTTGGATCATTTGGAGTCTATTAGTCTAGTCATTAATATTGTGAAACCGTCAGTGAGAGCACACCAACTATTCCTGACTCACTCAGGTATACAACCATACTTATTAAATACCATAGGAGCCTATGATAGGTTGTTACTGACCCGCTTACGCCTTGGAATTTTTCACATCAGGGTCACTTTTCCAAATACTAATGATTGGTCTTGCTCCCTATGTTCATGTCCGTGTGATAATATCTCTGCTCAGTCGACAATTCATGTTATGTTTTTCTGCAAATTTTATTCTATGCTTAGGACAAAATGGATTTTACCTATTTTAAAGTGGTACGGCCTGAGACAATGCCGACCTGCCTTTTTAAAGTTGCAATATTTGAATGATGGACCTGTGACTGATCATATTGCCAAATATCTGAAAGGGGTGGTTAGACACCGGACGACAATGGATGGCCCTCCTCTTTCTTAAATTGTCTGAGTCTCTTTTTTAATCTATTTTATTAAAATTAACTTGATGTAATGTATACTCTTTTAATATGTATTGTGCTTTTATGGTTTAATACTTTTTAAATCGAATAAAGCGTATTCTGATCATTACCTTCATCTTTTGTATCTGTGAGTCGCCTGTGTTATTTTGGAGGCGTTGATTAATGGCTGGATATGTAGCATCATTTTGAGGGCTTATCAGAGACTTTTTTACATGAGTATGTAACTTGTAACTGTTGCTGTATGTATGGCTTGGCTTGCTATTCATAAACAGGTGTTCGTTGTCCTTAACTTCAATGTCATTGTGTCTTATGATTGAGAGACTCTCACTCATTTCCAATTTTTCTTGATCTATGGTTATTTTCTTGGCCTTCAGTGCATTAAACATAGAGCCATATTATCAAGAACGGCGCAAACATTATCGCCGCTTTAGCGGCAGGAAACTGCCGCTAAAGCGGCGATAAGGGGCTTGATAATATGCCCTAGAGAATTCCAATAGAAGCCCAGGTTCTGGTGTCAAGGACATCAAACCTGGGCTTCTATTGCAATTCTCTAGGGCATATTATCAAGCCCCTTATCGCCGCCTTAGCGGCAGTTTCCTGCCGCTAAAGTGGCGATAATGTTTGCGCCGTTCTTGATAATATGGCCCATAGTTTCTTGATTTTTTCTGGATAAAACACTGGATAGCTGTCTTGGTTTCTGTCAAAAGACTGGCTCAAGGATTTTCACTGCGTCTCTTGTGGGCTAATGCATTTTCTCTCCAGAGAATTCGAGTTAGCATCCTTATTACCCGTGGCTGGGTGGGTTCAGTGAGCACTATGTTATGGGACCTCTTTCCCGTTTCCAAAGAACTAGAGTCTTCACCATAATTCTTTTTCAGTCACTTATAATCGATTCATGTACTTTGTCCAGTTTAGCTTGAATTACTGAGCAATAGCAATTCTCAATTTGCATTTGTTAACTTATTTTGTGCTTCCCCTTGGCTGTCAGCATCACTGCATCCAGGCCTGTACTGCAGCCTCTGCCAACTGCCCAGAAAATGTTCCTCAAAACCTCCTAAAACCATTTCATCCATGCTAGAGTGTTGCCAGCTTTTATAATTAACTCTAGCCATTTCTGCTGATTTTGCAAAAAATTGGTAAAGTGTGACAAGTCAGGTCCAACACTGTAATCAAACAGGTTACTACTACATCATGGGTACTCACAAACATTTTCCCAGGGTCCAAAATGTTTGGTCTGTAATGTGACCCAGGGCCTCATTGTAGCCAGCAGGGTGCGGTCAGGCCGGAGGTTGTGTGGGGGGGATATTGGCAGTAAGGTGTGTTTAGGGAAAGCAAAGCATATACATCTAGTTGCTGAATTACAAAATGTGAAACCAAAAAACCTAGGATTAATCCTGGCTTCCCCACTTTACCAAATTGTGTGATCCTAGGCAATTGCTTTATTTCTCTTTGCCTCCTTTTTCTTCACAATCACATATACAAGGACCTCGAAATACATGACTTCAGGATGCACACTGTACAAAAAAATCTTCTCCTGTGTTTGATTTAATAAACTAGAAAGTAAGTTTAACATGTATACTAGGAACTCAGGTCACCCAAAGAGTACACATAACAACTAACTTGCCTCTTTAGTTCACTATTGGCATTGTTGTCAGTGTGGGGCAATAATACATTTTTCTAAATTCATGTTTGAAAACTTTCACTTTTAAAATAATACTACTCAATGCATTGATATAAACTGATGTACTAAAGTGAAAAGGTTCTGTGTGTTAATTAAATACACCTTTTGAAGAGACTTGATCATATTTTTACACTTATTCTACAAGATGTCTTTAAAAATGAAGGTGCTCCTCAACTTAAGTGGAGCCGGATTAATAGTTACTTCCTTTCTTTAACACCAATTAACCTTTAAATAAATGCTTGCTTGTTTATTTAACATCTTTTTATTTTTAGCATTTCTAGTAAACAGCGGTGGAGTTATGCTGTACACCAGGGGCCGTCATGTAAAGGTCAGGAGAGCTCCATTCAGCCCCCAGACTGTACTTTGAGTATCAATGCTCTACATTAATGATGTGGCTGAAAAGATTGTTTAATGATTGAGTGAAGGTATTAGAGTCCCCATTGTTTATCATTGGTGGCTTCAATTGTCAGGTCAGGTCACTTCTTTTGAGTTAAAACTTGACCAACTCTTGAAAAAAACAAGAAAGTTGAATATTATCTTCCTTTCCTCTGTGTGTCCCGACAGCTAATCTCACCTTTCTTTTTCCAAATCCTATTGGGTTTATTAAATACATATTTATTTTAACATTGAGAATCACTTGGGAGGCTTCAAGTCTAATGCAAGTATGCATACATTTCCGCTGCATTTGCCTCATATATCTGCCATTATTAATGTATGCATTTGAAAAAGCAGCACATAGCTCACATCCCTTAGTTTATTCCTAAATTCACCCTCAACATGTGAATCCAATCCAGCCAATCAAAGCAAGAATATAATCCAGAAATATACATAAATCCTCACATAGACACACACAGCCTAGTGCTATCCATGTGATAAGTATCCATACCAGTGAATGATCACACTTATAGGCATCCTAAAGTAATGACTGTGTTTGTGTTGCTATGCCACAGTAAGTAAGTCAGCACAGTGACTATTGACTTCATGCTGCATATTGCATGAGTGACATATGTAGTTTTCAAGGGATGTGCATAGAGTATGGTATCTGCACAAATCAGTCTTTCCCCATCTATGTATCTCATTCTTTGCTCCTTGAGCAGCTATTGATTTCAGTTATTTACATTACCATTCTCATTTTGGTCCTATGTAAGACTGCTCCGCTGCCTGCTCTGCAGTATCTGAACTCTGCTCCTATCAACACATTAATATCTGGGGTTAAGAGATAAGCACCTCATTGAAGCAACCTCTTTAACCAACGGAAATGTGTTTTAAACGTCATGCTACTAAGGATCTACATGTGTTATGTGAAATGCCTGTGTAGATGCATATATTATTCAATTTCAATACTGTCCAAACCATTTAAAAAATGGCAGACATTTTCATGCTCAGAGCAGTAATAGTCACTGTCCAAATGCCCCTGCATGAGTGTTGGAGGATGGTCCCCTGCATAGCTCTGTAGAGCGCGCACCCCTGCCAAAGTTCATTATTGCAAGCTCTGTAGATTTTTGACCCAAGTCTCAGCACACATGGCAAACGTGTTTTGCGCTGTGCTGTCAAATTTGAAACAGGTTGTGACCCAGAGAGAGGCTCTATGGTCTGTAGAGGCAGACCATGTGCACCCTCCTTTTGGGGCATGACTACCATCAGATTGTCACACTGTTGAGGATTGACAGTGGTGGCAGTATAAGAATACAGTAACAAGACAAATCTATTTAACTATCTCTGCACGGAAAGTTTCTTATTGGCCTTGCCCGCACTTTTTAAATTACTCTGCTAATCTCTGTAAATAAGTCCTTCACCATCCATGTTGGAAATGTATGACACCTGTGTATAGGTGGTGTATAGTCAGAAGACAAATATTTTGGTATGTGTGGAGCATGTAAGACAAAGGAGTCTGTAGCCACACTGAAATCTATGTTGTAGTCCTACCTCTAGGTCGTACATAATAGAGGATGTAGAGTGCCCTAAGCAGAAATGCAGATTTCAGGGCTCCTCCTGGATGCTCTGAAGGAAGTGACCCGATTAGGGCCACCCGGGTCACTCTCGACCTCCTCTAGCCTTCCATTCAATGAAGAGTCGATGACGCAGTAGAGAACACAAGCAGACTAGTTTATTCACAAAGTACACTGCAGTGGAGTCCAGTCTGACCAGCCTCTTATGATGGCTGACGAGGGACTGACTCTAACAAACATACAGTTACATTATGTAGGTTGCGGAGCCCACAAAGACCCGACTACTATGGAAAAATACTGGTAGCTGTCGTAATACAATGGGGGTACAGAGCACAAGTTTTGATTCCACAGCCTGGCACAAGCTATCTACTGTCCAAGGTCGTCTGGCTTATCCTCCCTACTAGACAGGTGGTAGAAGGCCTCCATGTAATAGAAAAGGCATGCGTTAGTGAGCAAGATTCAACATTGAAGAAATTAAACTTAGCAAGGGCCATTTCTCGTAAATGATCAAGTAACCGTTTTGATTATAATATAAAATGGCGTCTTCGAAAACTAAAATGGTGGCACAGATGTCAACATAACTAACATAACGTCTGCACTTTCTGATTACGTATGCACACAGAGAGAATATATAATGAATTAGCTACATAAATGCTAACATAGTATCGAATAAAATGCGAGTAATATGGTACTAATGCATTTCAATTCTAACAGACCCTCCTTTTAGCATTTATAAGCTAATACTGACATCTTTATTCGTGCTATCAGGTAAGGGTCTTTACAATTCTAAAAGTAGAGAAAATATAAAAAACAGGTAATAATATGTCAAATACTGATGTATACACGTATATATGCATAGCCAAACATATGGAAGGAAATAACACTAATCATTATCAGCACAAGGATCATCAGGAACAGAACCTGCAAGAGAAGTAGTTGAACCAAAAACACCCTCATCTATTTTCATGATAGTATCAAGCTCCTGTTGGAGGATTATCTTTGCATTAGTGTCATGAATTGAAATTCTTTTGGGAGACAGATAAGTAGCACAGTATGAGCAGCATAAGGGAAGACACTGTATCAAGACACAGCAACATATTAAAAGGACAATGAAATATATCACTTTTTCTAGAATCCAACCTCAACCACCAAATAATGACCAGCTCCGGTTGCCACTCTCCATTCCTCGAACATTTTCCAAAATGTCTAAAATATGTTGAGTGATATTTCTCTCCATATTCTTGATAACGACTACACACTGCTCTCCAAGTACTGCGCATGCACCACCGCTCTTGGCTAAAATAAAATCAACCGCATATCTTGTTTGCTCAGAGTATATGCGCATGCTTCTAACTGGGTGGTGATGTCACGTAAAGCTGCCACTGTACAGTTGGGCAGAATCTGCAGCTTGCACCCAAAATACTCTCTAGCTCGTTCACCCCTGGCCATCGCAGTGCCACCAAATGTGATAATAGAGGAAAGTATATATCCAAAAGTGATACCATTACTGTAATTGTTGACTTCCAAATCAGTAACTCCCTCACAAAATTCTTTAGTCACCGTTCTTTTCACCCATCTTGTATGTGGCTTACTATATTTGCAAGGTACCCCAAGAGGTAACACCATTCCCAAGGCCACATCCTCTGTGCTGTTGTACATATTTAAATAGGTGCCATTTGACAAAAAATAAAAACCTGGGTGTGCATAAAGCGGACCTTGATAATCCAACGGAGCATATCTGGTATTCATACCCTCTATACTAGGGTCATCCTTCTTTCCTAAACGCAATATATTTTTATACACTATTGATCCAGAGCAATTGAGGTACAAATAAGCATCAGTACTATTCACTATTGGGCAACACGCAGGATAAATACCTGCCTCTTGAGTGACTGTCAGATCTTGATAATGCCAACCTGTCAGAGTGATATTTCTTTTATCGATATACAAATTATCACAAAACATTTCAGGCATGCAACCTGGGTACCCTTCCCCTCTCGGTTTTCTGTAATACAAACAAGGACCTGGATATCCCATACCAAATTCACCTTTTGCCACTGTAAAATGGGGAGGACGAACATATGTATAATTCACCAATGATAATGGGTAAGCAGTCCATAAACCTGTAACAGAATCAGTGGGATAACAAGCTGTGTTATCCCCGAAAAACTTCCTGTGGGTATCTAAGAAAACATTACTTCGTATATCTCTTTTGCTACGATCTGAAGAGACAATCCAATATAAAGCACATGATGGTGTATCACCAGAACACTCCAGAACCCAGAACATCCCCCCTTCCACCAATAAAAACAGTAATATGAACGTAACACAAAACACCTTTTTTCTGAGCAACCAATCAAAACCAAGTTGCCCTGGTCGCAGAGCAGCAAAAGGCTGCTCATCTTTTACAATAGGACGACCAAAGAGATACATTTTTACTATGAACTTTTTACAATTAGAATCACCAGAGAAAGAGACGTCACGTAATTGAACCAATGATGGAAAGGACACAAAAAAAGGAAAAAAATAAAACGGTGATAAAAATTCAGGGTCCGTTCCAAGCCTCCCTGGCAGGCTTCTATTGTTCAATCCTCGTTGCTGCTATTGAGCACTGTACGGTGGAGCAACACTGTTGCAGCTCATTTGCAAATGTTCACGGTCCTCAGGATAGGGCACTCTCCCTCCTGGGAAAATATCCTCAACTTATCCTGTCCTGCGCCACAGGCAGTGCACCAATTTTCTGATCCCTAGTCTAACAGGAAAAGCAGAAACAAAAGACGTTTACTAATCTTATCCAAGAAGTCCATCCCTGCTACACTTATTTCTCTTTTGGTGCACTATCCTTCCGTCGAGGACGCAAATCATACCTTGCTACTCCTGGCACTGTCTCATCTTGCAAAAGAATCTGAAACTCAGGGGTTGTCAGAGAGCGAGGCTCAGGCTCCTGTTGGTCAGGTGAAAAGGAAGCCTGGGCAGCCTTAATTTGTGAGGGAACTGCCTCGTTCAGAATCGCCTCACTCTCTTCCTCCGTCTGCGCCCAAGTCAGCTGGGCATCAGAAAAGGGAACAAAACGTGGAACCTTCTCCGTCTCGTGGTCCCCTATCCCCTGGCGAATCCATGCATCCTAGGGGAGGGGAAGCGGCACTCGTCTGCAATGAGAGGTATGAACCCAATGCTTCCGACCATCCACTCTTACTGCCGTCCTTGTTGTGATAAGAACCAAATATGGTCGTTTCCATCTGGGTTCCAGACTGTCTCGCCTCTGGAAAGTCTTTATAAAGACGTAATCTCCAGGCTGTATGGTGTGTTCGGGCCCCTCTGGTGCTGGAGGCAAAGTTTCATGTATCTGTTGATGAATAGAACGTAAACTTTTAGTAAGATCATATAAATAATCGACTAACAAAGGATAATCAATTTCAGAAAACTTTTTCGGCCTAGGGACGCCCCACACATTTGCGGGACGTCCAAAGACCACCTCATATGGCAATAATCCTGTTCTGGAATGGGCTGTCATTCTGGTGGACAATAGAGCAAGGGGTAATGCATCTGGCCATTGCAACCCAGTACTTTCCTTAATCTTAGCCAATTTTAGCTTGAGAGTACCATTGTACTTCTCAACTAAACCTGCTGACTGGGGATGATTCGCTGCATGAAATTTTTGCTTGATGTGCAGATCATCGCGCACCAATTGGATCACCTTTGCATTAAAGTGATTTCCGTTGTCACTCCAAATCAAACGGGGCAAGCCGTAGCGTGGGAAAAACTCTTTAATAAGAGCCTTCGCTGTCGCCATGGCTGTATTTTCTTCCGTTGGATAGGCCTCAATCCACCTACTAAATGCACAAACAACCACTAGCACATATTTCAAATTATTAACTCGCTGCATCTCAATATAGTCCATCTGGAGTACCTCAAAAGGGATAGAAGGTGGCGCAAAATTACCAGAAGGTGTAGGGGTACCCTTTCCAGGATTATGCTTCATATAAATCATGCAATGTTTCACAAGATGAGCAGCAACCTTTGGAATGTTGCCATTTTGCCACACAGGATCCAATAGCCTACAGATTCCCTTTGCGCTAATATGAGCCGGACCATGTGCCATTGTAACTACAGGGAAAACATATGCATCAGGTAACATCCATCTCTGCTTCTCACTTTTTTCAGTCCAGCACCCTTCTTCATCTAAACGCCCTGTACTCTCTTGCCTCACTGCCAACTCCTCAACTGTTGCCTCAGACTGTATTTCCCTGACACTTTCTAGTGAATTTTCAAACATGGTAACATCTGGTACCCATCTAGCAGCTCCTGCCACAAACATTTTCGTCATTTTTGATCTGGCTGTCTCTTTTGCTGTCTGATCTGCAGAGGCATTTCCTTTCCCTACATCATCAGTGATTGCTTTATGGGCACTACACTTCACTATTGCCAATCGTTTGGGAAGGGTCAAAGCTGTCAAAAGTCTTTCTATCAGCGGACCATTCTGAATCTTAGTTCCATGTGAAGTCAAGAATCCTCTCTCTGCCCAGAGGCGCCCAAAATTATGGGCCACCCCGAAGGCATACTGGTTGTCAGTGTAGATATTGACAGCCAGTCCTTCACTTAATTCACGTGCTCGCAAAAAAGCTATCAACTCCGCAGCTTGAGCATATTGGTAAGGAATACGTAATGTCTCGACTACAGTGCGCAGCATGGTAATAGCGTACGCCGCTGTACTAGTGCCATCTGACAATTTAAAACAAGAACCATCAACATATAGTTCCCCTTGTGGGTCAGATAAGGGAACATCAGTCAAGTCTACCCGTCCCTTCATCTCCTCCTCCGTACGAAATAAACAATCATGGACATCTAGGTCCTTTTCTTCCGAAGGGAGGGGTAGTAACGTGACTGGGTTCAGGATGGCACATTTTTTGATAGTAATATGGGGTGCAAATAAAGTCAATTCATAACCAGTCAGACAAGCACTGGTAAGGTGCTGCGTCTTTGTTTTGTTCAAAATTACATCCACAGCATGAGGTACCATTACTGTGAGATCATGATTAAGAAGGAGTCCTGCCGACTGTCGAATAGAGACCGCCAAAGACGCTGCGGCTCTTAAACAACTCGGGAGGGCTCTGGCGACAGGGTCAAGCGTAGCAGAAAAATAAGCGCACGGCCTCTGCTTACCTCCAAAGGTTTGTGTTAACACCGAAAGCGCACACCCAGCCATTTCGTGTACATACAACACGAAAGGCTTCTTATAATCAGGCGTACCAAGCACAGGTGCAGAGCAAAGCACAACTTTTAACTGCTCAAAAGCATGCTGGCATTCATGCATTCAGGGCAAGGGTTCATGCACATCTTTAGTTGTTAGGTGAAGCAAGGGCTGTATTAATAAAGAATAAGCTGGAATCCAGTGTCGACAATACGAGGTGATGCCTATAAAAGCACGCACATCCCTCTGAGTCACAGGGATAGGCATCTTAACAATGGCATCAACTCGTTCAGGTGTTAGCCTCCGACCCTCCTTCGACAGCAGGTGACCTAAATAGGTGACCTGCTGTTGACAATATTGGAATTTAGAAAGGGACACTTTATGCCCTTTATTTGCCAAATGCTTCAATAATTTAACCGTAGCTTCCCGACAACCCTCTTCGGTATCTGAGGCTATCAAAATGTCATCCACATACTGCAATAATACATTACCTGCGGGAAGAGAGAGGGAGTCCAATTGACTTTTCAAAGCCTGACTGTAAATACTGGGACTTTCAGTGTACCCCTGAGGAGCTCAACAGAATTGGAAACTCCTATAGCCAAGGCGAAGCCAAAAAGATACCTACTGTCTGGATGAATAGGGATACTAAAAAAGCATTTTTCAAATCAATGACAGAAAAGAACTTGGCTGTGGAAGGAATCATTGTCAAGAGAACAGTAATATCTGGGACCACCGGGAACTGAGGAACTACAATATTATTGATTTCCCGGAGATCAATCACAAAACAATAAACATCAGGATGTGCATCAGGGGAATCCAAGGGTGCCTTCTTAAGAATAGGAAGAATGGGGCTATTGCATACATTCGCTACTGTTTCCTCAACCACCCCTGATTTAACCAGGTCCTGTATAATCTGCATCAAAGCCTGTTCCCCAGCTTGTGATATTTTATACTGGGGAATACGAGGGAGCACAGTGTTCTCCTTGACCTTTATGGAAACCGGTGGTATCTGTAACAACCCCACATCCGTATCCCCTGTGGCCCACAATGAGGACGGCACATCTTTGAATTCAACAGGAAGCGGCGCATCCTTTGCCAGACACTGTTTTGTGCTAACCACATTATGTCCAAGAGTCATATAAATACCATCCAGGGAACAATAAATGGTAGCATATAACTTTTTCAACAAATCCAATTCTAATAAATTTTCCCCACAATTCGCCATTAACAAAAATGGAGAATCCACAGTAAAAGGACCAACAGTCAAAGCAAGAGGTTTGGAAATGGGGCTCAAAACCGGTATGCCTGAAAAACCTACCGAAACATTATTACGGCCAGACAGGGCTGCCCCGGGGACCAGCGAATGAGAAACAGAGCTGTTCATTGCACCTGTATCCACCAAAAATTTCTGTGCCGAACCATACAAATCTGCTGTAACATAAGGACCACGCTGATCCACAGAAATTTGGACTGGTCCCTTTCCCTGTCCCTGGCTGTCCTAACCATAGGACATCCCGGCAGCGTCACCCATATCATAATCATCATGCTAGTACTGACTTCCCCGGGGGTTCATCAAAATAGTTCTGATCAGAACGACCCCCCGATGATGCATCTGCTTGAGCCTCATCCCGACCAACCTCATAACGGCCCCTTCCACTCGAACCACGCCCTCTAGGTACTGCAATTTTCTGTAACAAATCTGAACACTCGCTCCGCCAATGTCCCTCCTTTTTACAATACGCACACTGATTCGGCCCTAGGGGTGCACCACCTCTACCAGCACCCCGTGACCTTTGAGCCGGACCAGCGCCCCTTCCCCTCCCAGACCCCCTGGCAACCTGCTCTAGCAACATCCTTGTCTTCAAATCCTTACTCTTCTTCTCTACCTTGTCTTTTTCTTCCGAAGGGGAAGAAGTAGTCCAAGTGCTCTCTGAAGTCTGTAACCGAGCTGCAATCTCCGTAAGCAAATTTGTGACAAACCTATTAACAAACAAACAAACACCACCTTCAACTGACAAATCCTGTCCACTGAAATCCAAGAACACCCCTTCAAACCGAGTAAAAAACTCAGACACAATTTCCTCTTTCTTTTGACGACACGCCGTCAGCTTGTCCCAATCTACTCGTCTACGTGGGATGAAAGAATGCATATAAGTGATAATAAGACCTGGCAAAGCCAGAATCTCAGCCCTAGGTTTTTCACCGGGCTTTCGCTCCTTATCCCACGCCTTAATCTCATCCCAAGAGCCACCCAACTCCACCCTGTGATCCTGAGTATGCACCTGCCTCCATATATCCACTGGCACCAACAGCCCGAAAAACAACTCAATATCTGCTAATGTCATAACTGACGAGGAGGCGGCCTCCGTTAACTCTTTATAATACGCCGTAGGGTTTTTTCTAGGATCCGGTAACTGACTCTTAAGAGCTAACACCTCACTTCTTTTCCACGGGGTATAAACCCACTGCTCCTGAAAATGAGCCGCCACTCGCTGTTGAACCACTTCTCCCCTCTGGTTACGCTGCTCTGGGATCTCAGGATGAAAAATAGGATGCACCTCCCTCATCGGAAATTGGGACACACTAGTTGGGGTACGGTGATGTAATCGCTCTTGATAACCGAATAGCGTCCCAACATTACTAAGAACTTCTGTAGGGGCCATACCAGCTGAATATACATGATCTCGAATATCATAAATAATTTGAGGAGCTACTCCTCCAATACACTGTTCTCACAAACTAATCAATGTAGCCAACATATGCTGAAGGGCATGTTGTTGTACAAACAAATCAAAATCTTTCATCACACTCCATATATCCTCCACACTATAAATCGGAGCCCAAGCGCATTGTGCTGCCTGGTTTGCAACCATCCTTTTCTCCTCTTCACCTACATCAGATCGAATCAGTGCCCGCTCCATTCGCTCTCGCGCTGCCGCCCAATTCCCTCCATCTGATCCTCGCGCCGGTGTCCCAACACTAGACAACACTACAGATGAAACATCTGGAGAAGAAATAAGAGATACAGACGCAGGTGACAGTGTCAATAATGACTGTGTAGTAGGTGTAAGAGAAGGAGGAGAAACATGAACAGAAACATCAGACACTGTAGGGGTGCCCGCAGTCACCACACTCGCAGATTGCGAAACCAGAGAGGTGACAGATAGGGCTGGAGCCGAAGCCGTTGAGTCTGCAGAAAAACCAGAGGAAGGCGAAAGAACAACAGAGGACTGAGACGACGGAACAACAGGATATATTCTCTGCGGGGCATAGGGGGATGGGGGGCGAGTTTCCAGCAGATCCTCCACAAAGGGATCCTCATCCTCTCGAACAGCATAAACCTTATTACATTGTAATCGAAACTTCCTATCTGCACACTCAATACCCTTTTCTGTCTGTTCTTTATCATAAGCTACCGCTTTCTGAACCACTGTTTGCATCGCCTTCTTCCTAGACTCCTTCTCGGTTCGTATACGCCTCTGCTTAGCTTCCTTCTGCCATACCTGCAGTGTCAAACATCGACTGCCTACTTCTCCTAGCGAATATTTTGTCTTGCAAATAATTCAATTTTTGTTCATCAAAAGTACCATCCAGTGGCCACTGAAGCTCACCATTGTACCTCGTATATTTCTGCCATAATGTACGAAACATAATAGGGCCAATACCGTGCTTCACATACAGCTCAAAACTTGGAGTGCCTTCTGGAGGCTCAGGCTGCCTTTCCTCCAGTCGATGCTCAGCAGAGCAACAGCGACACCCCAAGCACCACATTTTACTCCAACAAGACATCTTAGCATCAGACACATTCACTATCCACTCAATCAATACACACACACACGCAATAAAAACACACACACACAAAGAGCTCTTAAAAGCAGTCTGTAAACTGCACCAAGACAAGTCAGTCCTCAGACTGCACCACAACAAGATAGGCTCTAGCCCCAGGCCTTTTCAAGAATAAACCAAATTCAACTAGTGGCCTGGCGGAACGTTCACAAACGTTCCATATCACAAGGGTCCACAGACCCACCAAGTTAATCAAGATGGCGCCGCTCTTACCAGAGATCACAATGAACTCCCCTGGTGCACACAGGTCAAACAAGATTATTCTCCACTGCCGACTCTTCAGACCAAAACGGTCAGATCCAAGAGTTTCGCCTTTTCAGGACCTCAGCCAAGATGACCACGAGATGAGGAGCCGCCCGATCAGACAGGCGGGGCAGCCGCGAGAACCAAGCTCAATCATATGGGGATCCCCGATCCGCCCATCCGACCAGACACAACCCCGACCCCACAACCTGACTACGGGCAGGATGGGCCACCTGGTGAAGTCCCTGTTCGGGCGCCAACTGAAGGAAGTGACCCGATTAGGGCCACCCGGGTCACTCTCGACCTCCTCTAGCCTTCCATTCAATGAAGAGTCGATGACGCAGTAGAGAACACAAGCAGACTAGTTTATTCACAAAGTACACTGCAGTGAAGGCCAGTCTGACCAGCCTCCTAAGATGGCTGATGAGGGACTGACTCTAACAAACATACAGTTACATTATGTAGGTTGTGGAGCCCACAAAGACCCGCCTACTATGGAAAAATACTGTTAGCTGTCGTAATACAGTGGGGGTACAGAGCACAAGTTTCGATTCTGCAGCCTGGCACAAGCTATCTACTGTCCAAGGGCGTCTGGCTTATCCTCCCTACTAGACAGGTGGGAGAAGGCCTCCATGTAATAGAAAAGGCATGCGTTAATGAGCAAGATTCAACATTGAAGAAACAAAACTTAGCAAGGGCCAATTCTCGTAAATGATCAATAACAGTTTCGATTATAATACAAAATGGCGTCTTCGAAAACTAAAATGGTGGCACAGATGTCAACATAACTAACATAACGTCTGCACTTTCTGATTACGTATGCACACAGAGAGAATATATAATGAATTAGCTACATAAATGCTAACATAGTATCGAATAAAATGCAAGTAATATGGTACTAATGCATTTCAATTCTAACAGTTCCAAAGATCATTTGTAGTGAATCAGATTTTGGCTTTGGAAAAAAGGAGACAAATGGTCCTTCGGAGGCTTAAGGTGTTTCCCTGCCCCTCCTGCCCATATTTCACAGGAAGGTCTACTCCACACACTAGGCAGGTATTTAAGTGAGACAGCCATTCTATTTGTTATGCCATTGTTCTGGGTCTCTCTAGACAGAGGGCTCCAGCTCTACCCCAGTTTTCTGCTGTCACATAGAAACAAAGACTGTGATTAAGTAGGATATGCAAAAGGTAAGAACTCCCCAAATCAGTTCTTTGAGTGGATTGTTGGAATACGCAAACACTGTATGCAATTAAAGTCCAAAATTGGACAGAAACTTCCAAAATGTGTGAGAAAATCCTTCTATCTGAATATGGGATCTCCACACCAGTGGCAACAGTGAAACTCTCTGTCCTCCGTGGTTGGGATATTTACAACTAACTTCCCTTCAGAGGTTTGGGACCAGAAACCAGTTTTACCAGCTTGCTAGGACAGGCTCTCTTAAACCTGTTTCAAGGGGGAGAGCTGACCAGTTGCTTCAGAGTGACAATGAGGTTGACCATGCCCAGGGGAGATACTGCTCAGAAGAATAAGGAATGCGAAGGAGCATGGTAGAATGAACTAAGGTTGTTTGCTGTGACTCAGAAAGGGCCTGCACTCTCTGCTGTACGGTGATGCTGGAAGCTCTAAAGTGTACCGCAGTGTGAGCTGAAAGATGTGAACTGAGGATTGTAGGGTGCCATGGAACTCAATCCTATACGTTCTGCAGAAGTGAAAAAAGCAAAGAGAACCAATTTGACCCTATAGAATCATACCCACAACCCACGGTCTTTACGAATGACATAGAGTATCAGAGTACTCTGACAAGTCATGAAATGCCTCCATTGTTAGAAGGGACATCTACCAACATGAAGTACTCACTACTATGACCCACTGTGAGCGGCTAGCTTGTTTGGGTGGTGGGTTTGTGGTTGGGCCCAGAGAACTCAAGCAGCAATATCCAACTGTCCATGAGTCAGCGAACCAAGCTCAACATTCATGTACGAGGTAAAGGCTTTGCCGCTGCTTATCTGAACTAGCTTGTGCAAGCATAACTCTGGCAGACAATGACGTCATACAATGGGTCTGGGCTGAGACAGTGCAATCAGCGAATATTCAAGGCATTGCCTGCACACCTAAACTAAATATATCAGAAGGTGCTGTGCACATGGAAAGATATTACAATTTGGGGAACCGATTCTATAGAAGAGAGAGCATACACAAGCATCAGCAAAGCCTAGGACAGAATCTCCCAAGGATAACAGATGTCCCTCAGAGCATCCCAGATACGGTTTTGCTTTGCTTTAATATTACTGCAGAGATGTGTCTTCTGTGGAATGCAGTGGGTCTATTCCAGAAATCACTAAATTATTCCTTGAAATCAGAGTAAAATTAATGGCCTCTGACACCTATGGCACGCATGCAAACAGATGTGATTTAGGTGGGTGGCTAATTATTTTTTAAACCAAAAATAGCTTTCGTTTTAGCTGCTTTCCATCTAAAATTGCCTCCACTTCCGTGTACATTAAGGTGAATAAAAATGTTTCCTATATTTTCAAAATCTATCACTTTCATGTTTACAAACGTTGGTATGTATATTGTGTAAATCAGTGTGTGGATAGTAAACTGCTTTCTCTCGTAAGACAGCAATGGCTGAACATGGGTTTATTAAATGCTATTTTGTGGTTTATCGAGTTCTGAGCCTCTAACACACACAGCACCCATAGTTAGTGTAGGGTTGGGTACTTTGCCGGCTAAGGGCCCTGGACTGGGCGCAGAAATAAGCACACCGACTAGGTGATACATTGGCACTCATGTGGGACGGAAGTCCCGAGCGACCCGGCCTGTTTATTTAAGCCTTCTGGCCACGCCTGGCAGAAGGTGATACATTGTGTGTGGGTGGTTCCGGGTCGGGTCCAGGGGGCTGGCGAGCGGTGAGAGACTAGACCGCTACATCCCATCCCAAATCAGTTCAAGATAAACCAAAACAAATGAACACAATAAAGCTTAACACACAAAATCTGCAAGTCGGTGGTTTGGCCTCGGATTGGGCCTCAAGTCATATTTCCGTTGGCGGGCGGTTCGGTTTTCCCTCGGGCTGACAGCCTCCTGTTCATGGGGCAGGTCCTCTGCCAACGTATCAACAGATGGAACTGATCCTGCTTGACTTGGAGCTGTGTCTCCAGCAGCCCTTGGGCCGACGTCGTCCCACTCCGCTTCTCTGTTGCCGGACACCTCACCACTTTCTGGCGCTGGGACCCTCTTGAACCATGAGACATTTCTGGTGATGACTTCTCCGTCCTTCACTGCGGTGATGGCCGTCCCCTTGACTGTCCGGACGATCCAGAGCCCTGGTTCATAGGGCATGCGGAACTTCCCTCCGCTGCGACGGTTCCTCACCAGAACAGCACACCCCGGCGCTATTGTTCGGGCCGTGCTCTTCGCCGCTGACTGGCCTTCTCATTGGTTGCCGACCTCCGGGCCTGGGTGTCCACTGGATCATATGGCTCCGGTGCCCAGTTTTCTGCTACCGGGATGATGTCGCGTCTGTGGCCGGCTAGCATTAATGACCACGGAGACCTCTGGGTTGTGCAGTGGGGGGGTACTCCTGTATTCCCGCAGAAACGTCTGGAGGGCACCCTCCAGATCGGATTGTTTGGCTACCACTATGCGTAGTACCTTGTTTAGTGTCCGCATAAATCGTTCGGCTTCGCCGTTGGCCTGGGGCCACTGTGGCGTGATGCGGTGGTGTCTTACTCCTAGTCGGTTGAGGAAATACTTGAACTCATTCCCCTGGAACGAGGGCCCGTTGTCCGTCTTGACGACGTGCGGCAGGCCGAACAGTGCGAACGTCTTCTCCATCATCGGCAGGAGGTTGTTAAATGCGGTGGATGGTAGGACTTCCACAAGGGGGTATTTGGTGTAGTTGTCGATCATCACGGCCATAACCCTCCCGTCCGGCAAACTTCCGAAGTCGAGACTCACCCATGACCAGGGTGATGGGGCTGGATCTTCCGTTATCACAGGGGCCGGAGTCTCCGGGTTTCCAGTGAGCTGGCAAGCTCGGCAGCCGCGTACCATGGCGTCCACCGCTTCTTCCATCCCAGGGAACCACACCTTTTCCCTCATCCTGGACTTCATTCTTCCTGTGCCCTGGTGTCCCTCGTGTGCCAGAGCAGTTGCTCGATCCTGGAGGCTCAGGGGATGACAATGCGTGACCCTCTCAGCACGACACCACTCGCTGCAGCGCTGAGTTCTTCACGGACTCTCCAGAATTTTCCTAGGCGGGTCCGGTCTGCCTCGTTCCACCCATTGATGTCGTGGAGAAACCTTTCCCATGATCCTTTCTGCAAAGCGCCCAGCACTTTTTTGAGGACCATGTCGGAGTGCGTGTGGCCTTCGACTTCTTCCAGGGTGAGGGCCTTCGGGCATGCCCATTGGGTCACCATGTTGACAAAGTCTTCGGTTTGTCCTTCTTGGCTTAAGTCCTCTTCTGGGGGGCTGGCTGGATGGCGCGACAGGAAGTCTGCCGGGTTTTTCGCGCCTGGCCGATACACCAGGTCTAGTTGATAATGCTGGAGCTGGATCGCCCATCTCTCGATTCTGGGCGGCGGGTGAGGAGCGGTGCCCTTGAACAGCGGAAGTAGCGGTTGATGGTCAGTTACTTCGCAGAACGGGTGTCCGCTGAGGTATAAGTGGAAGTGGTTGCACGCCCACTTGATGGCCAGCGCTTCTCGTTCAATTTGCGAGTATCGGGACTCCGTTGCGGTCAGCGCCTTGCTCACGAAGGCCAGCGGGACCCACGTCCCTGGTTCCGTTTCCTGCGTCAACTCGGCTCCTAGCCCCACGGGGCTGGCATCCACTATCAGCTCTGTCGGCCGAGACGTGTCGAAGTAGGCCATGGTCGTTTTCTCCAGTAGTGTCGACTTCACCTTCCGGAATGCCTCCTCTTCGTCCCGGCCCCACTTCCATCCGGTGTCTTTCTTCGTCAGGTTCCGTAGAGGCTCCGCGATGGTGGCCAGGTTGGGTATAAACCGCCCACAGTACGTTGCCATGCCCAAAAAGCTTCGGACTTCCGACGCCGTCGTTGGTGCAGGAGCGAGCTGGATGGCTTGAGACTTCCGAGGGTCTACTTGCACTCCCTCCTGGCTAAAAACATATCCGAAGAATTCGATGGATCGTTTGTAAAATTGGCATTTCTCCTTGTGGAGAGTCACCCCATGGTCTGCGAGGAGCTGGAGGGTGGCTCGTAGCTGGCGGTGATGGTCTTCGAGCGTTGCCGAGTGTATTAAGATGTCATCGCTGACGTTGAGCACCCCTTGTAAACCGGACAGGACTTCCCTTACCGCATTCTGGAATATCTCTGCGGCCGACGATATCCCAAAGTTCAGCCTTTTATATCGTCTGAGTCCCAGGTGCGTCGAGAAGGTGGTGATGTATCTGCTTTCTTCCGCTAGCCTCAACTGGTGGTACCCCGCGTTGAGGTCTAGCTTGGAGAACCACCGGGACCCATTGAGGTCGGCCAGGATGTCGTCGACCGTTGGCGTTAGATGCCTTTCTCTCCGTATGCATTGGTTGGGCATCCGCATGTCTATGCAGAGTCTGATTTGCCCAGGCTGCTTTGGTTTCTCTGCTATGACCATCGGCGATACCCACGGGGTCGGTCCAGTTACTTTTTCTATCACTCCTTGTTGTTCAAGCTTTTGTAGCTCTTGCTCCACTAGTGGGCGTAGGTGAAATGGGATGCGCCTGTGCCTCAGGGCGACGGGTCTTACCGGCGAGTCTATGTGCAGCTTTACTGGTGGCCGCTTCATGTTCCCCAATCCTTTGAACAGCTGTGGGAATAGCTCTAGAACGTCTTCCGTTTGTAGTGTTCGTACGGCATTTGCAAATGTTACCAGGCCTAAGTCTTCCGTGGTGTGACTTCCTACTAGGATGTCCGCTTCCCTGTCGATGACATGGAACGTGGTCGTGACCTCGTGGCCATCTGTCTTCACCTGGACGGTCATTTTCCCTTTTAGGGGGAGTGGCTTTTGGCTCCCATACGTGAGGATCTTCACTCTGGATGGCGTGAGCACTGGCCTTGGGCTTAACCGCTTGTATTGTTGACACCCCATGACGTTCACCGATGCCCCAGTGTCGATGAGCGCAGTGACGGGGGACCCGGCAATCTCGATGGCGCACGTTGGCTGCGGACGCCGTCTCCGCTTGAGGTCACTTGCGAATGATATTAGATAGCATTCTCCCTCTTCGTCTGTGGATGAATCCTCAAGGTACTGCCTCCGTTGTGTTGGTGCTTTCTGCGATCTTGACGCTTCGGATTCATCTAGCGCGAGCTGTCTCACTGCTCTGATGGGCGATCTTCGCCCGGGATGTCCCTTGTGCCGCCCTCCCCCACGGCATACGCTCGAGAAGTGATTGGCAATGCCGCACTTTGAGCATGTCTTGCCTCTCGCTGGGCATTCCTCCGGGAGGTGTTCCTCCTTGCCACAGTACCCACACTGTGGTCGGCGCGAGCTTCTGTTGGGCCAACGTCCTCGATTCCCGTGCGCCGACGTGCAGGCTGCGTCGACTCGCTCTGTCTTGACCGACACCGCCTGTTCGGCCGGGTGGGTGAGCGTGGCTTCCATGACTGTGGCCCTGGCCTCCGAGAGGTCGTGGGATCGTGCCAGGATGAGTATATCCTCTAGGGTGATCCGTGGTTGCCTGAGGATGAGGGTCCGCAAGGTCTTGTTGCGGCACCCTTGGATGACTTGTGCCCTCACTTCCTTGGTCTGATCATCCTCCGTGCACGTGCTGGCGAGCTCCCGGAGGCGTGCATGGAAAGCGTCCATTGATTCACCTTCCCTCTGACGGGCCTGTCGCAATTTGAAGCGTTCGTAGTCGGGGTTAAGTTGAGGGTCGAAGTGAGCATTCAATGCCCTGACCGCCGTCTCGTAGTCTGTGGGTGCACCCGTGTTGGGCAAGTGTGTGAACAGCTTGTATATTTCGTCCCCCGCGAAGTGCAGTAGCAACGACCTCTTCACCGCGCCGTCCGTTTCCCTCGTGGCGATGAAGTAGTTGTTCAGGCGGCCGATCCACACATTCCACCTCGGTGACGCAGTGGCAGGATCGATGAGCTCGCTGAACGGGGGAAGTGCATTGACCTGGGAGTGTAGGTGTGCCGGGGACGTGGCAGGGGGTGCTGGTTGCTGGTCTGCTGCTGTGGCTGGGTCAGACATGGCTGGGCGAAGCACGGTGACACCCTGGTCATGTGTGTTCTGAGCTGCCACTCCAGTCACTGGGGGCTGGGCAGGTGGATTTGTCAAGGTCTGTTTGTGTGGCTGGCGCTGCTACGCTGAAGGTACCTGCCACCGGGGTAGTGATGGTCTTGCTGGTTCCTCTGATCTTGCTGGCAGTGTCTTGGTGCTGCTCCCCAGCACGCTGGGCGTCAGGGCAGTTAGATGTGCAAAGAGGCAAAGAGTGGCTGTGGCCTTGCTCCTCTTGTACCTCCTGATGCTGGGAGCTATATGCTTTCACCCCTCTTGGTCTCTGGTGGCTGGGTAGAGGTACTGCAGCACTGGGAGTCGCCTGGTGCGAGGCGTGTTCTGCGCATGCGTGCGTCTCCACCTTCAGCGCGGGCTTGACCGGAGGCCTCACCGGGAGCACACGTGCGTCGCAGTAATGTGCCGGGACACAGGCAGCAGGGCGGCAGAGCGGGGCGTTGTACCTGGCGTCACCGGCCGGTGACATCGCTTGCTCGTCATTCCCGAGCGGATTCTGCCGGGCGCTCGACCAGGCAAGTGGGCGCCGACGCGCGGGTAGCGCTGCTGGGCTCCTCTGTTTCTCCGGCCGGCTGGCGGGCAGGTGCGGGAGCGTTGCAGCTGCGGGCAGCAGACCCACCCTCGTCGCCAGTGTAGGGTTGGGTACTTTGCCGGCTAAGGGCCCTGGACTGGGCGCAGAAATAAGCACACAGACTAGGTGATACATTGGCACTCATGTGGGCCGGAAGTCCCGAGCGACCCCGGCCCGTTTATTTAAGCCTTCTGGCCACGCCTGGCCAGAAGGTGATGCATTGTGTGTGGGTGGTTCCGGGTCGGGTCCAGGGGGCTGGCAAGCGGTGAGAGACTAGACCGCTACAGTTAGTAATCCTTGGACTGCTCAACTTCTCTACCTTGAGGACCAATTTTGGGCTCAATAATAATGCTGAACCCTGTAATACCAGTGGCATGCAACTTTGATTGTCACTATCTGAATCCAATTACTACTGTCTGCTGTGGAGCTGCTAAACATTTCCTAAAGCGAAAGCTAGCAAATGCAAGTTCTATGCATCTTATGATTCAGTATCTCCTACTTCTGTCACCATGGCTTTTGCTGTTAACATAGATTTTTTTTATTTTTCCCTCTTTATTTAGGACAAAATGTTTATAAATACTGTGCTAACAATGAAATGCAGGTACATGGATGCTATACATTATATGAAGCAAGTATTAAGACAAAAGGATGGAATTACTGTGTAAAATCGATGTCCAGTCAAGAGATAAAGCAATATTTTAGCTAGGAAAGCATATGATATTCAGAAATGTAATAACAGGAGACAATAAACATAATATTACAAGTCAAAATAATGATAGGTTCATATGACCTGCATACAATTTAAGCAGACATCCTCATTCCTTAGATGGTATGCGATCCTCTCTTCAGAGTTAATTCTTTTGACCAAAATGTTTCTATTCAGGTAATTTCCAATTCCTTGAGGTAATTATTTTTTAAACAACTGGTACAACAACAATGACCAACTTTCTTTTTTATCCTCATAGTACTAAGACGTTACTCAGTTAGGTCTGTGAGACAATTAGGGAAAAGTGGCCATCCTCTACACCATCTCTCCTAGGGTTGAAAAACTACAGTTCTGGGATGAAAATGTATGTGACCAAGACCTCAATCAAATCCAAATTGGTGCCATTGACATGAGATCAAAATCAAAGATAACTGAAAACTTTATCCCAACACTAAAAGTCTATAGCACTCTTTTGATTAAAGAGAAATGTCCTTAACCCAAGAAAACAAATCAAATAAGCCACTTCATTTACAATCCATTTGAATCATCAATTGTGCACATTTAACTGATATAAAATAAAGCAATTGAGAATGTAAGGTAAGAGCCATAGTGCTGGCATTTACACTTGCTGAGACCAATAACTCAGTCTTAGAAAGTGTCCCATTAATGAAGCTGATTATTTTATCCTAAATGTCCTGCAATTGAGGACAAGCTCAAAATATATAGTGATTACTACTACTGCATGTGAGGCATACAGAAACAAAATATACAAAACCGAGGGTAGAGGGTCTAAGGGAAACTTTTAGGGACCGGCGCGGATAAATTCCCCAGAACAACTGTAACAAAATGACCAATTATCCGTGGGTCTGGCAAGCTTAAAAAAGCTTAAAGAACATACAGTACAAGCAAGAGTCTCTTATTCATACATGGGGGAGTCCTTTTATAAGGATGGAATCCCATCACCCACCGAAGTGGCATGCTTCATCATCTGGGATCTCCTCTTGGCTGCAACACCTAGTGCAGCCAAGGGCTACAACCCCCTCACTGTGAGGGAGGAGCTCAGGGATGTTTTTATAGATGCTATTCTATTGTAGGATCTACTAAAATCCACCTGATGTAAAGCGCTGTCGTTTTTAGAGTGATGGGCGCAGTGCAAACAAGAGGGAAAGTGATATGTGGTTTAAAATTGGCTACCAAGAGAAAAAGGAACTTTATTAATTAACTCTTGGTGTCAAGGTTAAAAACAGTGCATGTGCAGTTAGGAAATTTTATCTGCATTTGTCCAGATAACAGGTCTACATGTTTCGGGCATTGTGATCTCAATGGGATTGCGGCCTTCCTCAGGACCTAGATGTTCAATGCTACTGCGAACAGTGAAAGAAATGTGAAAGTAATGATCATAAGAACACTTGGTAATGTGATTGAAACGTATACAACCTACAACAACCAGTAGTCTCAGTTTCGGTGGTTTAAAAATGGTTGGGTCCTGAGCGCCTCCAAAGATCCAAGGTGCTCCGGGACCTGGGAGTAACTGGCAGCGACCGTGGAATCTGACGGAGGTGATCTCCACCCTCCAACATCGCCGCATGGGGTCCCGAAGCGATTGCGGCCCTCCTCGTTCTGCCTGGTTGGGTCTGGAGCGCCTCCATTGAATCCGAGCAGCTCCGTGGCCGGGTACAGTCTGGTAGTGTCTTGGAAACTTTCCAGACATCTTTTTTCACATCTCGTCCCGGCTGGCCTGGCCACAGGTCGCCAGGCGGGACCCACGCCCTGGGAGAGAGATCGGTGACGCAGAGACAGCGTGTGGACCCTCCTGAGCACCCGCCTCGTAGGGATTTGAACGGACTCATTCTCAGACAAGGTACAATAACCTTTTGTTGCCATGTTGAATGACTTTAGCCTTGGGATGATCGGTTACTAAAGCGCACTGACCCTAAGATGGCGGCTGAAATGTACGGAAAGTGTTTTACCTCTCCCAATGGAGATGCGCTCCAAAGGATTGGCAACTCATGCAAGTTTTAATTGTAAGGCTGTGTCCGCTGCCTTTAAAGAACGTTTCTGCACACAATCATTTCCACCAGCAGGGCGATCTTCCTCAGAGCGGGGCCTGACCCTAAGATGGCGCCCATGGTCTAGTATCGGCAAAATCGCCTCAAAATGGCTCCTCCTCCTTCCAGGGAGTTTTGAGGACCGGAGGGTACCTGAATCAATCCCTCATAAAAACGTTGCTAATACTTCAAAGCGGGATATGCCGCGCCTGACCTTAAAATGGCGCCCGCCAGGGAAATACCACCGGAGAGAGAGGTTGACCCATCATTGTCCGATATATAAACTGGATACAATGCATAATAAAGTAAAAGAATCACAGAGGCAAGACCAGCTACAGAGTCACGGGGTTCAACTGATCCCTATAATCATCGCTCTATACCGGGGGCATAGCGAGACCTGCTAACTCAAGGAAAGGTCAGGCCCAGGCTTGCCTGACTCTAAAATGGCGGCTAGAATCAATATCTGCAATGTCACTATGGGGGCCTATTGAGGACTAAATTTTGATGAGGATCAGGTTTCTATTCACAACTCCTCTTCAGTTTCACTCCTGACAAGAGGACTGAAGGCAAGAACGATGGGTTGTCCCACAATTCTACAGATTTTGGAACTGTCCCTTGCATTTCTTCTCTCCCCACTCTTGATCTGGGGGCGAGCTGGAGGACGAGGCAGTCGGCACTTCCCAGTAACACTGGGACCGGTGCTTTGATGGAACTATGACGATGCCCCCTGGGCGGATACCTTAACTGTTCATACTTACAGCGGAACCCGAGCAACCTTGGCTGATGCCCGGTGGAGCTGTCCTATGCAGCTATAGAGGAGTTTGGCTCGGGTTCACCCCCTCGGCCGTCACCTACCCAGCCGGACATCTGACACTGTTTTCCTCGTCTCCCCGCTGTGTTTTCCTTCCCTCCCCTGCCTCTTCCCCTTGTCTTGGCTATTCTACGTGTTTCCCAGTAATACCAGGACCGGTGCTTTGATGGAACTATGACGATGCCCCCTGGGT
The DNA here is from genome assembly GCA_963921515.1 of Calotriton arnoldi. Classification (NCBI taxonomy): domain Eukaryota; kingdom Metazoa; phylum Chordata; class Amphibia; order Caudata; family Salamandridae; genus Calotriton; species Calotriton arnoldi. The sequence goes on from CAWUFW010012631.1 coordinate 229,221, forward strand.
GGATACCTTAACTGTTCGTACTTACCGCGGAACCCGAGCAACCTTGGCCGATGCCCGGTGGAGCTGTCCTATGCAGCTATAGAGGAGTTTGGCTTTGGTTCACCACCTCGGCCGTCACCTACCCAGCCGGACATCTGACACTGTTTTCCTCGTCTCCCGCTGTGTTTCATCCCCTTCCCAGCCTCTTCCCCGTGTCTTGGCTATACTACGCGTTAATTACCCATATTATTGTATAATCTCATGTTTTTCTACTATGTCTATATTTGGCTCCTGTAAGTGATGTAATTATGTAACATGTAAATCGCTGATCCTCATGTAAAGCTCTCTGATACCTCCGGGTCTAGCCAGCGCTATATAAAACTTTGCAAATAAAAATAAAATAAAAAAAATAAAATTAAAATAAAGATAACACCTGTGAAAGACAAAGAAGTGTAAACTTTAAAATCATGATGAATACAAAGAGATTGAATGCTTGTACTGAGTGATTTCTCATACACGTGAGTCATATTTGCCCATTGTTTCTTGTACATCACAGTATACATTGATAAATTGAATTGTAAAGTTCGCTTAACCGTAGATTACGAGTAAACACCTCACCTCACCTGGCAACAGCTCAGGACGTGAGGCACCGCTCTAAAAAAGAGGGAAGGAATGTAGGTAAAAATCAGACAACAGAAGCAGTCTATAGTCTGTTTTTCCTACAGCTTGAATATCTTTTGAGTCAAATCAGTCACAATGTGAGACACGTACAATGTAATACAGACTTTGCAGAATAACACAGAACAATGCGATCTATTATGGTTGCCTCAAATCTGAAAATTTACATTGACATTGCGCGCTTAAAGTTATATTTGATATTTACATCTATTTCAATTGCTGAAGGTAAACACCCTCCAGTATATAGATGTACAATTAATAGTCACAAATTGGATTACGTCGATAAACGCTCACTTTAGTATATTACATAGTGCGGTCTAGATGGAATATGAACCGTTATATAGTGGTTGACAACTCGTTAGTGAGACCCGGTACTTGGTTGCTGTTTATAGTTTGAGCCGGCATAGAAGTATCGTTAAAAAAAAACGTTAAAAAAAAGTTTAAAAAAACACACACACACACATGTCCGTGCTAACGAATATGCACACAGAAAATTACTAATGGTATAGTCACGAGCAGCCGAGAGCAACTCATGTTCTCTGTTGTTTGTTAAGCTTATGCGGGCAATGTGTAAAACAAACGAGAATCAATGCGGGCAATTTAAGAATAATGAAAGTCACTATTGGAAAAGTCATGAACAGCCGAGAGCTACATATGCCTCTGTAAGTTGTTAAATAGTGCGGGCAAATCAGGTAAAAAAATAAATAAAATACAGCCGCACTCATCCAGAAATGTCTGTTAGCGAGGCCTCATTTCGTACAGTATAACGCGCTTGAGAAAGCAGTGTATTTCGCTTACCTGTCCGTGGGTACCCCGGACTTCTCAAGAGCTGCGACCGGAGGTACCCGACGGCAGGCAGAGTTGGTCATTTTATACCCGTATCTTTGCAGCCACCTAACGCCGGTGTGTCAAATTAGCATGTCAGCGTGGCTCAGTTTGATGACATCTTGAAAGAACTACACAGTAGTCCTTAGAAACTTGGGATATGTAGTTTTTAAATGAATTTCAGTAAATGTAAACGTGTGTATCTGGATAATCCCATTCGGTGAAAAACAGTTCGGTGTTCTGTAAAACCATAAGTTTATAAGATTACCACTGATAATATGTTGTTGATCGTTGACTCTGGAGAAACCGCATCGCGTTTCTGGTGATTTACAATAGCACACTACCTAGTATTTCTCATGATCTATAAACGGAAGGGCTAGATGGACCATCCTTTGTGATTGTGTGCATTGGTAATTAAAGCTATTAGGTGACTCCTCAATCGTCAACTTGTGGAGTGTACAGAACAGGTACTCATAATAAGGAGGTACAAACTCCAAGTTGTAACACAATACTAGAGATAAATGAAGAGTCTAGTCTACACATAACTGCTCTATATACTGTGCAGCCCTTAGTGTGGTATCCGATATATATGGTGAGGCTGAAAGCTAATTTGGAAGTGTTTCTAAATGGTTAGACTTCTATCTAGGATACATCATACAGGCTCTGTCCTTAAAGTGTGGAGGCTACTGATCAAACTAAAGTAAGGTCCAAGGTAAATCATCATTCAGACCATTACTGTCGCTCTTCAATTTAAAAACCCATCTCTGTTCTTTAAGAAATAAGAATTTGGTTATGTCTGTGACATGAGCAGGGACAAAGGGTTGCTCCAAGACTATCCATTTCAGTTCGTCTGCTTTGTGTTTCTGAGCTTCAAAATGATTCGTAAGTCTTGTGGCTTGTTTACTGCACCTAATCGTGCTCTTATGTTCAAGAATCCTGAGTTTCACTTTGCGGGTAGTCATACCCACATAGCGAAGCTTGCAGGGACACGTGATTAAATAGATCAATTTATCACTATTGCAATTTGTGTGTTTAACCTGTACCCATGGTATGTCCGTGCCTATATCCACCTTGGTGGTATGTTCTGTCTGTGGACACGCCGCACATGAACCACAGGGAAAATGCCCTTGAACCGCCGGCAGATTCCATAAAGTCTCTTGTATACGAGGTGACTGGATTTTAGGTCGTGTGTGGACCAGATTGTCACGTAGATTAGAGCTCCTTTTGAAGGAAAACAGAGGTGGTGGTATTTCTTCATCACCGATGTTTAAAATCTGCCAGTGTTTTCGCACACTTTTCTGGATCCCACTAGATAGTGTGCTGAATGTATTTACACATGTTAGTCTCGACATCGGGGGCTTCGATGTTGGCAGTTCCAAAAGTGCTTCTCGGTTGTTATTTGATGCACGCTTACAGGAGTGACGTATGAGACTTCACGGATACCTTCTGTCCTGGAGTTGCAGGGAGAGACGTTTGGCCTGATCCTCAAATTTCTCCTTAGTGGAACAATTCCTTCGGATGCGAAGGAATTGCCCATATGGTAGATTATCGCGAAGCGATTTTGGCTGGTAGCTATTATAAGACAAAAGAGAGTTTCTTGCCATAGGTTTTCTATAAAGTTCGCTCACCAGACCTGTAGCAGTTGGAAAGATCCGCAGATCAAGAAAAGGCAAACTTTCTTTACTATATTCCACTGTAAACTTCAGATAGTCATTTCTGGAATTCAGCCATATCTGAAAGTTAAGGATAGTATCTTGTTCTCCTCGCCAAATGAAAAAAAATCGTCGATATATCTTTTCCACAAAAGGATCTTATTATGGAATGGATTGTCATTGGTAAGTACTTGTTCTTGTTCGAAAAGATGGACATAAAGGTTCGCTAAACTGAGCGCAAAAACGCTGCCCACTGAGGTACCTGACATCTGGAGATAGATCGTGTCTTCGAATCTGAAGAAATTCTCTTTCATTGCCATCTTTGCACACTCCATTATGAAATGTACAGGTGATATTGTATCCAGATCTCTGTTGTCCAGAAGCAGCCTTATTGCATCTAAAGTCTCATCATGGGGGATGCACGTATATAGAGACTCAACGTCAAAAGAGACTAAAAAGTCGGTATTTGAGTTGAACTCTATCTCTGGTAGTAATCTCAAGATGTCTTTAGTATCTTGAAGATACGTGGGCATCCCACTCACCATTGGTCGCAAAAAATGGTCCACAAAGGTGGACAGTGGTTCCAAAAGAGAACCTATGCCCGAGATTATTGAACGTCCTGGGGTTGGTCTGTGTGGTTTATGTATTTTTGGCAATACATAAAAATACTGCATGACAGGATGCGTGGAAATCAAAAAGCTAGCCTCTTGGGTCGTTATCCACCCTCAAAATTTTGGCTTCATCATCCAGATTGAAAATTTCTCGTGTAATCCTCTGAGTTGGTTCCGTTTTGAGAGGGCGGTAGAAGTGTCTGTCTTTAAGTTGTCGCAAACATTCTGTGCGGTATGCTGCTGCATCCATAATAACTATGGCGCCGCCTTTATCCGCCGGCTTAATGGTTATGGAGACATCATTAGCCAGAGTCTGCAAAGCCTTTTTATCGTTGGAGGGTAGGTTGTAGAAGTGTTGATTTTTCGAAGTGCACAATGTTGATACTTCGTTGGTCACTGCCTTCTCAAAAGTCAAAACTTGAGCTGGAACTAAGTGGGCAGGTGGGTTGAAAGTAGATCGGGGTTTCAGACTGGTGTTAATTGTTCCTGTATCAATACTTGTATTGTTTGTCTCCTTGAAGAAAAAATGTCGCTGAATCTTTCTGAAAAAGTGTGCCAGCTCACATTTTGTCTGAAACAGGTCAGCGTTGTACGTGGGGACAAATCCCAGTCCTCTATTAAGTACTGTCTGTTCGTCCGATGTTAAAATGCGGTCACTTAGATTGACCACTAGTTTTTTTCTGTGCTGGTCCCTGGTTGAGGAGGGGCCTTCTTCTTGCTGCGCGTGCTCCTTGGTGACAGTGGAGGGCTCCAGTGCACTTGTGCCTGCTGATTTCTTCTCCTTCCTCTGGAGCGTCCGCGGCCTGACCCTAAAAAAGGTTGATTCGTGAAGAATTGAGGGTGGGGTTGATAAGGCAGCATCAGTGGTTGAAAAGGCGGATTGGAAAATCCCCATGGTGCAGGAGGCCACCATTGTGTTTGTTGGGAACCTTGTGGGCCATTTCTCCAGTTAGATCTGTTATTGCGCCCTCGGCCTCTGTTCTGTTGTCCACTTTGATTTGATGAGTCGGAATCACTTGACCATTCGTCGGTGCCTGAAGATGAATCATTAGAACCATAGAGTTTTCCTTTTCTGTTGAATTCTGGTGGTGTGAAATTGTCACTAGTGTAAGGATGCACTTTTTCGTGAGAAAAAACATGCCAGATCATTCTTAAACTTCTCAATTTTCGTCATCAGGAAGGAATCCTTAAATTCTTTGTTAGACTTATTGGATTCCTCTGTGTTTTTCTTGTACAGAGTTGCAGAAATGACTGTTTTAATCTGTGCCTCTAGAGTTTGTATTTCGATTAAGATCGTGTCTGCAACGCGTTTGGCCGTGCTAATAATTAAAATTAACCAATCATGCGTGCATCGCCACACGATAAGAGACCAATCTTTCAGGAATGCTTTGTCTTGAAGAAAAAGCCTAGGTGTTTTGGTAACTATCAAGCCTGTTGGGGCAGAGTTTCCTCGCAGGTACTCTGTCATTATCGCCCCATGTATCAAAGTGCGTGAGTGTGATTTCTTTAACCCAAGCAGTGTGGCCCAGTCATCTCCATGAGTGGCCACTGCACCTTGCAATGTGTCGATAATGCTAGGGGTGGTTAGGATGGCCTGAACCGTGGCATCATCAAAGGCTAAACTGGTTAATTCTGTCATGATGGAATATCTGTGACTGTACTCAGTAGTGAGTAGAATTGACTCTTAGAGCTAAAAAAAAAAACGCCCTCATCAATCTGAGGCGATATGAGTAAAAAGACCCGCAGCCATAGCTGCTCAAGAACAAAATATACACAACCGAGAGTAGAAGGTCTAAGGGAAACTTTTAGAGACCGGCATGGATAAATTCTCCAGAACAACTGTAACAAAATGACCAATTATCCGCGGGTCTGGCAAGCTTAAAAAAGCTGTAAGAACATACAGTACAAGCAAGAGTCTCTTATTCATACATGGGGGGAGTCCTTTTATAAGGACGGAATCCCATCACCCACCCAAGTGGCATGCTTCATCTTCTGGGATCTCCTCTTGGCTGCAACACCTAGTGCAGCCAAGGGCTACAACCCCCTCACTGTGAGGGAGGAGCTCAGGTACGTTTTTATAGATGCTATTGTATTGTAGGATCTACTAAAATCCACCTGATGTAAAGCGCTGTAGTTTTTAGTGTGATGGACGCAGTGCAAACAAGAGGGAAAGTGATATGTGGTCTAAAATTGGCTACCAAGAGAAAAAGGAACTTTATTAATTAACTCTTGGTGTCAAGGTCAAAAACAGTGCATGTGCAGTTAGGAAATATTAGCTGCATTTTTCCAGATAACAGGTCTACATGTTTCGGCCATTGTGATCTCAATGGGATCGCGGCCTTCCTCAGGACATAGAAGTTCAATGCTACTGCGAACAGTGAAAAAAAATTGAAACTAATGATCATAAGAACACTTGGTAATGTGATTGAAACATATACAACCTACAAAAACCAGTAGTCTCAGTTTCGGTGGTTTACAATATGTTGATAACACCTGTGAAAGACAAAGAAGTATAACTTTTAAAATCATGATGAATACAAAGAGATTGAAAGCTTGTACTGAGTGATTTCTCAAACACGTGAGTCATATTTGCCAATTGTTTCTTGTAGCTCACAGTATACATTGATAAATTGAATTGTAAAGTTCGCTTAGCCGTAGATTATGAGTAAACACCTCACCTCACCTGGCAACAGCTCAGGACGGAGGCACCACTCTAAAAGGGGAAGGAATGTAGGTAAAAATCAGACAACAGAAGCAGTCTATAGTCTGTTTTTCCTGCAGCTTGAATATCTTTTGAGTCAAATCAGTCACAATGTGAGACACGTACAATGTAATACAGACTATGCAGAATAACACAGAACAATGCGATCTATTATGGTTGCCTCAAATCTGAAAATTTTTCATTGACATTGCGCGCTTAAAGTTATATTTTATATTTACATCTATTACAATTGCTGAAGGTAAAAACCCTACAGTATATACATGTACAATTAATAGTCACAAATGGGTTTACGTCGATAAATGCTCACTTAAGTATTTTACATAGTGCGGTCTAGGTGGAATATGAACCGTTATATAGTGGTTGACAACTCGTTAGTGAGAACCGGTACTTGGTTGCTGTTTATAATTTGAGCAGGCATAGAAGTACCGTTAAAAAAAAACGTTAAAAAAAAACGTTAAAAAAAAAAACACAGATGTCCGTGCTAACGAATATGCACACAGAAAATTACTAATGGTATAGTCACGAGCAGCCGAGAGCAACTCATGTTCTCTGTTGTTTGTTAGCTTATGCGGGCAATGTGTAAAACAAACGAGAATCAATGCGGGCAATTTAAGAAGAATGAAAGTCACCTTTGGAAAAGTCATGAACAGCCGAGAGCCACAGATGCCTCTGTAAGTTGTTAATTAGTGCGGGCAAATCAGGTCAAAAAATAAATAAAATACAGCCGCACTCATCTAGAAATGTCTGTTGGCGAGTGCCGGTCCTATAAAACTGAAAGCGCGAGGCCTCATTTTGTACAGTATAACGTTCTTGAGAAAGCAGTGTATTTCGCTTACCTGTCCGTCGGTACCCCGGACTTCTCAAGAGCTGCGATCGGAGGTACGCGACGGCAGGCAGAGTGGGTCATTTTATACCCGTATCTTTGCAGCCACCTAACGCCGGTGTGTTAAATTAGCATGTCAGCGTGGCTCAGTTTGATGACATCATCTTGAAAGAACTACACAGGTGTCCTTAGAAACTTGGGATATGTAGTTTTTAAATGAATTTCAGTAAATGTAAACATGTGTATCTAGATAATCCCATTCGGTGAAAAACATTTTGGTATTCTGTAAAACTATAAGTTTATAAGATTACCACTGATATGTTGTTGATCGTTGATTCTGGAGAAACCGCATCGCGTTTCTGGTTATTTACAATAGCACACTACCTAGTGTTTCTCATGATCTGTAAACGGAAGGGCTAGATGGACCATCCTTTGTGATTGTGTGCGTTAGATATTAAAGCTATTAGGTGACGCCTCAATCGTCAACTTGGAGAGTGTCACAGAACAGGTATTCGTAATAAGGAGGTACAAACTCCAAGTTGTAACACAATACTGGAGATAAATGAAGAGTCTAGTCTACCCATAACTGCTCTGTATACTGTGCAGCCCTTAGTGTGGTATCCGATATATATGGTGAGGCTGAAAGCTAATTTGTAAGTGTCTGTCTAAATGGTTAGACTTCTATCTAGGATACATCATACAGGCTCTGTTCTTAAAGTGTGGAGGCTACTGATCAAACTAAAGTAAGGTCCAAGGTATATCATCATTCAGACCATTACTGTCGCTTTTCAATTTAAAAACCCATCTCTGTTCTTTCTGAAATAAGAATTTGGTTATGTCTGTGACATGAGCAGGGATGAAAGATGGCTCCCAGACCGTCCATTTCAGTTCTTCTGCTTTGTGTTTCTGAGATAGAAAATGATTTGTAAGTCTTGTGGCTTGTTTATTGCACCTAATCGTGCTCTTATGTTCAAGAATCCTGAGTTTTACTTTCCGGGTAGTCATACCCACCTAGCGAAGCTTGCAGGGACAAATAGATCAGTTTATCACTATTGCAATTTGTGTGTTTAACCTGTGCCCATGATCTGTCCGTGCCTATATCCACCATTGTGGAATGTTCTGTCTGTGGACACGCCGCACATGAACCACAAGGAAAATGTCCTTGAACCTGCCGGCGGTTCAAGGTTAAACACACAAATTGCAAAAGTGATAAATTGATCTATTTACTCACGTGTCCCTGCAAGCTTCACTATGTGGGTATGACTACCCGCAAAGTGAAACTCAGGATTCTTGAACATAAGAGCACGATTAGGTGCAATAAACAAGCCACAAGACTTACAAATCATTTTCTATCTCAGAAACACAAAGCAGAAGAACTGAAATGGAAAGTCTTGGAGCAACCCTTCGTCCCTGCTCATGTCACAGACATAACCAAATTCTTATTTCAGAAAGAACAGAGATGGCTTTTTTAATTGAAGAGCGACAGTAATGGTCTGAATGATGATATACCTTGGACCTTTCTTTACTTTGATCAGTAGCCTCCACACTTTAAGAACAGCGCCTGTATGATGTATCCTAGATAGAAGTCTAACCATTTAGACAGACACTTCCAAATTAGCTTTCAGCCTCACCATATATATCGGATACCACACTAAGGGCTGCACAGTATACAGAGCAGTTATGTGTAGACTAGACTCTTCATTTATCTCTAGTATTGTGTTACAACTTGGAGTTTGTACCTCCTTATTACGAATACCTGTTCTGTGACACTCTCCAAGTTGACGATTGAGGCGTCACCTAATAGCTTTAATATCCAACGCACACAATCACAAAGGATGGCCCATCTAGCCCTTCCATTTAAAGATCATGGGAAACACTAGGTAGTGTGCTATTGTAAATCACCAGAAACGAGATGGAGTTTCTCCAGAATCAACGATAAACAACATTCTATCAGTGGTAATCTTATAAACTTATGGTTTTACAGAATACCGAACTGTTTTTCACCGAATGGGATTATCCAGATACACGCGTTTACATTTACTGAAATTCATTTAAAAACTACATATCCCAAGTTTCTAAGGACTACTGTGTAGTTCTTTCAAGATGATGTCATCAAACTGAGCCATGCTGACATGCTAATTTGACACACCAACTTTAGGTGGCTGCAAAGACACGGGTATAAAATGACCCACTCTGCCTGCAGTCGGGTACCACCGGTCGCAGCTCTTGAGAAGTCCGGGATACCGACGGACAGGTAAGCGAAATGCACTGCTTTCTCAAGCGCGTTATACTGTACAAAATGAGGCCTCGCGCTTTCAGTTTTATAGGACCGGCACTCTCTAACAGACATTTCTGGATGAGTGCAGCTGTATTTTATTTATTTTTTGACCTGATTTGCCCGCACTATTTAACAACTTACAGAGGCATCTGTGGCTCTCGGATGTTCATGACTATCCCAATAGTGACTTTCATTCTTCTTAAATTGCCCGCATTGATTCTCGTTTGTTTTACACATTGCCCGCATAAGCTTAACAAACAACAGAGAACATGAGTTGCTCTCGGCTGCTCGTGACTATACCATTAGTAATTTTCTTTGTGCATATTCGTTATCACGGACATGTGTGTGTTTTTTTTCTTTAACTGTTTTTTTGAACGGATATTTTGAACGGTACTTCTATGCCGGCTCAAACTATAAACAGCAACCAAGTACCAGGTCTCACTAACGAGTTGTCAACCACTATATAACGGCTTATATTCCACCTAGACCGCACTATGTATTATACTAAAGTGAGCGTTTATCGACGTAAACCCATTTGTGACTATTAATTGTACATGTATATACTGGAGGGTTTTTACCTTGAGCAATTGAAATAGATGTAAATATAAAATATAACTTTAAGCGCGCAATGTCAATGTACATTTTTCAGATTTGAGGCAACCATAATAGATCGCATTGTTCTGTGTTATTCTGCATAGTCTGTATTACATTGTACGTGTCTCACATTGTGACTGATTTGACTCAAAAGATATTCAAGCTTTAGGAAAAACAGACTATAGACTGCTTCTGTTGTCTGATTTTTACCTACATTCCTTCCCCATTTTTTAGAGCGGTGCCTCACGTCCTGAGCTGTTGCCAGGTGAGGTGAGGTGTTTACTCATAATCTACGGTTAAGCAAACTTTACGATTCAATTTATCAATGTATACTGTGAGGTACAAGAAACGATGGGCAAATATGACTTACGTGTTTGAGAAATCATTTCAGTACAAGCATTCAATCTCTTTGAATTCATCATGATTTTAAAAGTTATACTTCTTTGTCTTTCACAGGTGTTATCAACATATTGTAAACCACCGAAACTGAGACTACTGGTTTTTGTAGGTTGTATATGTTTCCATCACATTACCAAGTGTTCTTATGACCATTACTTTCACATTTTTTTCACTGTTCGCAGTAGCATTGAACATCTAGGTCCTGAGGAAGGCCGCGATCCCATTGAGATCACAATGGCCGAAACATGTGGACCTGTTTTCTGGACAAATGCAGCTAATAATTCCTAACTGCACATGCACTGTTTTTAACCTTGACACCAAGAGTTAATTAATTAAGTTCCTTTTTCTCTTGGTAGCCTATTTTAGACCACATATCACTTTCCCTCTTGTTTGCACTGCGCCCATCACTCTAAAAACTACAGCGCTTTACATCAGGTGGAATTTAGTAGAGCCTACAATAGCATAGCATGTATAAAAACATCCCTGAGCTCCTCCTTCACAGTGAGGGGGTTGTAGCCCTTGGCTGCACTAGGTGTTGCAGCCAAGAGGAGATCCCAGATGATGAAGCATGCCACTTCGGTGGATGATGGGATTCCGTCTTATAAAAGGACTCCCCTCATGTATGAATAAGAGACTCTTGCTTGTACAGTATGTTCTTTAAGCTTTTTTAAGCTTGCCAGACCCGCGGATAATTGGTCATTCTGTTACAGTTGTTGTGGGGAATTTATCCGCGCCGGTCTCTAAAAGTTTCCCTTAAACACTCTACCCTCGGTTTTGTATATTTTGTTCTTGAGCAGCTACGGCTGCGAGTCTTTTTACTCATATCGCCTCGGATTGATGAGGGCATATTTTTTAGCTCTAAGAGTAAATTCTACACACTACTGAGTACAGTCACAGATATTCCATCATGACAGAATTAACCGGTTTAGCCTTTGATGATGCTACGGTTCAGGCCATCCTAACCACCCCTAGCATTATCGACACATTGCAAGGTGCAGTGGCCACTCATGGAGATGACTGGGCCACACTGCTTGGGTTAAAGAAATCACACTCACGTACTTTGATACATGGGGCGATAATGACAGAGTACCTGCGAGGAAACTCTGCCCCAACAGGCTTGATAGTTACCAAAACACCTAGGCTTTTTCTTCAAGACAAAGCATTCCTGAAAGATTGGTCTCTTATCGCGTGGCGATGCACGCATGATTGGTTAATTCTATTTATTAGCACGGCCAAACATGTTGCAGACACGATCTTAATCGAAATAAAACTCTAGAGGCACAGATTAAAACAGTCATTTCTGCAACTCTATACAAGAAAAACACAGAGGAATCCAATAAGTCTAACAAAGAATTTAAGGATTCCATCCTGATGACGAAAATTGAGAAGTTTAAGAAAGATCTGGCACGCTTTTCTCACGAAAAAGTGTATCCTTAGACTAGTGACAATTTCACACCACCAGAATTCACCAGAAAAGGAAAACTTTATGGTTCTAATTCTTCTTCTTCAGGCACCGACGAATGGTCAAGTGATTCCGACTCATCAAATCAAAGTGGACAACAGAACAGAGGCCGAGAGCGCAATAAGAGATCTAACTGGAGAAATGGCCCACAAGGTCCCCAACAAGCACATTGATGGCCTCCTGCACCATGGGGATTTTCCAATCCGCCTTTTCAACCACCGATGCTGCCTTATCAACCCCACACTCAATTCTTCACGAATCCGCCTTTTTTAGGGTCATGCTGTGGACGCTCCAGAGGAAGGAGAAGAAATCAGCAGGCACAAGTGCACTGGAGCCCTCCACCATCACCAAGGAGCACGCGCAGCAAGAAGAAGGCCCCTCCTCAACCAGGGACCAGCACAGAAACAATATAGTGGTCAATCTGAGTGACCTCATTTTAACATCGGACGAACAGACAGTACTTAATAGAGGACTGGGATTTGTCCCCACGAACAACAGTGACCCGTTTCAGACACAATGTGAGCTGCCACACTTTTTCAGAAAGATTCGGTTACATTTTTTCTTCAAGGAGAAAAACAATACAAGTATTGATACAGGACCAATTAACACTGGTCTGAAACCCCGATCTACTTTCAACCCATCTGCCCATTTAGTTCCAGCTCAAGTTTTGACTTTTGAGAAGGCAGTGACCAACAAAGTATTAACATTGTGCACTTCGAAAAATCGACACTTCTACAACCTACCCTCCAACGATAAAAAGGCTTTGCAGACTCTGGCTAATGATGTCTCCATAACGATTAAGCCGGTGGATAAAGGCGGCGCCATAGTTATTATGGATGCAGCAGCATACCGCACAGAATGTTTGCGACAACTTAATGACAGACGCTTCTACTGCCCGCTCAAAACGGACCCAACTCAGAGGATTACACGAGAAATTTTCAATCTGGTGATGAAGCCAAAATTGAAGGGTGGATAACAACCCAAGAGGCTAGCTTTTTGATTACCACGCATCCTGTTATGCCGTATTTTTATGTATTGCTAAAAATACATAAACCACACAGATCACCCCAGGAGGTTTGATAATCTCGGGCATAGGTTCTCTATTGGAACCACTGTCCACCTTCGTGGACCATTTTTTGCGACCAATGGTGAGTGAGATGCCCACGTATCTTCAAGATACTGAAGACATCTTGAGATTACTACCAGATATAGAGTTCAACGCAAATACAGACTTTTTAGTCTCTTTTTTGACGTTGAGTCTCTATATACGTGCATCCCCCAGGATGAGACTTTAGATGCAATAAGGCTGCTTCTGGACAACAGAGATCTGGATACAATATCACCTGTACATTTCATAACAGAGTGTGCAAAGATGGCAATGAAAGAGAATTTCTTCAGATTCGAAGACACAATCTATCTCCAGGCGTCAGGTACCTCAATGGGCAGCGTTTTTGCGCCCAGTTTAGGGAACCTTTATGTCCATCTTTTCGATCAAGACCCCGTACTTACCAATGACAATCCATTCCATAATCAGATCCTTTTATGGAAAAGATATATCGATGATATTTTTGTCCTTTGGCGAGGAGAACCAGATACTATCCTTAACTTTCAGATATGGCTGAATTCCAGAAATGACTATCTGAAGTTTACAGTGGAATATAGTAAAGAAAGCTTGCCTTTTCTTGATCTGCGGATCTTTCCAACTGTTACAGGACTGGAGAGCGAACTTTATAGAAAACCTATGGCAAGAAACTCTCTTTTGTCATATAATAGCTACCATCCAAAATCGCTTCGCGAAAACATACCATATGGGCAATTCATTCGCATCCGAAGGAATTGTTCCACTAAGGAGAAATGTGAGGATCATGCCAAAACTCTCTCCCTGCAACTCCAGGACAGAAGGTATCCGAGAAATCTCATACGTCGCTCCTGGAAGCGTGCATCAAATAACAACGAGAAGCACTTTTGGATCTACCAACACCGAAACCCCCGATGTCGAGACTGACATGTGTAAATACATTCAGCACACCATCTAGTGGGATTCAGAAAAGTGTGCAAAAACACTGGCGGATTTTAAACATCGATGATTAAGAAATACCTCCACCTCTATTTTCCTTCAAAAGGAGCTCTAATCTACATGACAATCTGGTCCACACACGACCTAAAATCCAGTCACCTCATATACAAGAGACTTTATGGAATCTGCTGGCGGTTCATGGGCATTTTCCCTGTGGTTCATGTGCGGCGTGTCCACAGACAGAACATACCACAATGGTGGATATAGGCACGGACAGACCATGGGCACAGGTTAAACACACAAATTGCAATAGTGATAAATTGATCTATTTAATCACATGTCCCTGCAAGCTTCGCTATGTGGGTATGACTACCTGCAAAGTGAAACTCAGGATTCTTGAACATAAGAGCACGATTAGGTGCAATAAACAAGCCACAAGACTTACGAATCATTTTCTAGCTCAGAAACACAAAGCAGAAGAATTGAAATGGACGGTCTTGGAGCAACCGTTCGTCCCTGCTCATGTCACAGACATAGCCAAATTCTTATTTCAGAAAGAACTGAGATGGGTTTTTAGATTGAAGAGCAACAGTAATGGTCTGAATGATGATATACCTTGGACGTTACTTTAGTTTGCTCAGTAGCCTCCACACTTTAAGAACAGAGCCTGTATGATGTATCCCTGATAGAAGTCTAACCATTTAGACAGACACTTCCAAATTAGCTTTCCGCCTCCCATATATATCGGATACCACACTAAGGGCTGCACAGTATACAGAGCAGTTATGTGTAGACTGGACTCTTCATTTATCTCTAGTATTGTGTTAAAACTTGGAGTTTGTACCTCCTTATTACGAATACCTGTTCTGTGACACTCTCCAAGTTGACGATTGAGGCGTCACCTAATAGCTTTAATATCCAACGCACATAATCACAAAGGATGGTCCATCTAGCCCTTCCATTTATAGATCATGAGAAACACTAGGTAGTGTGCTATTGTAAATCACCAGAAACGCGATGCGGTTTCTCCAGAATCAACAACATATTATCAGTGGTAATCTTATAAACTTATGGTTTTACAGAATACTGAACTGTTTTTCACCGAATGGGATTATCCAGATACACGCGTTTACATTTACTGAAATTCATTTAAAAACTACATATCCCAAGTTTCTAAGGACTACCGTGTAGTTCTTTCAAGATGATGTCATCAAACGGAGCCACGCTGACGTGCTAATTTGACACACCGGCATTAGGTGGCTGCAAAGAAATGGGTATAAAATGACCCACTCTGCCTGCCGTCGGGTACCTACGTTCGCAGCTCTTGAGAAGTCCGGGGTACCGACGGACAGGTAAGCGAAATACACTGCTTTCTCAAGCGCGTTATACTGTACGGAAACGAGGCCTCGCGCTTTCAGTTTTATAGGATAGGCACTCGCTAACAGATATTTCTGAATGAGTGCGGCTGTATTTTATTTATTTTTTTACCTGATTTGCCCGCACTATTTAACAACTTACAGAGGCATCTGTGGCTCTCGGCTGTTCATGACTTTTCCAATAGTGACTTTCATTCTTCTTAAATTGCTCGCATTGATTCTCGTTTGTTTTACACATTGCCCGCATAAGCTTAACAAACAACAGAGAACATGAGTTGCTCTCGGCTGCTCGTGACCATACCATTAGTAATTTTCTGTGTGCATATTCGTTATCACGGCCATGTGTGTGTTTTTTTTTTAACTGTTTTTTTTAACGGTTTTTTTGAACGGTACTTCTATGCCGGCTCAAACTATAAACAGCAACCAAGTACCGGGTCTCACTAACGAGTTGTCAACCACTATATAACGGTTCATATTCCACCTAGACCGCACTATGTAATATATAAAGTGAGCGTTTATCGACGTAAACCCATTTGTGACTATTAATTGTACATCTATATACTGGAGGGCTTTTACCTTCAGCAATTGAAATAGATGTAAATATGAAATATAACTTTAAGCGCGCAACGTCAATGTAAATTTTTCAGATTTGAGGCAACCATAATAGATCGCATTGTTCTGTGTTATTCTGCATAGTCTGTATTACATTGTACGTGTCTCACATTGCGACTGATTTGACTCAAAAGATTTTGAAGCTGTAGGAAAAACAGACTATAGACTGCTTCTGTTGTCTGATTTTTACCTACATTCCTTCCCCCTTTTTTAGAGCAGTGCCTCACGTCCTGAGCTGTTGCCAGGTGAGGTGTTTACTCGTAATCTACGGGTAAGCAAACTTTACAATTCAATTTATCAATGTATACTGTGAGGTACAAGAAACGATGGGCAAATATGACTCACGTGCTTGAGAAATCACTCAGTACAAGCATTCAATTTCTTTGTATTCATCATGATTTTAAAAGTTATACTTCTTTTTCTTTCACAGGTGTTATCAACATATTGTAAACCACTGAAACTGAGACTACTGGTTTTCGTAGGTTGTATATGTTTCAATCACAGTACCAAGTGTTCTTATGATCATTACTTTCACATTTATTTCACTGTTCGCAGTAGCATTGAACATCTAGGTCCTGAGGAAGGCCGCGATTCTATTGAGATCACAATGGCCGAAACATGTAGACCTGTTATCTGGACAAATGCAGCTAATATTTCCTAACTGCACATGCACTGTTTTTAACCTTGACACCTTTTTCTCTGGGTAGCCAATTTTAGACCAAATATCACTTTCCCTCTTGTTTGCACTGCGCCCATCACTCTAAAAACTACAGCGCTTTACATCAGGTGGATTTTAGTAGACCCTGCAATAGAATAGCATCTATAAAAACATCCCTGAGCTCCTCCCTCACAGTGAGGGGGTTGTAGCCCTTGGCTGCACTAGGTGTTGCAGCCATGAGGAGATCCCAGATGATGAAGCATGCCACTTCGGTGGGTGATGGGATTCCTTCCTTATAAAAGGACTCCCCCCATGTATGAATAAGAGACTCTTGCTTGTACTGTATGTTCTTTAAGCTTTTTGAAGCTTGCCAGACCCGCGGATAATTGGTCATTTTGTTACAGGCATACAGAAACATCAGCCCCATCAATCACATTAAGCCCCTGAGGTGTAGAATACCGAAAATAAATGAAAACTAATGAGGGTTATTTTCTAACATAATTTGCGGGCACTTGCAAAGTGACGCAAAGCATTGCTTTGATTTACTTACCATAAAGAGCCCTGTGGCAGTAGATTAAAATTGTGGAGCACTGTGTTCGTGTTCCCACAAAATCCTCTCTCACAGAGCATCAAAGACCTCAAAAGCTTTATGTCTGATAGGGCCATGCCCTCTACTTCCCTTTTTGAAGAAACCATTGAGACCCACTCATGCTCATACAACCTTTTTGCTCTTTGTTTACATCCATCCCAAAGAGATAATGTCAGTGTCAGTTTGAATGATAGGAATTTCAGACTACCAAACACAGTAGGATTTACAAGGAAACTGAGAGATTCCATAACTTTTGCTTATCTCAATCCAAAATATACATCGTTCTTGAAGAATGTTCTGATGGATTGCTTTACAAAATACTGGTGAATTGATGTTTACAGGAGTCCATAAGGAGAATTACTGTGGCACAATATGGTCTTCTAAGCAGCAAAAAAAGGACAGAAGAAACTGAATAACTTTTTAACACGAGACCAATGTGTTCTAAAACTGGATCATGACAATCCACTGAGAGACATATATATTGATGTGAAATGCAAACACTATGATTAGGCCATATAAAGCCATCATTGTAAGATACAATTCATAAGACAAATGTAGCAGAGACATGAGCAAGGCCAACATGCACAACTGCTTAAGTAACACAGTCCTCTTTATGTAATTAACATGCTCTTTAATTCTCAAAGGAAAATAATGGCTCTTGGCAAGAAACCTTTTAAACTGATCCTAAGTTTCAATAAAGCTGAATAGAAATAAGCCCTCTATCTGAGAAGATAGACTGACTCCCAGATATTTTGCCTTAACAGCTGCTATTATTTGCCTGGTTTAAATTTGAAATCTCTAATTTCCTGCATTGACCACATTGCCACAGATAATACTAAAGCTTTGCAAATCTATCATCAAACAAGGCATGCCTTGGTTCCATAATCATCACAAGTAAATCATCAGCCTAAATTTTAATCCTCTGGTAAGAATTGGATTATTATTTGAGGTTGGTGACTACTGTATCAAAGGGGCATTACTAAGGTGGATCGGTGCAAACACTCAAGTAGACAAGAGGCTGGAGACCTGCACCAGGCAGACTCTCGTACCACTCTTGAGGAGTGTGTTTCCCTTGGGGGGTTGGTCTACTCCCCCAGAAGTACTGGGTTGCCAGGCACAGGTCCAGCCTACAGGTACAGACCCTGGGTTGGAGGACCAGGTTCAGGGTGTCCCCCTGACCTGGAGGAAGGGGCGACTGCTAACAGGCCCTAACCAAGTTGTCTTCTGGGGGTACCGCTCCAGGTGGGAGTGCCCATCCCAGTCTCTTGTCCAGCCGCAGGGTACAGACCCTGGGCTGGTGGGCCAGTGTCAGGATGCCATACCTGACTTGGCAGGAGGGAAAGTGGAGAAAAGGTGCCACGGACCTGGGGCTACTGCTACCCACTTTCTGACACCACAGAGGTTAGAGAGGCCTGAAAAGCATGAAGCCTGGCTCTCATCACTGACAGCTGTCAGTGGCCACTGTGGCTGGCTGTCCTGGTGGACAGAGTTGCCCCTGGGAGGCGGGCAGGAGTCACACCCCATGGGTGGACTGGGCCACACCACTGTGTTGGCCATGTTTGTACTGTCTACCTGTTGGAATACATCTGTGAGCAAAGTAGGTTTAGGCGCTGCACAGATGGGGTCCCCATGTGAGGAGAAGGGTCCCCCATGGGTTAGCCTAGTGGGCCCTAAGAGTATGGATAGAGGGATCCAACTGGGTTCAGGAAGGTGTAGAACGGGAATAGACCCCTGCTGTTCGGGCCAGGTTTCAGGTTCTGTCGCCCAAAGCCAGGAAGCCCATCGAGGTATTGATTGGTCTACCCTGGCTTTAGGATGGAAGTAGGTTGTGTTGGAAATGGCCCTTTTTGCAGGGTTTTCCCCAAACTTTTTGCTTCTTCCTCCTATTTTTTTCCTGACCTGTGTTTGTTGGCTATAGGACTCTGGGCACTTTACCACTGCTGATCAGTGCTAAAGTGGATATGCTCTCTGTGTAAATTGTTATTGTGATTGGTTATCCATGATTGGCGTGTTTGATTTACCAGTAGGTCCCTAGTAAAGTCCACTGAGTTTGCCAGGGCTGCTAAATCGAATGCTACTAGTGGGCCTGCAGCACTGATTGTGCCACCCACATGAGTAGCCCTGAAAAGATGTCTCAGACCTGCCACCGCGGTGCCTGTGCGCAGCTTGCTAACTGCCATGTCTACTTGGCAAGTGCACCCACTTGTCAGGCCCTACCCTTCCCTTCCCTTACAAATTGGACACCCCTATGGTAGGCCCAAGGTACCCCCCTGGGCAGGGTGCAGTGTATGTGAAAGGTAGGACATGTACTGGTGTGTGTAACATGTCCTGATAGTGAAATACTGCCAATTTCGTTTTTCACTATTGAAAGGCTATCTTGCCCCTTAGGACAGAATGGGGAATGCTTTGTAACATTTTACAAGCATATCTTCCCATAGAGATAAAATAGAAAAATTAAGTTTGGTATCCCTGAACTCAGGATTTAATAACACATCTTTTAGTAAAGATGGTTTTTAAATTGTGTGTTTGAAAATACCACTTTTAGAAAGTGGCTATTTTCTTGTTCAACCATCCTGTGTGCCTCTGCCTGTTTGTGGATTGACTGTCTGACTTTGGAGCGACAGGGGCTGGGGAGGTGCAGTGGCTCCAAGAGTCTGGATGAGTCAGCACTAGGATGAATATGCCTGATCAGCATTTGGAGTGGTGGGGGGAGTAGCACCTGTACCTGAATAGGGCTGTGCCTGCCTTCCACAATGCTGGCTCCGTCCCCCTGTGGTGTGTCCGGAGCCAAGGCTCACACTGACAATGGATGTTGTTGTGCACTTGCAGAGTGCCCCCCAGAACCGGTTTGAACTGGGCTCAGAGCCCCTTGCACAAAGAGAACAAAGACATTTTGGGGTATAAGTATCAGACCCAAAACCCCAGACTTTAGATCATTCCTGGAATTCAAGAGGAACCTTTGCCAAGGATAAGAGCTGGAGAGACTGAGGAGAATTACTGCCCTTGCTGTTTGTCTGGGGTTGGCCTGCAGTTGCTGTTTCTGCCAAGGAAAGGAGAAGGACGTTGCTGTGTGCTGTGTCCCCTGCTTGAAGGAGATCTCCAAGGGCCTGAAGTGTGCTGGCCTCCTGTTCTGAAGTCTCAGGGACACAAAGACTTCACCCCCAGCTCCCCTTAACTCTGCTGCTGTGAGTTCTAGCCTGCCAAGAGGTGTCTGTGCCAGTTTTGGGCCTCTGGAGGTTGCTGCTGCTGTTTGCGAGCTGGAAGAAAGAAGAAACTCAAAGGACTACAGAAACTGAAGCATCGCTCTTCTTGCGGCTGTTTTCCCAATGCATCTCCACGGAGCAAGAAGAATTTCCACGCATCGCCACACTGCTGCGGAAACCGCCGCAGCACCTATCGCTGCTGCAAGAATCGACGCATCCAGGAATAACGGCTTAAGAGGACCGACACCGCGCCGCTTGATGCTACCGCATCGATCGCCGACGCATCCCGGATCTCCACACATCGTACCTGTGCGCCAAGTTCTTCCGACGCATCACCCGCGGACCGGAACCGTCACGAAGAATCGGCGCATCACTCCCCGTACAGACAGGATTCGACTCAACTCTTCCTCTGCATGCAGCGGGACTGTCGCATCGCCTCCCCAAGGTCTCAGGAATGTTGCATCTCTTTGTTTTCCGATTTATTAATACTGTCACACGGTGCTGCAAATAATCTTGCTGCGCTGCACTGCGTGACAGGCAAATGGCAGGAATGTGCTGTATATAAAATACTATTGTGTATACCGGCTTTCCGCCTGCACTGGTGCCATGATGGCTGCTTAGCACAAACTCAGACACCCTTACACCATGGTCCGAGGGTGTTTGTTTGGCATGCAGAAATTCTATTTGGGCACAAGCGAGCACCTTCAAGCAAATTTAAAATCCTGATATTACTTGATCTACATGTGTTGCTGAATGCAGTACACATTGAAAGAGTATGTAATGAGGTTATTGACATTTAATACTCCTTGTTACATCTCTCCTGGAAAGTTGTATCTTTCTTTCATATTCCCAGATCTCTTAGTTCTGGGTAATCTGGGAATGCATCTAAAACCGTGGGAACACCCATGCAACACCCACTTAAGACCTTTCCAGGGCAGAGTGATGAAGTGCAGTAGTTTGTGCTCCGTTGATTGACTCCTGATTAATATCGTCACTCAGTGCCCTCAAAGTGGCCTTGTGTGCCTTCAGAAATCTCTCTTAGGATTTACGTTGCTATTGCACTACCTTGAGTAGTGCAATAGCAATATTAAGTCACTTATAAATATGCCCCTACGTGTCACAAGCATGAAAGAAAAGCAAACCACCCTGCTTTAGCACCTGGACTCTGCCATCAGTCATTCTGACCTGACAAGTGGGGCCACCCCTCTCAAGGAACCATGGAAGTGGTCCTGAGATGTATCATCCAGCAGAATGCATGCTTCTAATGTAGATCCAGTGCATTCTCCCGGTTGTGTGGCTTTGAACTAGAGCATCGCCCCTGTTGTGCAGCTCCAAACCGGTGCATTGTGCATCTTGCGTGGGTCTGATTCTACGCATCGCTACCATTGCGTGTAACTAACTGTACCGCAGAAGTGCTACTGCGCAGTGTATCCATCATGTGTCTGAATTATGGACGCAATTGTCAGAAACGTGCAGGACACACCCAGGAAATGACACAATTGGTGCGGCAGGCAGCACAACTGGAAGTGATCAAGTAAGTTTCACACTCTCTTACAGTCTGTCAGTGTATGCTAGGTGTTGGAGGTGATTTGGAGACTAAGGTTTTGAATGATTTTCTGTCTGATCTGTCCCTGTCCTGTGTGAATTTTTTACATTTTGTGTTTTTCAATATTGCATTTTATAAATATTTGTCTTTGTGTTGTTGGGTGGATGCTTTTTAGGGGTGTTATAAATTAGGGCTAAGTATAGTTTTAAGGGGTGTGTCTTTGTGGGTTTTTGAATGTCAAGGAGGGATAGGGAGATGTCTTAAAGCGGGAAAACAAATTCAGCAGGAGAGTTGGGTGCGCTTCTATGGTTCATTGTACATTACCTGCCCATAATGCTGGCAAGGGTACCCACCCAAGGACAGGAAGGACAGGTAGGAGCAGGTACACTGGCACCTTAAGAAATACTTTGGCCTGGATCAGACCTTCATTCAGATAAAACATTGTTGGGCTGACATGGTAGCACGGGAGGCTGATCATATGGGCATGCTTGAACTGGAGATTGGACGGCCAGTAGGCATGTATGTATGTATGTATGTCCAATCTGCATGTAGAAATGTATCTATAGTAGTCATGCAAAATGTAAACATTTAAGAAACATGATATGAATTGCTGTATTTTTCACATTGCATCAGGCAACGTGCAACTTGTGCATTGCAATAAATAAATTTTAGAAAATATGCTACCTAGGGGAACTTTGTGTGCCTCATAGTGGCCAAATTAAACCAGCGTAAAGTAACGCAGTGGCAATAGCTGTGATGCCATACTCTGGCATAATGGGGCTGATCAATGGGTTGTGGCTGGTTGTATAGAATGAAAATGCTTTTTGATTTTTTATTTCCTTACTTAACATATGTGAATGACCAAGGAATGCTCCCAAAATGCCAGAGCTCCACCGTTGATGGCTAAGCAGGAAATGTATGTTCTATCTCCATTTAGTTGCAAAGTACACAGAATGTCCCCTAGTCAGCACTCTGTGTCTAGCCATTAACACTCTGATATGGCTTTTACTATGTCACACATAGCGTATACATGTTCTTTACCATCACAGCACTACTTCTTGCTGCCTAGGGCTAATGATGTAACCCATGTGTCATGGTATAATGGGGCTTGACATGATGCTGACTAGCATTGCTAAAAACATCAGATGCCTGAGGCAATCTTATGTGATGAGAGATACCTCTGACCTTCATCATCCAGCCAGCTCAGCCCTGCAAGTTCACTAGCTGCATCCCATATCAATACAATGTATACATATGTGTCTAGAGTATTGTACATATCTGAAATACTGGGATGACATCATTTTTAACATTGAATCTTGACCATGTGTAACTCTACTATTTAGAATGCAATGTCAGAATCATTGTCTTCTAGGTGGACATCTCCCATACAACCAGGGTGAGGTGGACAGCTTCAGGGACACCAATGCTACCAGTGAGTGTAATATGTACATGTATGTAGCTTTTTGAAGTCTGTGTGTGATATATGTGAATTGTAACATTGTGATGCGTTTCAATCACCTACTACCAATTTACAGTCAGTGTGTCAACACAACAGAACTGGGCCACAGAATCATTTGGATTGAACAAGGAGACATGTCATTGTGAATGTAGGGTCTATGTAAGCAGGCCCAGAGGATAAAAGCCTCTTTACATCTGTGGTGATGTCAGCATACCTAGAGTCTTGATGCTTTTGGCACAATAAACATCTTCTGGTGCATTAACCTGCAGGTGTACAACACAAACAAATTTGGTTGTACCAAAAAAGGCGCAAACCTAAGAAATCATGTTTCTGCATATGTAGCTGCAAGGTCAATTGAACATTGATAAGCGTGTCTGAGCAGGTTTATGATGCATATCCCCGCAATTGTGTATGACAAAGGTGCTGATGATGTGCAGTAATAATACACAGACACTGGTACCAAGTGAGAACAGGAACCTATCACAAAATCAGAGTACTACAAAATGTGTGCCAAATAGCCACATATATTCCTTTATCAGGCAGCACAGTACTCTCAAACATGCTACATTCATTTCAGCGCTCCTGCACCATAATTCCAGTGGAACTGACCATAGGTGTAGCTAAAAATACCTGAGGCCATATTTACTAACATTTTGTGTCATGGTTGCGCCACTTTTGTTTTGCATTCATGACCCAAAATGCTAGTAGATATGTACAAAGCCATGCAAGGGGCGATTGTCAACAAAATGTAACACAATGCTGCGGCTTGTGCTTCACTGCATTACGTGACTGACTGATACATATTGTGAGTGTGGATGTTTAAATTGGAGGGTTTTGGTCATATTGTCTGGCAGGTCTTAACTGTATGTCAGCCTTAGATCTCTGTGCAATATGTATTTTAAGGAGTGTCAGTAGGCCTCAATACATTGATTTAGTCTAATTGGCATTGTGTGGCCAAATGGACAAAAGCACTAGTCTACACATGGATTGGCATCGAAATGCCAAACTCATGCCCTGTATATCCCTTATGTCTCATTTCTTGGAGGGATTCATACAATGCAATCTATATTATAATGTTGCAGCACTGTGTAAAAGTTCACATGCAGGAATTCACATACTGGTGGGCTATGTTAGACTGGCTAGCTCCAATATAGTCAACCTGCATCATGGTGCAAGGTTCCCTGCATTATATGCCACAAAGTTATTGTACAGATGAGTACTTACTCCAGCATGCATGTACACACACCTGAGATGCAATGTCCTATTTAAAATGTGTACAGACGAATGCAGTACTGGAGAATGAGTTTACAGAAATTTTTATAAGTAAAGGTCAACATGTTTTGGGTACAAGTGTATACCAGAAACTGTATGTTAGATTCAAGTCTAGTTTCCTGAGGCTACATTGGTGAAATGAAGGCAAGTCATGTTTTGTAGGCGATAAACCACTACCCAATATCCATGTTTTGGCTACTTGACAGTGAATAAGTAAAGTCTGCAATGTGTGCTGCCTTGTGTGACTCATAATGAGTTATGCAATGCAGAGGCAAACTACCTGGACTGTCTTACCTTGTCAACTTTCACATGTGCCCACTTGCATGATGCAATACAAACACCCGAAGGTTCATTTTGTATGGCATGTGTCCAGTTTCTAAAGAACACATCATCATGAGTTTGACTCATTCGTCTGAATGATATGGTTGTAAACATATTGTGACTACATTTCAATATTGTGCACCTACACTGACTGCACGTGACTCAGTTTGCCTTTCTCAAGTAGGAGATGTCTTTATACTGAAGGTACAGTGTCCTTTGCTCTATCTCATCATTTTGAGTCAGTCTGGACAGACACATATGATTGTACAACAATGTCTGACTTTTTTCACACACATCATGTACATTTACAGATTGAGCTAAATATTCTTAAATTTACCTCCCTAGATAACATGACACCTGACCAGGCAAAAACCTTCGAACTACATAGGGATTGCTACCTCCACATTAGGCATATTTCAAAGGCCTTCTGCACGATGGCCAAACTGTATGACCGAGCAAAAGCGATGGGCTCTTAGAAGAATTCCACCTTCCCAGTCCAACAAGCAGCATCCTGGTGTTTCCTACACTGCTTCACATTGCAGCAGCAGCAGCCGTCAGCCCAACCCAAGCCCACACCAGGTCCATCTGCTGCCTCCAAGCCACCAACTGCATTGCCCAGGAGTCCCAGATGAGGTAAACAGACATAATATCGAAACAAAAATATCGAATGGACACAATATCGAGTCCAAAATATAGAATGGACATAATATCAAATGGACATAATATAGTCGTTAAAAATATCGAAATTAAGGTAAGTAATATCGATTGTTAAAATATCGAAGTACATAATATAGGCATTAAAAAATATCGAATTTTTAATAATATCGAATTTTTCTAAGTGTATTGTATGTTAGTATATGTGTTAAAAGTGTATATTAGTTGTTGTAATGTATGTTTAATTTTTTAAAAGCAATGAATTTTATGTTATTTAATTTTTGCGTAATTTAATTCCGTAGCGGGTAGTGGGTTTATAGGGGAATAGGGTGGGAAGTAATTTAATTAAAATTAAGTACATGTTAATAAATATTAATTGGTATTGATAATTAATTTATTGTTAATTAATTATTAATTGGTAATTAAATTTTATTAATTGGTAATTTTTTTTAATTGATTAAATGGTAATTATGTTAATTCTATTAATTAAATAGTTGTAGCGGGATGTGGGTTTATAGGGGAATAGGGTGGGAAGTAATTTAATTGAAATTAAGTACATATTAATAAATATTAATTGGTATTGATAATTACTTCATTGTTAATTAATTATTAATTGGTAATTACATTTTAATAATTGGTAATTATTTTTTTTAAATTCATTAATTGGTAATTATGTTAATTATATTAATTAAATAGTTGTAGCGGGATGTGGGTTTATAGGGAATAGGGTGGGAAGTAATTTAATTGAAATTAAGTACATATTAATTAATATTAATTGGTATTGATAATTAATTTATTGTTAATTAATTATTAATTGGGAATTACATTTTATTAATTGGTAATAATTTTTTTATTTTTATTTATTGGTAATTATGTTATTTCTATTAATTAAATAGTTGAGGTGGGATGTGGGTTTATAGGGGAATGTGGGGGAAGTAATTTAATTGTAATTAGTTAATTATAGAAAATATTTTTTTGTATTGATACTTAATTTACTGGTAATTAAATATTAATTGGTATTTATTTAAATATTTATACAAATCTGGTAATGATTATTAATTGGTTGTTAATGATTTATTAATAGGTAATTAATTTTTAATAAATCATATGTCTTGTATTTATAATAAACTAATTATTAAAGATTTTATAATTGGTAATTAGTGTTATTAATAATATTTATTAGTATTGATAATTAATTATTTTTTAGTAAAATATTAAAATATTACTTTCCCTACTGTTGCACTCTCTGGAGTGGGAATAGTAATTATTTCCCCTACGCTATCCAACGCTTTCCCTACTGTTGCACTCACTGGAGTGGGAATAGTAATTTTTACCCCTACGCTATCCAACTCTTTCCCTACTGTTGCACTCTCTGGAGTTGGAATAGTAATTATTACCCCTACGCTATCCAACGCTTTCCCTACTGTTGCACTCACTGGAGTGGGAATAGTAATTTTTACCCCTACGCTATCCAACTCTTTCCCTACTGTTGCACTCTCTGGAGTGGGAATAGTAATTATTACCCCTACGCTATCCAACGCTTTCCCTACTGTTGCACTCACTGGAGTGGGAATAGTAATTTTACCCCTACGCTATCCAACTCTTTCCCTACTGTTGCACTCTCTGGAGTGGGAATAGTAATTATTACCCCTACGCTATCCAACGCTTTCCCTACTGTTGCACTCTCTGGAGTGGGAATAGTAATTTTTACCCCTACGCTATCCAACGCTTTCCCTACTGTTGCACTGTCTGGAGTGTGAATAGTAATTTTTACCCTCCCGCTATCCAACGCTTTCCCTACTGTTGCACTCTCTGGAGTGGG
This sequence comes from Calotriton arnoldi, assembly GCA_963921515.1. Lineage (NCBI taxonomy): Eukaryota > Metazoa > Chordata > Amphibia > Caudata > Salamandridae > Calotriton > Calotriton arnoldi. The sequence goes on from CAWUFW010012631.1 coordinate 256,773, forward strand.
AATAGTAATTTTTACCCCTACGCTATCCAACTCTTTCCCTACTGTTGCACTCTCTGGAGTTGGAATAGTAATTATTACCCCTACGCTATCCAACGCTTTCCCTACTGTTGCACTCACTGGAGTGGGAATAGTAATTTTTACCCCTACGCTATCCAACTCTTTCCCTACTGTTGCACTCTCTGGAGTGGGAATAGTAATTATTACCCCTACGCTATCCAACGCTTTCCCTACTGTTGCACTCACTGGAGTGGGAATAGTAATTTTTACCCCTACGCTATCCAACGCTTTCCCTACTGTTGCACTGTCTGGAGTGTGAATAGTAATTTTTACCCTCCCGCTATCCAACGCTTTCCCTACTGTTGCACTCTCTGGAGTGGGAATAGTAATTTTGACCCCTACGCTATCCAATGTTTTCCCTACTGTTGCACTTTCTGGAGTGGGAATAGTAATTTTACCCTCCCGCTATCCAACGTTTTCCCTACTGTTGCACTTACTGGAGTGGGAATAGTAATTTTTACCCTCCCGCTATCCAACGCTTTCCCTACTGTTGCACTGACTGAAGTGGTAATAGTAAATTTTACCATCCCGCTATCCTACGCTAAAAATATTGAATATTTTTATAAATATTACGTTAATATATTTATGTATTAAAAAATTAAAATGTATGTTTATTTTTTTAAGTTACATTAATTATTTATTAATTTTAAAGTTATTTAAGTATTTTTAAGTATGTTTTAGTTAATTATATATATTATTTCATTAATTTTACATTACTTTTCATACATTTAAAAATTCGATATTTTGACTGACTATATTTTTTACAACTATATTTTGGAGTCGATATTTTTGTACTTACCTGTTTGTAGATAGGGAGTCGATATTTTGACATTCGATATTTTTACTTCGATATTGTTGTAGGTCGATATTCTTGTTATTGATATTCTGTCAGTGATCCCCAGATGAGCCTGCGGATCAGTTATCCAATATTTCATCCTGAGGGAACTGAAGAAACTCAATTCAGTTCAAAATAACTCAATAAGAGGCTGTCTGACATGCAGCAGGAGCAGGCCAGCCTGTGAGAATTGCTACTGAACATCCAGGATGCCATGGTACAGGTTTCAGAACTTGTATGATTTCTCCATATGAACAATACCCTGCCCTTTTTCAGGTCTCGCCTAGCGTTGCAGCGCGCAAGCGCTGCTCGCGTAGCGAGATCTATTGGGGTAAAGGTATTTTCTGTAGAGGGACTTCTGTTACCGCCCATGCTTTCAATTGGGCAACGTGGATATTTATTTAAAACGTTGTGTTCTGATTTGTTTGCAGCGTTTTTGGTTACCGCCCTGTTGCTTTTTTTGACACGCCCCTGAGACAGCGAGTCTACGGAGTGTCTTGCTCACGCTGTCTGCACGGGCCAGTCGGCTCTCTGATTGGTTGGCAACTACCAAATAAGCTTTGTGATTGGTGTACCTTGTCAACCAATTAGAGAGCCAACTGGCGCATGCAGGCAGCGTGAGCAAGACACGCTGTAGACTCGTTGTCCCAAGGGCGTGTCTTGCTTGTCTAAGCCGTGTGTTTAAATGCATGTGAGGCAGGTGTTCCGTCGTTCCCAGCTCCCCATCGGTATGCGCCCCCGCGTTTCTGCGCATGCGCATCATGCTACTCAACCGCACTATGCTCGTTCTCGTCAATGCATGTATTTTTAAGCTCCCCGGTCTTATGCCGTTTTAGTGCGCATGCGTGTCATTGTGCGCATGCGCACTGCATAATTTGTCATTTAATTTGAAGCTCCCGTGGCAGCATTACCTCACCACTACCAGTGATTGTGGAGAGTTATCACGCTACACTGACCAGGCCCGGGCGTTTAACCCTTGAGAAGCACAGCCAGAGGATGCGAGAGGCTGTTACAGGTACTGCGCACTATGATATTTGTTTATTTTGAACCTCCCCGTGGCAGTGTTACCCGTGGTCATGAAGAGCCTTAGTTAGGGAAAGCAGCCAGTTGTCCTAAGTGGTCGGATTGGCAGGGCACGGCGTGCCCCTAGTTTTTTTCCCATTATATTGAATGCGCAACACTACAGCTATCCTGTCACTTAATGCAGTGTCTGCCGGGAGGAGGGGGCGAGGAGAAGGAGGAGGGCTGGAGATGAAAGGAAGCCACCGCCCCATGCTCCGGATTCCACGTTCTTCGCACTTTTCCTCAGACCTTTCCGGCGCCCTGTGGCATTTGCCAACGGGAAGCCTGCTGCAAGAGGCCTGCATGGCCGGTGCCCCGGTCTCCTAGCTACTCCACCCTGGAGAGAAGAAATGCCTCCCGGCTCTTCTTGTTTATTCTTGTTGTCACCTGCACACCGGCATTTAAGGGAAAAGCAAGCCTCCATGCCCCAGACTGTGCCTTACTCACAACAGACGTGGGGCACCTTAACCTTCGTGCAGGAGTGAAAGTACCTCTCCTCTTACAAGCGGGCGCCACCCGCACCCCCAGAAGCATGCGGTGTGGTGTGATAGAACACAGCCCCTTTGTAAAGCACGCTGTTTGCTTACTCTGCATCGCAGGGCATTCTGGGATGCCTGATGTTGGGGCTTGGGAGTGTGGGGTCTGCAAGAAGTCCACCACTAACACGGGTCCCTGACTGTGATTTTTGAACTTACGTTATTTATTTTTTAATTTAAAAAAAATATAAATATCTTGTGTTCTTCCTTGGTGGCAAAAATGAAAAGGCTGTCTCTTACAGCCCAGGCTGCTGCAGCCATTTACGGAAGGGCTGCTTCCTTCTAAGTTGTTTTTCTTCAAATCAGACACTGAATCGTTTTCCTAGAATAGCAGCAACATGTGTGCACAGGCGGGTAGGAGTCTGGCTGGGACCCGATACTTCATAAGTACATGGAAGAGGTGTCCTGGGATAAACATGACAGGGACAACAGAGGAACCCTTGAAAACATTTTCCTATCCCTATTGCCCCCCCACGCCCCCATCTTCACTGCCGCCCCTGGGTACTGGGGGCTTCCAGGTACCACTTTGCAGAGTAACACTACTCCGAGCTCCACAAACCTTGGGTTCGAACCAACTACCTGTCAACGGAGAGTGTGGAGTGGCGGAAGCGCACATGTAGACCCTGGAGGTACAGGTCATGGCGTTGATATGTCGGTGCAAGGAGTAGGGTGAGGAGTAGCGACACTCATGAGATGTGGGGAGCCACAGTCATAGTACTTGGGGTTCGAGGTGTGCATTTTACCAACCTCGGAAGACGGTGGTACTCATTTTATCGACCCCAGGAGACAAAAAAATCTGTCTGGGGACTTCGGGTGTGGGCGAGGGTTGAGTGGTGTTCAAATTTAGAGAAGCTCAATATATATCTGTCTCAGAATAAAAAACCTGTGAGGGGTCATGAATGTCTCATTGGGGGTGCAGTTGCAACATTTAAGGGTACTCATTTGATTGGTGGTGCAGTTTCCGGCTGCGGCTCTTTCAGTACTGCCTTCTAACCGCGCCTCTCTCTGGATCCCAGCTGTCTCACGGAGCGCCGACTGTCCCTCCCCCTCACCCATTCTTCAGATACATTCCCCGCCAGACCTCCCTTCCCTATCTGTTTGTTTCTGCCCCCCTCCCGCCCCTGCCATTGCACAAGCTGGGACCTTCCAGGCTCTAACTGCTATTGTGCTTTTCACGCCATGCACTGGGTAAAAGTGAACTTTGGTTTAGTGTTAACTGCGCAACACCGTCTCCATTTCTCCAACCTCTCTTAACATATGTGGCCAGAAGAAAGCGGCGGGCGTTACCAGCAGTTTCTCAAGGCTGCTTTGCACAAACCATTCACAGGTCGAAGAAGAGAGCGTGAGCGCTGTGAAATCGGACACTGTCAGCCTGCGAGGCCACTGCCAACTAAGGCTCATCTTTATTAGTTGACCACTCGGGGTGCCTCTCTTCCCTTAAGCCCCCCACCCCCTCCCACCACCCCCCCTCGCAAAGGCCCCCCCTCCCTCCAGCACTCGTGTACGGCAAGCAGCACAACACCAATTGTAGGTCTAAGCTTTTTTTTTTCTTCATTCTGGTAGATAGAAATGTTATTGTCTTGTTGACTGCATTTTATAAATGACTGCTGCTGGCTAGCTTCCCGTTCAGAGGGCGACAAGGTGACATTGCGCCGTTTACACTTTGCCATGCATGTTAAAAACACAGTACCATATGTGGCTTCCAAATACCAGGTGAGAGTGGAGCTTCCTGTTCTTAAACACAGCCTGACTTACTCACAACAACGGCGAAATCTGCCGTCTTAAACCTTGCTGCAGAATGATCATTTTTATTATTTTACTGAGTGCTGTCGCATTCGGCTCAATGTGGTGTTTATTGGGAGCAGGCTTTGATTAGAAGCATGGTGGAGGTGTAAAACGCTGCGTTTGTGAACTCCCCCGCCCCTCCTCCATGATACTTTCCTAGAAACTGTTATGGGGGGCAGAGCACACGGGGAGTATGTAATACTTACCCACAAAGCAGCTTCCTTTCCTTTTTTATCTAGTCCTGCCAGATGCCCGACCCGCCCCCCTATGGTTGTCATAGAGCTTTTGCTTTATGTCAAGCAGCTCTTTGGACTCATGATTTGTCCTTGTCTGTCTCTCCATTATGGTTAGATATTGAAAAAGCTTCTCATCTTCCTTTTACTTTTAAAGAAGTGTTATCTCTCTCTCCTACCAAGTCATTTCTTCACTCTCCTCTTTTACGAGCATGGTCTCGATGATCAAATATGCATTCCTTCCACTTACTTCGACTACATCTTTGTTTTTGAAAATGCCAATATGGTATAATTCCCTATTTAAGATTATTTATAGGCCTGTTTTTTCAGCGTACTTGGATGGACAAGGGTCTTATATGGGTATCCCAACTTTTTTATAATGATTCTCCTATCTCTTTTGCTCAACTCTGTCTTATGCATCACTGCCCTCAATCTTTCTATAATCATTTGTTATCATTGATGAATGTGGTTCTTGATGTTTATTTTTCCTTACAAAATTCCTCAAGTTAAATTCCTTTTTCTTCTGGAATTACTGACTTTATGAAAACAGGACATAAAGTATCAGTTATTTATAAGTGTCTTTCCCTTCAAGATCCCTCATGAACCAAATCAAAGTCTGACCTCTTATGGGAAAGGGATCTAGGGGTTTCTTCAACTATCCCTTTTTGGAATAAGGTGTGAACATGCATAAATAAAATTTCCAGGTCTGCAAGTGTTACACAGTCTCTATTTTTTATTTTACTCCTTTGCAATGCTCCAAGTTCTCCTCAGATACTTCTGCTAAATGTTGGCCTTGCCATTTTCCTGCAGCAGATTTTGGACATATATTGTTTAACTGTCCTAATACACTTTCTTTCTGGCCCAAGGTATGGTCTCAAATCAAAATGTTTGTTAATTTGAGTCACTCTTTTAATATTCTTTATCTTTTTTTATGAACATTGACCAATTCTCTGATTCCATTGTTTCCTAAAGATAAATTATTAGACATTTTATTAGCCATTGCTTTTCAACATATTAGTTTTAATTGGAAAACGCCAGCTAAGTTATCATATAAGGTATGGTGGGATTCGGTAGGCTCTCATCATAAGTGTGACACTATGTATACTATGCAATGTTTATCTTCTCATAATGCGCAATTGTTATGGTTCCCTTTTACTGCATTTCTTAACCAGGTTGAAAGTGATATTTCAAGCACTATGCCCATATTGTCTGAAAACATATATCCTCCTTGAATATTTTATCCCTCTGTCCTTCTTTTAAATTCAAGTGAAATTGAATTGCTTTATCTATACCATTACTGTTTAGTTTGAGAGGCTAAATTGTAGATGAAAATGATGTTATTCTTTGCCATTATATTTATGATTAGACATTTTATTAGCAATTGCTATTCAGCATATTAGTTTTAATTGGAAAACGTCAGCTAAGTTATTAGATAAGGTATGGTGGGATTTGGTAGGCTCTCATCATAAGTTGGATACTATCAGGCACATGCATCAAGGTCGGATTTTGCGAGTCCTTAATTGCGATTATTAAGGAATCGCAATTAAGGACTCGCAAAAGCCTATGCATGTAGGAATCGCTATAAAAATAGCGATTCCTACACATTCCTTAATTGCGAGTCGCAAATAAGGAATGGCTTCCCATTCATTCCTATGGGCCTACAGGCCCATAGGAATGAATGGGAAGTACATGCGCAATTTGCGAGTACCAATTGGTACTCGCAAATTGCGCATGCACTTCAAGGTGCAAGGGTGTCAAAGGACACCCTGTTGCACCCTGAAATTGATCTGTGCACAAATGTTGAACACACACATGTCCCAAGGACATGTGTGTGTGTAACCTACAACTTTGAAAAATGCACTTTAGTGCATTTTTCAAAGTTTTTGCAAATTACCATCAAGTTCAACTTCATGGTAATTTGCGCCCCCTAGTAGCGAAATTGCTACTTCAAAGTGGTTCTTGCATTGCATTTAAGGAATCGCAAAATGCGATTCCTTAAATTCTATCGCAATTTGAGAACTCGCAATTAATTGCGAATTCTCAAATTGCGAGTGCCTTGAACCTTGATGCATCGCAAATGCCATTTTTGCGAGCGCAAACGGCCAATTTTTGCGAATTGCACCGTTTGCGCTCGCAAAAATGGTTGATGCATGTGCCTGTATGTATACTATGCAATGCACTGCAATGTTTATCTTCTCATAATGTGCAATTGTTATGGTTCCCTTTTACTGCATTTCTTAACCAGGTTGAAAGTGATATTTCAAGCACTATACCCATATTGTCTGAAAATATTTATCCTCCTTGAATATTTTATCCCTCTGTCCTTTTAAATTCAAGTGACATTTTATTGCTTTATCTATACAGTTACTGTTTAGTTTGAGAGGCTAAATTGTAGATGAAAAGTATGTTATTCTTTGCCATTATATTTATGATATAATATACAATGTTTCCTTTTATCCTTTCTTGCTTTTCCCATGTCCCATGTCCCTCTTCCCTCTTTCCCTTCCTCCCTCATAAAATTACAAATACTTTAATGGTTGTTCCCTAGGCTTTTAATACAGCAAGTTCATTGGTGATTCATTATTATTGGATTAATTTGTATGTGTTTGTTGTATATAATGGATTAAATAAAGACTTTTAACTTTAACACGATAAATTTATGTCTACTTTCACAACTTTGTCATCCTTTCATATTTAGGAGTCGTTATCATGATGAGTTGAGTACATAATGTAACTACTAAACTGCAGTCTTTGAAGGTATATGTTGCTTTGTCAGAGGCCTATAGACAAGTGTTAGTCAACTTTACATTTTAGGGGCCGATTACGATGTCGTTCGGAAAGGTTCTAAATGGGATTCGGAATCTCAGAATCCAATTCGGAACCTATGTTTCCAACCGAATTGTACACATTTCCAAACGACTGATTGCGATGCCCGGAAACTGTTCGGGCTGTCCAATTCGGTTCCGAAAGACATTTGGACATCCCGAGTCTTTCGGAGCCGGATCGTACAGCTCTGGGGACACGGTTTCCGGGTGAGCGATAACGATGACCGATTCAGACATGTGTTCCGATTCAGTCTGCCTGACATGAAACGGCTGTTGGAATCTGACTTTGGGGGCCTGTTGCAGGCCCCCCTTCACCCTGAGGCCTTCTCTTGGGGCCTGTGGGGGTACCCAAGGGACCCCTCTTTCTAACCATGCTCAATGTGGCAGGCACCATGGGGTGCCCATCACAGGGTGCAAGGTTTTCTCCAACCACCTCTTTTTTCAAATGGAGCCTGTGATCTCGTTCGGAACACAGGCTCCCATTGAAGTCAATGCGAGTCCGACCTAATGATGTTGGGAAGCATCGTAATCGGTCAATCGGACTCACAGAACCTGATTCGGTCAAAAATGATTCTGAAACCGATTCGGTCAGAAGAGTTTCCGAACGGCATCGTAAGCGGCCCTCCTCTGTTGGCGGGGTTCTCAGTGGTGCATCATCATTTCTCTGGTTGGTGGCAGTTGTGCTTCGTAGTCCTGAGTTCTGGGGTGTTCCAGCTGGCATGCTTGGAGGTCTTGCTGGATTTTATAGGTTTCATTTGTGCGAATCTGTTGGCGCTGTCGGTGATCCATGCGGCAAAGTTCTGGACGGCCTGGTCGAGGTCTGTTGAGACCTCAGGTTGGGAAATGGTGAGGGCCTATGACCAATGAGTTTTGGTGATCTTGCTCCAGCAGCGGTGGGAGGAGATCTGATGCCTGGTGATAGTGTGCTGGGCATCGGTGATGATGAAGTGCACGATGGTGTGGTCAGTCCAAGTGAGGTCTGTTGCGTGGCTGAAATTGATTCTGTCATTGGAGGTGAAAATGGGGTCTAGTGTGTGGCCCGCTTTGTGCGTGGGTTCAGTGACCAGTTGGGTGAGGCCAATGTTGTTCAGGTTCTCCAGGAGGGCGATTGAGTTGTCGTTGTTGGGGTCATCGAAGTGGAAGTTGAGGTTGCCGAGTAGGATGTAGTGGTGAGAGTCGATTGCTAGGAGGGGCAATGAGGTTGGGGATGGCATCGTAGAATGTTGCTCTGGGTTCCTGTGGTCTGTAGGCAAGGGTGCCTCTTATCGTGGTCTTCATGCCAGTTTGTAGTAGGAAGTTGAGGTGTTTCATGAGAGGCATGGGGTTGTCGTTGGTGATGGTGCATCTGATAGTTTCCTTGAAGATGATGGGGATGCCTCCACCTTGTTTGTTGCCGCAGTCTCGATGTATCATCTTGTAGTCTATGGGAGTGGTGGTGGTGATGTTGGGGTTAGAGGAGGGGTTGAGCCATGTTTCGGAGTTAAAGGCAACCTCTGTGGAGAGGGTGGTGATGGTGTTTCAGATTTCCATGGCCTGTTTGCAGAGTGAGCGGGCGTTGAACATGATACAATGAAGTGGTTGCGGGGTGTTCTTTGCTTTCTGGGCAGGAGTACTTTGGGATCTTTCATGGACTGTGTCATAGGAGAAGGGGCAGTGCCGGCAGGTAACGGGTCCTTGAGTAGATCGTGGGGAGAAGGAGACACAGGTGTTGTTTCGGCATCTGGGGTCCAAGAGTTCCATGGCAGTGTACCATCGGGTGGCGGGAGGGCCAGGGGTCCTGGCGCTGGCCATTGTCCAACCAGCGATGCGTTGGCCGCACGCCCACTGTGAGCATCCACTGCGTGGCCATGTGGTGGCCGCCATTAGTCGTTCTGGATGGTGGTCTTAGTGGTCTTAGTGGTCTTAGTGGTCCTGGGCCCCGGGCAAGGAACTGGGATGGGCAGCACGGGGACAGGGACAACAGGCAGCTCAGGCACTGGGGGAGCAGCAGCACAGGGAAAGCAGGCAGTGCAGGGACCGATAGAGCGCAGCACAGGGGCAGGGACAGCAGGCAGCACAGAAACTGGGGGAGCAGCAGCACAGGGACAGCAGACAGCACAGGGACTGGGGAGCGCAATACTGGGACAGCAGGCAGCACAGGGAACAGGATAGTGGCAGCGCAGGGACAGCAGGAGGTGCAGGGACCAGGGGAGCATAGCGCAGGGACAGTAGGTCGACTAGGGAAGTGAGCACCATACCTTAGGCAGAGGCTCTGCTCCAGGCTCGACTGGTGCATATGGGCCCACCCTTATGAGCAGGAGACAGCGTGGGCTGGAGCAAAAACCAGGCAGAAATAGTCTGGATTCTCCTCTCATGGTGCAGGCCGCTGAGAGTGTAGTCCATCACAGGAGGGTTGGAAGTGCCCCCCAACAGTTAATGCAAGCGTAGATGACCAGACAGAGCCCATTTGGGAGACATGCAACATGTGGAGGTGAGGAGACTTTCAATGAGGAACTACAAATTGCCATTAGGAAAGGTATGAGTGTTTCAAAGTCCAAAAGTGGATAGAATCAACAGGTGCACAAACAAACAATAGAGTGCTGGATAATAAAAGAGGCGACATGAAGACAAACACGGGACCACCATGAAACTGACTAAGAGGCACAGACAAATGTCATTGGACAGATCGCCACTGGTAACTGGTGATGTCCACATCTTCTTCCTCGATGGGTGTTGTGCTTCCCCTGCAGTTAGTGGTGTTTGTAGGCGAGGCATCTGAGGCACACACACATCAAGGGCAGAAGATGTGGCTTCCCTGTCTCCACCATCATTTGTCTGTACCAGGCAGGCAGCAAATTGGTGAGAAGTGTCTGGTGGCATTACAACAAGGCAACAATGTTGCGATTGAGGGCACCCATTGTTGGAATGTAGGAGTTCAACTTGCGCTCCATGGATTCCATGATGTTACAGATTGATCCCAGCTGACTGGCAACTTCACTGGTGTCAGATGTAGAGGGCTGTTGTTGTTCCCTCTGCATCATGACACCAGCAATGACAGCTAGGGACTCATCCATATCATGGAGCCAAGTGTAGGTGTCTCTAATTGCATTAGTCATATCCTTATCAGGACTCAGACACCTATGGACTCCCTCTAGGGTGCCCGCTAGGTTCTCCATCCCTACCGGCATCTCATCAACCATTTTCTTTTGAACTTCTACCAATTGCTGTTGGAATGTTCCTCAGAGTCCTCAGCTGGTATTGGACTGGTAGATGGGGCATGTCCTGTGGGTGATGGTTCCTCTGGAGACCTTGCAACACCATCTTCCCTTGCCAATGCTGGAGGAGGAGATTCATTGGAGTCCAGGAGTTGTTGGAAAGTGTCAGTCTGTGGGGACAGGATGGCGTCATCAACAGGTTGGTCATCAAGGACAGGCAACTGCACAGGCGATGTTGTTTGTCCCTCTGCAATGAGTAAGACATATGTCAGTAATGAGCCATGATAGGTATTGACATTAATGAATTAGGTGACAATTCACTGTCAAGTACATAGAGATATGTGGAACTTATGTTACTACAAGTAAATGTTGCCATGTAACACTATTGTTGCCTTTCACATGACAATATATTTACATTATTTAACAGTTGTTAAAGTGCTGTTGCATAATCTGATCCGACTTTGAACATCAAGTTAGTATCCTGTTGATTACAAAATGTAATTCAAACCAGTGATTCCTTGTGGTCGGATCCAGTAAAGCCTAGCGCCGACGCGTTTAAGCGGATGTTATTAAATAAATCCCACCTACTTTAGGACAACTAGATAAGGGTTTTTTTCCCACTCCCACACTGGAGTAATAAATATATGAATAATCTAAAAAGAGGGAGATATACAAAGACAAACTTTCAATTATGCATATTTTGAACAAAACATCTCACCCTAAACTAACATGCATCTATATCTCTCAAACCACTTGTTTGCTTCCAATTAAATCAGAAAAAGGGAGCACAATATGTACCATACTCACCCAACCAGTGTTGGGTATTTGATCAGATTATGCAACAGCACTTTAACAACTGTGCAAGAGGGTCTCCCTGTTAGGATTTGTGTTTTTTCCTTTTTATTGTTTGCCTTATATTTGTTCACTGAATATATTGGTTTTTATAGTGTATGTTATAGATTAATTGTTTTATTACTAAATGTCTTGTTTTTAAACGGTGTGTATAATTGAATTTTCATGATATGATCTAAAAAGAACTCTTTTTAATTAATATCTATGATGTTATGTTTCTAATTTGGTGGAATATTGGTTTCTAGTTGGGGCTCCGGTAAATACATCTACCCTTATGTGGTGAAGTGTAATCTTGCGGTGAATGGTGAGTGATTGTATGTAAGTATTTTAGTTTGCAAAGGGAAAAGCTTTTTCTTCCATTAATCTACAAGTCCCAGGAATCCAAGCACAACCTGAACTGGGCCAGCATATTATGAATGGCCCTGAGAAACTTGCCAGGATTGGTCTGGGCTCTATGAATTATCACTGCCCAAGTAAATTACATTTATGCGATGTGTAAGTTGAGATATGATACATTCATACCCTTTCACTTGCACACAATGCAGTGCAGCACAGCTAAGTGTGTTGCTGCACTGTGCTGCATGACAGTTTTGGCCATATGGTTCCTTCTATTGACTTACCCTGTAGTTCTTCCTGGTCCTCGACCACAGCACTGTCCTGTCCTTCCACTTCTGCCACCAACTCTGTTCGGATGACGGATGCCACCTGCTCCTCCACAGGGTCCAACTCCTTCTGGTGATCAGGTCCTCTTCCAGTCCTCATAGCTGCCCTCAGGTTATTGGCCAGTTTCTCTTTGGTCCTGTGCTTATAATCATGCCAGCGCTTGTTGCACTCCATCACTGTCCTTTTTGTTTGCCCTACACTGTTGATTGTATCCACTATGGACTGCCAAATGGATTCCTTCTTCCTAATGGCAATTTGGAGGTGACACAGAAAAGGTGTTAATTCTTTGTCACCTCAACTATTAATATCTGGTTCTCCTCCTCACTGGATTTGCTCTTTCTCTTCCTCTTCCCAGGGTCTGCTGTCTGGTCATCTTTACTGGGGTTGGTGTTGTTGGCCTCCCATATTAAGCTTTGTTGTGGTCCAGAAGTGCTGTGCATTCCAATGTGCCATTTATTCCTGTAAAAGCATCATTTCTTTTAAGCTTCCCACCACACAACGCACTCCTACGTGATGCAAAATTGATTTTCAGCACATAAAGGTTCTTTACAATATGCAGATCAGCTTTGCAGAACGTAGGTTGCAGTTGCATTAGGACACTTTGGGGCATATTCTCAAGGACTTATCGCCGAGTTATCTGCACTTTAGCGCAGCAAAAGTGGCAAACGAATTATCGCCCCATTCTCAAGCTGGTGCAAATAGCCCATATCGCCAGTTTTCCAGCGATAGCTGCCGCAAAAAACATCGCCACGGATGAGAGAGACAACTAACGCTAATGATATGCAGAGTAGGCGTTCCCGTGCAAAAACACATGAAAACACCACTTCAGGATATTCTCAACGACCAGCCAGATCTGCGATGCGACACAAAAACAGGCGATAAGGCGCGTTAGCAGCAGGGATTTAACACCTGCCTTTTACTGGTGTTAAGCAGGACGACTACCTTCAGTATGAAAGGGAGCCCAGCCCAGAGCCACACCCGAAGACCAACACATGTCATGGAGACACTGATCGTGCAGCTCGGAGACCCGAGAGGGCCACAACACCCACCGCCACCACCCCCAGCCCCCCCCACCGGACCACCCCCCTGACTACCACCGAGGCTGCGCAGAACAGGACTGCGGACGTTCCCAAAACACACCAGCCTCAGAGACTCAACGCTAGAGGAAGTTATTGCCCACTACAGGCACAAAAGGACAACCATCCTCCGCATCCTGACCCACATTGCCCACAGGCTGACGGTACCAACACAGCGGACAACCAACATCCCTCCGCAGACAAAGTTGCTGGCTGTGCTGCACCTGTTGGCCCCTGGTACCTCCCAAACAACAACTGCCAGAGTCGGAGGAGTCTCACGGCCAGCCCTATCAAACTTCCTCACCCATGTCATGGATGCATGTCCACAATAGCAACGGCAGGCCTCTGTATCCGCACCACACGACAGTTCCAATTCGTAGTGTTCCTGCGCAACCAACCCAATGCCAGCCGTTGCCAGATGCCACTGTGCCCCAGACCCAATACTGTAGTAACTGAAATGGGGGTGCACACGGTCATGAAGTCCAGTAGTCGACAGTAGTGTAAAAACAGTCCTTTATTACAAATACACCAAAAAACAATACGAAAACCACAGCCAACGCCCAACGGGAAACTTCATCAGGGCAACGTGTGGATTCATGTAACTGCATATGCTGCGGGAACTCCCCAGTACCACTCCATACTCCGGAAGTCAGTATCCAGAAACCTGTTGGACAAATGGTGACAATGGTCAAGCGTCCATATAGTCACAAACCTAATCTGGTACAGTGTATAGCACTTGGACAAACCGGAATGCTCACAGGAAAGACAAATCCTGCACAAAAAGACCGTAACAGAAGTACGTGTGGTCGTAACCTACGTAGGATAGAAAAGAAAGGTTACGGTCACACTAACTTCTGTTACGGTCTCATGATGCAGGATTACTCATACCTGTAAGCATCACGGTTTGTATCAGCATGATACCCCTGCACCTTCACTCCCCCCACCCAGCCACGAGGGCACCGCCATGACCGGTGGTGCCTACACGATCCTGTGCGCCTGCTGCACCCCAGCCCTGGTCCCCAGACCAGTCCGCCAACCAGCGATGAGTGCCCGCCCCTGCGCACCCAGACCTCAATGCTCACCTGCCACCACCGGCGTGGCTCCAAGAGGGCGCACCACGTGCCGGTGCAACCTCCTCAGCCGATCGCTGGATTCCGCGCCACAGGCCCCCAGCGCACCCTGCAGCACCGCGCCGCGCCATGGAGTCATGTCTGTGCAGCTTGCTGCCCTCGGCGTACACTGCCGTCCAGCTGGGATCACAATTCAAATCGAATCTTCATTAGCAGGACGCCGTAAAGAGGCCTACGCATCATCGCAGGCTGCACACCCGCTCAGCTCTGGTGCCACTAACTCAGTGCACCGCAAGTCACCGTCCTGTGGCGGTAGGCCCGTGCCGGCCAAAGTGCCATGGATGCCACCAAACTCTGTGCACCTCAAGTCATCGCCACGTGGCGGTAGGCCCGTGCCGGCCAAAGTGCCTCAGATGCCACCAACTCTGTGCACCTCAAGTCATGGGCCCTTTATGATTGAGTCTTGTGGTGCGGACGCCATCATGTCACCTCCGGCAGTGGGGAATGTGATGTGGTAGGGCCCTAGGCTCTCATGCATAAATAATGACCACACAGACACACTCAGCTAGATAGTGGAAATGGCCTCGGGCACGTTCGCCCGGCCCCTTTTATTGGCAGGGTCACAGGTCCTGTGACGCCTGTGCTGGATGGGTGTGGGTGTGAACCAGCCCTCAGGGAGTGGCTGTGGCATGCTGACAACTAGACCTGTGATCAGCAGATCACTACAGGGAAAACCTGGGACATGTAGCGTTGTCGTCCCCCCCGTAAGCGTAAGCGGAGTGGGCTGGCCTGTTTTATGCCAGTCCAGCGTAGGGGTGTGAACGATGACCCCAGCGCTCTGGGCGTGGTTCCGTTCTGGGCTGGACAAGAAGGTAACTAATGCGTGTGTCTCTGATGTGGTGTCGGCGCAACCCGGTCCGCAATCGGTAATGTTGCACCCTGTGACTCAAGTCCCACAACATGTGCAACATGGACGTAAGGGGGAATCACTGACCCTACATTCATCCATACTTCCATACTTGAATGATCATAGACATGACACATCCGTTTGAATTTGATTGTTTAATGCACATTCAGTGGAGTGTTGTGGCTGGAGCAGTACAGGGCCATGCAAACCCCACTTTACATTGTTGGCCCGTGGAGGGCCAGCCAGAGTCCCTCAGGGAATGACAAGTACATCGGAAGAGGAAGAGTTCAGTCCGCAGTCTGATAGCTGTGTCATTGTTGACCAAACAGAATATGGCAGTCCATGTCGAGGTCTAAGGTGAGTGTCGCAGAGTGCATCAGGGGACAGTGGAAGGTGATGATGCACAGGGCAGAACCAAGCAGAAAGAGGCCATATGGTGGAGAAAAATGCTACCGCTTCCTTACTACCGGTAAGGCAGATTCATCCGCATCTTCGTCCTCTGATGTCTCATGTGCCTCACATGTGGGTGGTGGTGTTTTCTCTGCAGCACTGTGTGGCACTGACACATCAGGGGCCAGAGGTGGATTGGCTGCCGCACTGTGTGGCACTGACACATCAGGGGCTGGAGGTGGATTGGCTGCCGCACTGTGAGGCACTGACACATCAGGGGGCGGAGATGTGGATGTCGAAGCAGCAGCATTCATCTGCGCCAGGCCTTGTGGCAGCAATGCCATGATGAGGATCTGCAGGGCATAGTAGATCCCCGCTACATCACGCTGGTGTGCAGCCATGGCAGCCATTCTTTCCGCCTGCATCCGCTCCCTGTTCTCCATGATCCTCCGCATGTGTCCCAACTCCCGGCTGACATCGCTGGAGCCACTCTGACTAGACAGTTGTCCTTGTCTCAGAGTCAGGACTCCAGCGATGTCAGCCATGGATCATTGGAGAGTATGGAGTGGACTGTGGGTGTCCGTTAGGGACTGTAAGTGGTCCCTGATGGGACTTATACACCCACGTATGGCATCGAGTTTGGCTGCCATGAGGTCGAACCCCACCCGCACCTGATCAGCCATCTTCTCCTGGCACCCTAACACACTGCGTTGGAAGGCCATGTGTTGTTCGTGGGGGTCCTGGGAGACAGCCGTGGTGGTGGGTGCTTCCTGCTGTGTGGTCTGTGCAGGGGGTGGGGTTTCCTCGATGCAGCTGGGCTGCCCTGCTCCTGGAGGTGGGGTGCCGAAGCTGTCCATGAGCCGTTGGAGGGCGTCAGTGTCGATGGAGGGGAGGTCCTGTTCATCATCAGTGAAGAGGTGTACTGTCTGCTCGGCAGGAGGTGTTGATTCACCCTCTGCAATGTAAAGGGGAGATGCAGTTTAACATTGTTTTCACATGTATGTTGACGCATTGTAGAGGTTTACATACAAACTGCATGACAATGTACATTGTGACTGTTTGGGAGGAGCTGCCTATTTGATGCGGGACAGTGGACATTTCGACAACATCAGAGATGTGTGTTTGTAATTGTGCATGGGTTTGTTGTGAGATTAGTGATGTGTGGGGAGGGCCCCTCTGGGCACATAGTCGACGGGGGCCTACTTGCTGTTTCTAGGTGTGCTGCAGTGTGCCAAGGGGATCAGGGACATGATCCAGAGTCATTGTGGGTGTGCACGGTGCTATACTTAATTGTGCATGTGTGCCATTGTGCCCATCTCCCCCTATCCCCCCAGTCCCTGGTCGTTACTCACCCTGTTGCTGTTGTGTCAGGTCATGTTGAGCAGTGTCCAGTCCCCCAACTCCTGCCACCATCTCCACACTGATGACTGTGGACACCATTTCCTCCATCTCGTCCAGCTCCTCCTGTGGCGCTGGACTCCCACCTCCAGTCTGCATTGCTGCCTTCTGGTTGTTGCCGAGTTTCTGCTTGGTTTTGCGCTTCACATCATTCCAGCACCTCTTGACCTCTTCCATTGTCCTCCTCAGCACTCCGATTGCATTCACCTTGGCCACGATGGACTGCCATATTCCATTTTTTGTCACCAATGACACATTGGAGGTGACAAACAGTTGTTGATGGTATTTCATCACCTCCGTTATCAGGATCCTGTTTTCCTGCGGACTGAACCGCGTCTTCATCTTCTTCCTGTCCTTGCCCTTCCCTGACCCCGAGGTCCCGACCTGGTCCTCTGGGGGGCTTCTGGGGTTCTGCTCATCCTCTGTTCCTGCTCCGGCTACCTCCATTGTGCTTCGCAGTTGTTTTGTTTTTGTTTGTGTTATTTTTGTTCTGCTTTTGTAGTGATTTTTCCCGCCTGACGTGTGTGAATTGCAGGCCTGGCGCTGCTTATCGCTGATTTTTGTATCGCGGTTGGGCCCATTGCGACTTTTTTCGCGTTCAGGTTTGGATTTTTATCGCCGTCCTGGTAATGTTATCGCGGACATTTGACGCGTTCTTGGGAGACTATTGCATGTTACCGCCATGTTGAGAATACGACGTTAACATGGAGTTATTTTCCTGCGATAGACGGCGATATGAAAACGTGCGTTAGCCTTTTTTGGCGATGATTATCGCACGTTCTTGAGAATATCCCCCTTTAAGTCGCTTTACTCTCTGATGCATCTGAATTTCTGACGCACCTTCGGTGCTTGCGATATGGTGTTCTTTACCTTAAATACAGCACATAGCTTTTTGTGATGCAAGGCTGCTGAAATCCAGCGTTGCGTCAGTTCTCCTAAACATGCCCCATTGTGTGTATGCTGCAGTGTGCAAAAAACATCCAGTGTATGTGAACCATCTGAGATTGTCTACACGTATGAATTTATGCTGGAAGTGTATAAGCCCAACACTAATATTATGGTAGAATCTTACAGTCACCTCTGCACAATGGTACGAGGCTATGCATTGTGCAAAGCAACCTTGTTTGAGCACCAGCACACAGGATGATGCCAGCAACAGCCCAATGTTAGTAGATATGACTTTGCACCGTGTTTTTCCCTTGCTCAATGTAGTTCAACAAATTGAATGCTGCAATGCTTTGCAATAAAAATTATTAATGCTGACCCTTCATTTCTATGTTTAATAAAGTAATCAGTGTGAAATAATCTACATCATCCCTCAGGTCTTGAATGAGACTTGGATTACAAAGTCGAAGAAAAGAAAAGGGGCAATTATTATCCCCAGATTGTTTTCTACCTTCTTCTGTGGCTATGCCACACCAGGTCTTGAAAGGTGGACTTAGAGAAAAGAGAAGCACATGTAGAACACAGCAATATGTGCATATCTTTTGAATAGGGGATGTCCCTCTCTTCTACACGCACCAAGGTCTGACCATGCCTCCTTGTCTAAAGTTTGTACACGGATGTCTGCATGACTGCAATTTTACATTGCACTCATGAACTTCAATCACTTCAATCTACTTGTGCATTTGCTACCCATTAAATCTTCCCCTTTGTTCTTTTTTCGGGGTTTTTCAGGCAGGAAACGTATTTCAGTGTTAATTTATAGCTACTACATGTTTTTGCGAGTCATTCTTTTAAACAACTTAGGGGCATATTATCAAGCGGCAGCGATAATTATCGCTGACCGCTCTTAGCGTGGGGAATAGTATCGCCGGCTATTGCTGAAAATTATCGCCATGCTAGCGCTGTATTAACAACGCTTAGCGCAAAGGCGATAATTTTCCAGTGATAGCGGTGTTTTCCATGGAACATCGCTGGTTTTTCAGCGATGTTCCATGGAAAACGGCGATAATCTTGTGAATAGGGCCTGTGGTCTTAGCCACACAATCCACCCCCATGTTAGGTATGCCTTAGTCAGGAATTTAGCAGACGTTAAATTCCTGCGTTAAGGCATACTTAACAGCGATTTAAAATATCGCTAACCCACGTTGTTAATATGGCGATACCTGGGTTAGCGATATTTCCCCATGTTGTTTTCACAGGCACGCCTCCTTTGCATCTCATTAGCGATGCGATGGGAGGCGTGCCGAAAACGGACGCTAATTCAAGGAATCACGCGCTAGCGTGTCCTTGTTAATTAGGCGATAAAATTATCGCCACTTTTCGTCCGAAAACGGACGCTAAAGCGGCGATATTTCTTTAACGCCGCCTTGATAATATGCCCCTTACTTCGCCCGTTTGTGAAAAAATGTCTGAATCATAACTTTAATGACCGTTATATCAAGTTTTTTTTCTTTGCTTTTCGATACTTTTATTCATGCTTATATAATGGATTAAACAGGGCACAAAGTTCCATAATGCAAAGTAAAACTGAGCAACTCAATCAAGGAGTCGGGAAACTTGAGAGTTCTACAGTAATGCTCCTCCTTTTTGGAGAAATTGTCGGTGTTACTACCTTTCATTTGACACAAACGGAGGAAAATAATTTAACAAAGTCACAAATAATGTTTCAATAATTTTTATTGTGGCCCAAGTAGGGATCCACATGTCAAACCCATAAATTTTGGTTGTGTAAAAAAGTTGAAACTGACAACAAATAATGCAAAATTGGGGATTCGATATAAACATATCATAAATTCAAACCCGAAAAGCAATAATTTCCATGGGGAAATTTATTTGCAAAAATAGATGTTTTAGACAGTTTGCACAATTGTTTATGCATGTTTGGAACTAGAGGGTATATTTATGAGGTGTTTGCGTCATGCTTGCACCACACAACGTGGTACATGAAGGATGCAAATCTCTCAGTCATATTTATGAAGCCATGCAAAGCCACTCTGCGTGGCCTTGAATGCCTTCACAAATTTAGTGTAATGCAACACAGCGCAAATCGCTGCATTGCCTTACTCTGCGCAAGGGAGGCATTCCACGCAACTCCCATGGCTTTTGACGTATTCCCAGATTTACAAGACCTTGTAAGCCTGAGAATGTGTCAAATATCTTGCGCCTCCCCAAGTCAAGTGTAACCAGGAGAAATATGTTTATATCTCCTCTTTTTTTCCTCTTTCTATGTGTGCTGCATTCTGCAGCACACATAGAAAGAGGAAAATGCCTCTATAAATGTTTTGGGTGCAGGAAGGTACCCCTTCCAGCACAAAAACAACCCTGCCTGTAACGTGCCTGCATTGGCGCTGAGCTGCAGAAACAACACCAGCATTGTGGGAAATGACAGGAAGGCACTGTATTGGATAAATACGGTGCATTCCTGCCCTTTCCCTGTGACACAGGGTGGTGCAGCAAGGTAACTTGCTGCGCTGCGCCACAATTCCAGTGAATATGCCCCTAGGTGTCTTTGATAAATCAATTATTAAAAGACAATAAAGTGCATGCACAAACAATACACTGTGCATTATATACATTACATAAAATTGATCGATAACATCAAATTGCATTATAAAAATAGTATATTAATTGAAAATAAATGGCAATTAATATTTGATAAAATAAAAGAGATTGAAGATGACATTAAAACCAGTCTTAAATATTTACCAAAAATGCACTTTCAGAAAGAAACTAAAAAAGACAAGATACAGTGGCAAACATCAAGTTGCTGGTGCAGCGAAATGCTGCTAAAAATGAGGAAATTAAGGTGAAATGTTTATCACTGAGCAACGTGCTTTAGCCAAAATAAGCAAAAAGCATGATATAGCGTATTCGATAGGAGAACCGTTTATTACACGTGTATTTTACACAACAGAGCAGCCTAGAAGATGTTAGAAAGAATGGAAAATTATCCGGTATGTATTTCACACAAATATTGGCAATGAAAGCTTGGCATTACCCCTCGCCTAGAAAAAAATAAATCAGACCGTATTTTCTTGTACAGCATGGCACTAAAATTCTAAAATGTGAAATGTGTCAGTTCAAAAATTATATTGTGAAAAATACACAATGAAAATATTACTTACCTTGACTAAATAGTTCAGCCACCGCATAAGAAATAATATCAAATCTAATATACCACTTTCTGTTTTCTTTTGCAACTTTTGGTCACGGTGCATGCCTGAGATATGTGAGAATTGAGCCATATGTTACGATAAAGTTATATGTACAGCATAAATTTATTGGTTTGAAGACTTCTCTGTATCAAGGTTTCTTGCACTTCATTTTAATTTGTAGTTCTACCTTCCACCTAATCAAGGGAAAATCACTATGCCATTCAAAATGGGGGCCCTACCACGATAAACCACTGAGTTTCTGGACTTTCCTGAGGTAGGAACATCAGGACAATTTAGAAAAAGATCAAGTGGACATCAATGTCATATAATGTGATTCTAGAAAAGGTATCCTTTAAGTCCCATTAAAGTTGCTGCCCAGTTCTTTTAATTTTTCTTGGTACTGTTCTCAGAATTATACCCAATGGGGTATATTCTCAAGAACGTGTGATAATTATCGCAAAATTAGCTTAACGCAACTTTGCACATCGCAGTCCATCGCGGGAAAATAACAATGTGTTAACGTTGTATTCTCAACCCGGCGGAACCATCCGATAGTCTCACGATAACGCGCCAAATGACCACGTTAAAATTAACGCGACGCCCAAAAAATGCAAAACACGAACGCCCAAAAAGTTGCGATGCCCCAAATCGCGATACAAAAATCAGCGATAACCAGCGACAGGCCTGCAATTTCCACGCGTCATGCGGGAAAATACACCATAAAAGCAGAAAAAAAAAAAGTTAAACTGCGTAGCACCATGGATGCACCCGGACCGAGTGCAGAGGACAAAGCGAACCCCACAAACCCCACAGACGCCCAGCAAGGAACCTCGGGGTCGGGGAAGGCCAAGGAGAAGAGGAAGAGGAAGATGCGGTTCAGTCCGCAGGAAAACAGGATCATCGTTACGGAGGTGATAGAACACTACCAACAACTGTTTGTCACCTCCAACGTGTCATTGGCAACAAAGACGCAAACATGGCAGACTATCTTGGACCATGTGAATGCAGTTGCAGAGTTGAGGAGGACAATGGAAGAGGTCAAGAGGCGCTGGAATGATGTGAAGGGCAACACCAAGAAGAAACTCGATGCCAACATGAAAGCAGCAACGCAGATTGGAGGTGGGGGTCCAGCGGCAAACCAGGAGCTGGATGACATGGAGAAAATGGTGGCCACAGTCATCAGTCGGGATACGGTGCCAGGAGTAGTGGATCCGGACACTGCTCAACATGACCTGACACAGCATCAACAGGGTGAGTACCGACCAGGGACCAGGGATGACGGGGGGAGTTGGGCACAATGGCACACATGCACAATTAAGTAAAGCATACTGCACACCCACAATGACTTTGGATCATGTCCCTGATCTCCTTGACATACTGCAGCACACAGAGAAACAGCAAGTAGGCCCCCGTCAACAATGTGCCCAGAGGGGGCCCTCCCCACACATCACTAATCTCACAACAAACCCATACACATGTGCTGAACCCAGCAAAGCTGCGGGTCTGTGAGCCACACTGACAATGCAAGTGACACTGCATGACGATTAGCATGGCTGCAGTCCAATTATCATGACATGGTGCACGCCAAAACACTGAGGTGACTGAGTGTGGACCACATCCGGAAAGGAGCAGGTCACACTCTGACACATCCACGTGCACAAACAAACCCTGACGCCAACAACACATCTGCGGACAAACCATGCCCAAGAGTCACAACTCGACCAAGAGCCCAATTTACCCAAGTCCGCAACATCTCAGCACTGTAGAAGCACAGAAGTCAAAGGCACACCGCCTGAAAGGGATAAGGGCAAAAAGAACAATTAATGGACAGAATGAAGAACAATGTCATACATTCACCCCAGTACAGAGATCTGGGCCTAAATCCATCGTTTTTTTGCTCACCATGCCATTCCAGTTTGGACCCAGCCATATGCAAATCAGTCTTGACCCTGCGCCCAATGGGAACAGTCCAGCCCGAACTGCCAGGCCAGGTCCTCCCTGGACTGGAAACAAGCATCCTAGGACCGGTTTCGGGCTTTCATCCCTCATCAGCCAGGATAGCTTGACTCCAGTGGCATGGAGAGCACGGGACCCACGTCTGGGCATACCCATCCCACTCGGGGTGACAAATGCAAAAAGAACAATTAATGGACAGAATGCAGAACAAAGTCATACATTCACCCCAGTACAGAGATCTGGGCCAAAATCCATCGTTCTGCATTCCGTCCATCAATTGTGTGTCTTTTGCTTTCTCGCCCTAAGTACGCCGGGTATGCCCAGACGTGGGTCCCGGGCTCACTGTGCCACTGGATTCAAGCTATCCTGGCTGATGAGGGGTGAAACCCCAAAACCGGTCCTAGGATGCTTGTTTCCGGTCCAGGGAGGACATGGCTTGGCAGTTCGGGCTGGACTTTTCCCATGAGGCACAGGGTCAAGACTGATTTGCATATGGCCAGGTCTAAACTGGGGTTGGGATGGTGAGCAAAAGAATGATGAGATCGTTTGACTGGGGGTGAATGTTTTGATTTGCTCTGCATTTTGTCCATCAATTGTGTGTCTTTTGCTTTCTCGCCCTAAGTGCGCCGGGTATGCCCAGACGTGGGTCCCGGGCTCACTGTGCCACTGGATTCAAGATATCCTGGCTGATGAGGGGTGAAACCCCAAAACCGGTCCTAGGATGCTTGTTTCCAGTCCAGGGAGGACCTGGCTTGGCAGTTCGGGCTGGACTGTTCCCATGAGGCACAGGGTCAAGACTGATTTGCATATGGCCAGGTCTAAACTGGGGTGGCATGGTGAGCAAAAGAATGATGGATTTAACCCAGATCGTTTGACTTGGGGTGAATGTTTTGATTTGCTCTGCATTCCGTCCATCAATTGTGTGTCTTTTGCTGAAAGGGATAAGGGGCAGCCAAATCAGAGCTGCAGGGGCGACTCACCCACAATGCAGCACACACACATAAGAATAAGAGCACCTCAACATTGACAACAATGTGGTACAAACTGTAACACTTTCACAACAGAAAACAGGACACAATTGGTGCCGCATGTGTGTACAAAATGGCCAATCACATCTGGCATAGCAGGAAACTGTGAGATGACAATGTACGAGTACAACCTCACATCCGTGATGTAGTACAAATATCCACTGTCCCGCATCAAATAGGCATCTCCTCACAAACAGTCACAATGTACATTGTCATGCAGTCTGTATGTAAACTCTGCCAATGCGTCAAAATACATGGAACACACTGTGAAACTGCATCTCCCCTTTACATTGCAGAGGGACAATCAACATCTCCTGTAGAGCAGACCCTACATCACGTCAGTGATGATGGAGACGACCCCCAGGACATCGACTACGACAAACTCCAACGGTTCATGGACAACCTCCGCACCCCACCTCCAGTAGCAGGGCAGCCCAGCACCATCGAGGTGATCCCACCCCCTGCACAGACCACACAGCAGGAAGCACCCACCACCATGTCTGGCTCCCTGCACCTCACCGAAGAACATATGGCGTTCCAACGCCATGTGTTAGACTGCCAGAAGGAGTTGGCTGAACAGGTGCGGGTGGGGTTCGACCTCATGGCAGCCAAACTAGATGCCATACGTGGGTGTCTTAGTCCCATCAGGGACCACTTACACTCCCTAACGGACACCCACAGTCCGCTCCATGCCCTCCAACAATCCATGGCTGGCGTCGCTGGAGTCATGACTCGGAGACAACAACAACTGTCTAGTCAGAGTGGCTACAGCAGTGTCATCCGTGATTTGGGAAACATGAGGAGGGTCATGGAGAACATGGAGCGGATGCAGGCGCAAAGAATGGCTACCACGGCTTCACACGAGAAAGCTGTAGATGGGATCTTCCATGCCCTGCAGATCGTCATCATGGGAATGATGGCACAAGACATTTTTGCAGGTGAATGCAGCTGCTACTTCTACATCCACATCTCCGGCCCCTGATGTGTCAGTGTCACACAGTGCTGCAAACCAAACACCACCACCCACATGTGAGGCACATGAAACGTCAGAGGACGAAGATGAGGATGAATCTGCCTCAGTGGTAAGGAGGAAGCAGTAGCATTCATCTCTGCCATATGGCTTGCTTCTGCTTGGGTCTGCCCTGTGCATCATGCCCTGGAATAACACCTTCCACTGTCCCCCGACACACTCTGCGATACTAACCTTGGACCTCGACATGGACCGCCATATTTTGTATGCTCACCAATGACACAGCAATCATCCTGCGGACTGGACTCTTCCCCTTCCGAGTAACTTGTCAATCCCTAAAGGACTCTGGCTGGCCCTCCACGGGGCAACATTGTATAGTGTTGTCTGCATGGCCCAGTACTAAGACAGCTTCCACACTCCACTGAACTTGAATAATACATTCTAATACACACAGATGTGTCATGTCAATGATTAATCAAGTATGAAAGCATGGACGAATGTAGGGGCAGTGATTCCCCCTTACGTCCATGTAGCTCATGTTGTGGGACTTGAGTCACAGGGTGCATCCCTGCATCATGGTGGTAACCCAAAAGAAGCCCTGTTGTCAATTGTAGGTCACAAATGACAGCCTATATGTAATGATTTGGGACACATGTGGGACGCTGATGAGTGGGATTCCGTACTATCTTTGACACACAGTAATGGCATTTCGAATACGTGACACCCTAAACAGCCTCTCTGTACAGAGGTGACACACCCACCATCTATTTCCAATTTATGAGATTGTTAGCACTACATGTTGCACTTACACTTGTCAGAGTGATGTGCTTGTACAGAGGAGTAACATGCACACAGGGAATGTGTGTTGTAATGAATTAATTTGCACATGCTGTGCCTGTGGTCATTTTGTACTGTCCCATGATTGCTAAGGACTGTGACAATGTGACGTGCTCATGTGAAGAAATTGTCAATGATGGTGTTCCTACGGGCTATTCCTGCTGCTGCTGCAGTGGGGTGTGGTCCACCTGCTTCATCTTCCTCATCATCGTCCGGTGCATCTGGCACTTGTAGCCATGGGGCATTGGTGCGTACACATATGTTGTGCAACACACAACATGCAACGATCATCTTGCACACGATGCCTGGGCTGTACAGGAGCCTTACACCTGTGATGTCCAGGCACCTGAAACGTGACTTCAACACGACAAATGTGCGTCCACGATGCCCCTGGTGCGTTTGTGGGCCGCATTGTACTGCCTCTGGGCCTGTGTGTTCGGGGCTCGGAGGGGTGTCATCATCCAAGGGCAGAGAGCATATCCTTGATCACCTGTGACAGTGCAGAGAGACATGAGTCAAAAGTTGGTTCTGCATGATGTGCTGGCAGGCTCACTAGTTCATTGGTGTGTGATATGTGTGACTTAGTGATTCCTGTTTGACAGGTACTGCTTGTAGCAAATGAGCGGCATCGATGTGTATTATGTAGCCTCACTGCTGCTCCTCCCTCCCCCCGAGCCTATTTACTAGTGTGCGCAGCGCGGTTGCATCACTTGCACTCCTACTGCACACCATTGTCATGCCTGTCTGCGCATGTCCACAAGCCTGACAACGACACTGTGATGTTGTGCGTTGAAGGTGGGCGACCAAGTGTGTGTAGGCCTACGGTAAGGATAGGGCGGACACAGATGTAGAGTTCATGGCTGGCTGAACTCGCGATGCGGTTGAGGGTAGACGTTTGGCCTATGCTGCGGTAATAGCGACACACACTCCGGGGGCATGCTACATCGCAACATTGTCCATTGCGGGACGGGTGGCACCGACACTACAACAGAGACACATGCATTAGTTACTTCCTTGGCAAGGCCAACACTTAGCAATGCCCAGAGCCCCGGGCTGATTATCCACACCCCTACGCTGGACTGTCGTACGTCAGCCCACTCCGCTTATGCTTACAGGGGGGTACGACACAGCTACATGTCCCAGGTCTTCCCCACTGCCTGTGGTGACATGGTTGCATCCGCTGTACACAGCACAATGTCATGTGGTAGGGCCAGGGGCCCTCATGCATACATAATGACCACACGGACACACTTAGATAGTTTGTGGAACTGGCTACGGGCACGTGCGCCCGGCCCCTTTTATTGCCAGGGTCACATGTCCAGTGACGCCTGTGCTGGATGGGTGTGGGGTGAGTGTAAGCCAGCCCTCAGGGAGTGGTTGGTGCTGGCAACAACTACAACAGTGATCAACGTTTCACACTCACAAGACTCAATCAGGAAGGGTCCATGACTTGAGCTGCACAGAGTTAGTGGCCCCGGATGCACTGCGGCCGGCACAGGCACACCGCCATGGGACGGTGACTTGCGGTGCACTGAGGTAGGGCCACGAGAGCTGAGCGGGTCCTCATCGATGTCGAAGCTGAATGTCGCAGAGTGTTTCGGGGGACAGTGGAAGGTGTTCTACCAGGGCATGATGCAGAGGGCAGAACCAAGCTGAAACAGGCAATATGGAGGAGATGAATGCTACAGACTCATGTTTAATACCAAGTCAGTACCAGCCACATGATGATGAAGACAACCCCCAGGCCATAGACTCAGACGCCACCAAAGTTCAACCAGTGAGTGTCCATGATTTTCGGTGCACAGAGTTAGTGGCACCAGAGCTGAAAGGGGATGCAGTCTGCGATGAGGCGTGTACAATGGTATGAACTCTGCCATTAACAGATCAAGACTCAGTCCCAAATGTGTGACCTACTTGTCCACAGTGTAGGCTGGAGGCAGCGGTCAGCAGGGGCCCACAGCCACGTGTCGTTGGCTTGCGATGCACAGAGTTGGTGGCACCAGATAGAAGGGAGTACAGTGATATAAATGCTGCCATTCACATATGAACTCGGCCATCATGAAATCAAGACTCAGTTCCAAATGATCACAGCATCGGCCTCATGGCGGGCTGAGAGGCGCCGCCCTGGCAACAAGAGAGGGAGGGAATTCGAAAGTAAGAACCACTCTCAATCCCCCGGGGGTAAATATGATAATAAACAACGAGAGAGTGTGCCTTGTAATAACAAAATAAAGCACAACAAAAGAAACCCAGTAGGTTCTTAATAAAGCCCTCATTCACCAGCCTAGTTGGTGACATGCTTCATCATCGGGCCCCACCAGGAGCGGCCGAATGCCACCCCGGTGTGCTGCAACGCCAGAATTACTGCGGAGCTGGTTTAAAAATCCAGTGTGAAGTGAAAGTGATAATTTAAAAATGGCTGACTGTGTCAAACAATAAATTTTATTAGAAGCCAATCAGACATGAGTAAAAACAAAGAGTGGGACACCAAAGCCAAATAAATTGTTCAGCACGGTCCACTATGATGTATGTCACCATCGGGGTCCGCGTTTGGAGGGAATGCCTAGGTATACTGCGGGTGCCTAGCAGTGCGGGCGGTGTGCCATTATTGCTACCACCCCCCTTCCCGAGACCCATGGTGTTATTAATGATGACACCCCATAATAAACTCAGTTCCTCTCAACACGAGGAATTTTAGAAGTATATTTTTTACTTTTTCACACTTAAAACCTCAGGTTAGGGTGGGCCGTAGTGCGCTCACACCGCCGGGGTTTCACACGTCTCTTTTGGTCCTGACGAATGCCTGTTAAATAACTACACATAGGCAGAAACATGTTGACCACATCATAGTGGACCGTGCTGAACAATTTATTTGGCTTTGGTGTCCCACTCTTTGTTTTTACTCATGTCTGATTGGCTTCTAATAAAATTTATTTTTTGACACAGTCAGCCATTTTTAAATTATCACTTTCACTTCACACTGGATTTTTAAACCAGCTCCGCAGTAATTCTGGCGTTGCAGCACACCGGGGTGGCATTCGGCCGCTCCTGGTGGGGCCCGATGATGAAGCATGTCACCAACTAGGCTGGTGAGTGAGGGCTTTATTAAGAACCTACTGGGTTTCTTTTGTTGTGCTTTATTTTGTTATTACAAGGCACACTCTCTCGTTGTTTATTATCATTCCGGAAGAGAACCACACCCAGAGCAACGGGCTTTTTATTCACACCCCTACTCTGGCCTGGCGCACGCCGGGCCAGCCCACTCCGCTCACGCTTACAGGGGGGGACGTAACAATCTACATTTCCGCGATCTTCCCCACTGCCTGGGGTGACATGGTTGCGTCCACTGTCCACTACACTCCAAACACCAGCAGTATATGTCGACATGGACATGTCTGAGTTCTGCATACTGCAGTCTGGCCAGCACATCCACGCCAACACTTGGCATTGTGTACATTCTCATTCATGGGTAACTTGCCTCCTTCACACATGCCTGGATCCCACCTCTCCCCACATTCTGCTATTGTGTGGCTGAGGTGCCATGCCGTTGATGGCTTGTGTACATGGTTAGCCCAGGTTACCACAGTAAGTTGTGCTGTCGTGTCTGGTAGGTGGGCATGTCGTTTGGCATGTTGTATGTGAGTTTGTAACGTGCATTCCCAGAGTCGTGAATTGCATGACTGTGTAGTTGAGGTGTGTGGTGTGTTCATTTGGTACTTACCAACGAGCAATGCATTCGCATAGGTGCCAGCCTCAAAGTGCTGGTTGATGATGGACTGTCGGAAGATGAATGAATCATGCACACTGCCTGGGTAGTTGGCGACGACATTGGTGAAGAGTCCCAGGTGGTCCACTATTGCCTGCACATTGATGGAATGCGTGTGCTTCCTGTTGCGGTAATTGTGTGCAGTGGCGGCAGGGGGCACGAGGAGTGCATGTGTGCAGTCGATTGCCCCAACACGTGCGGGTAGCCAGCTATGGCGTAGAAGCCTTGCTTGGTCTCCAGCTGTTCCTGCGCAGTGTGTGGGAAGTGAAGGTGCTGGGGTACCAAGCTGATGATGGCATCCAAGACAGGTGTGAGGAACTTGGATAGGGCTGGCTGTGAGACTCCTCCGACTCTGGCAGTTGTTGGTTGGAAGGTACCAGAGGCCAACAGGTGCAGCACAGCCAGCAGCTTTGTCTACGGATGGATGTTGGTTGTCCACTGTGTTGGTACCGTCAGCCAGTGGGCAATGATGGTCAGGATGCGGAGGATGGTTGTCCTTTTGAGCCTGTAGTGGGCAATGACATCCTCTGGTGTTAAGTCTGTGAGGCTGGTGTGTTTTCTGAAGGTCCGCTGTCTTTGTCTGCGCTGCCTCTGTGGTAGTCCGGTTGGGGTGGAGGGGGTCCAGTGGGGGTGGCGGGCCTGGGTGTGGTGGCGGTGGGTGTTGTGGCCCTCTTGAGGCTCCGAGCTGCATGATCAGTAGCTCCAAGTCATCTGTTGTTCTTCAGGTGTGGCTCTGGTCTGGGCTCCCTTTTGTGGTGCAGGTTGTCGTCCAACTTAACACCAGGTAAGAGCAGGTGTTAAATCCCTGCTGCTAACGCGCCTTATCGCCTGTTTTGGGATCTTATTGCTGATCTGGCTGGTCGTAGAGAAAATTGCGAAGTGGTGTTTTCGCGGCTTTTTGTACAGGAAAACCTACTCTGCATCTCATTAGCGTTAGTTGCCGGTGTCATCCGTGGCGATGTTTTTTGCGGCTGCTATCGCAGGAAAACTGGCGATATCGGCAGTTAGCACCAGCTTGTGAATAGGGCGATAAATCTATCGCTACTTTGGCTGCGATAAAGTGTCGCTAACTCGGCGATAAGACCTTGAGAATATGCCCCAATGTGTCACTTTGGGTTGACGCAACCTCATTCAGGTCATCCCATGCAAAATTTCTACAAATCAAAGTCTCCTCCTGGTAAGTATATTTCTGATAAGAACATTGGAGCAACATAATACTGCTAAAGATTTTCAAAAGCCATGGACATAAATAGTATTCTTTTGTACGCATCTCTTTTTATGTGTCAGCTACAGGCAGCTTCAGATGTCTGTTTTCAAGACCCATTTTCTTAGAGAGGGCTTTGGCTCAGCCAATTTATCTTGCTCAATTTACTGAAATTAGAAGGACAGAAGGCTGAATCAGCCTTTCTGAGCCATTCTGCCTGTCTGAATTCAGCAATGTTGCCATGAGGTTCTCAGGATTCAGGATGGACACATTTTGCAGGAATTCATTTTCTCTGGGCATAAGATGCTTCCTCTAATTAAAATGAGGTTATATCTTTCTCAGGTAGGTGTAAATGAGTCTTATCCATCTTCAGATTGGAGTACTGTAAAAGATAAAGCTTTGTCATTGTGGTAAAAATTGTGAACAGAAATATTGGATGGATAAGGCCAATGTTTCATCAGGTGAGGTCGAAGCACCCACTGAGACAGTCTAAATGTGTTTACCACAAGCTGCTCAATTGGTCTCAAACTATTAATTCTTCATTAATCCATGCAGCAGAAATCTTTTTAGTAAAGAGCAGGCTCACCTGTACAAGACATTTCAGTTTTTAAACATTTCCAGGCTCAGAAGGCAGGCTAAACACAGCAATTCAAGCACCACAGCTACCCAGAGACTCCGCTAGGCCTGCATTTCAGTCAGGTGGTTAGGGTTTTGTCCCCGCTAACTATATCATCAAGTTAGAGACTAAACATAGGACAAGACATGTGTTTTTCCGAAGGTGAAGCACAAATCAGTGTCCTCTATTGAGACAAAAATTGTGCAATAGTGGATCTTGCATGGTGTTATCAAAATGCTAGAATGACATGGCTGGGTACCAATGAGCTTATCTATAGATGGTGTAATATTTTTTATAGTCATATTTTATTTTGGATTGATGATATCAAAATGCAGCATGACCTATTTTTTTGCCAAGGAATCATTGGTCCTACGATGTCCAAACCAAGTAGGTTGATGTTTATCTTCCAGATTTGTTTCTCTCCTTGGACAATAAATTCACATTTGATTTTGAAGATATTCCAATCCTCATTCCAAAGTAACTGGTGTTCTTGAAGTCAGTATGTCAAGCAACCTCCCCTGAAAACAAATGGCATGTGTTAGTGACCATTTAACATGCTGATGCCAGATATTTCAGTTTGTGTATGAATGCAGAATCCTATTTTCATTATTTATTTTTGAGAATCTTTGTGTATTTTTTTCAGTGTTTTATCAGCTTCTGAAAAACAATAGTTATAAAAGTTTATATGTTTTGATGCCCTAAAAATGTGGTGAAGATATGGCTTTTCCTGGTTTACAAATCACAATGAAGACTATTTTGCAAAGAGATTTTGCCTTTCATGTCATTTACCATCATCATCAAATTCCAGAGACTTAATTCCAGAAAAATGGTTTTAATCACCATTAAACCAGGGAGAGAAATAATTATATGAAAAACAAGATTGAGTACCATGGTGATAGGACCATTGTTATGCAAATTATAACCAAAATTACCATTGAGTCAATAACTCTCATATTATTTTACAGATGGGCACCATTACGCAGAGGAAGTCCAAATGCTGTTAAGAATGGCCAAGAAATGTCATAGACTGATCACTATTAAGTTATATTAGATACAATCATTTGTAACTAAAAATACACCATGGAAGTACCCATGAATCACACCTGTAACTCACATAATTCACAGTCTTATTCACAGATACAGAAGCACACCCTCCCCACCAGCGGGCACACAAAAATACACATGCACTAACTCACTCAACTTTCTTAGGACTACTTCTCTTTAAGGGCAGTCCCGATCTGATACTAGAATTTACATGGTTGAGTACCAATGAACTAATCCACAGATGTTTTGATCGTTTTTATGGTCATATTTTATTTTGGATTAAATGCGGCATGATCTGGTTTTTGGGCAAAGAAATATCATTGGTCATACGCTGTCCTAATCAAGATCGTTGATATTTATCATTTAGGTTTGCTTCTCTCCTTGGACAATAAACTCACGTTTGATTTAAAAGATATTCCAATCCTCATTTCAAGGTAACTGGTTTTCTTGAAGTCTGTATGCCAAACAGCCTTCCCTGAAAACAAATGGCATGTGTTAGTGACTGTTAGAAATGGGGGTCTCTAGTTGGCAGAGGTAGGTACATTTGTCCAAATAGGGGCCCTTGCTTCTAGTCAGGGTAAGGGGGATACACTTCTTAAATAACCCCTGCTCACCCCCTTGGTAGCTTGGCACGAGCAGACAGGCATATCTCAGAGGCAGTGTGTAAAACATTTGTGAACACATAGAGTAATACAGTGAAAACACTACAAATGGACACCACACCAGTTTAGAAAAATAAGTAATCTGTATCTAAACCAAACAAGAACAAAACAACAAAAATCCACAATACAGTAATAAAAATATGACTTTCAAAAGGTAGAAACAGTTCAGTTCATAGCAAATTGCAGATGCAACACTTTTCACACAAAGTACCATGGATGCCTCACGCACACAAACAATGAGGGTCGCAGGGAAGGTGCTGCGTCAGTTCCTTACACTCAGAGAAGGTGATGCTTTGGTTCCTTGCTCCGGGCGAGGTGATGCATCGGTTCCTTACCGGAGAGGAGGTGATGTGTCGGTTTCTTACTGCATGGGGAGGTGATGCGTCGGTCTCTTACTGTGTCCCCAAACAATGCGACAGACCTGGCACTTCGATGTGTTGCGACGATCCGGGACGATGCGTGGGTTCTTGCAGCCGCACAGCAGGGCTTGCGTCAGAATCAGTGCTGTGATCTCGGACTTCGGAGATCGGTGCACTCGATGCGATGTGTGGTGATTTCTCGAGCCGCGGACAGGCGCTATGATGATTTCTTCAGTGATGAGTCAGAAACAGGTGCAGATGCGTCATGCTTCTCATTGTTGCGTTGCTTTTCCTGCTCCCAACAGCCAGAACAACCTCCAGAGGCCCAGAACAGCTACAGGCACCTCTTGGCAGTTCAAAACTCCCAGCAAGAAAGTTCAAGGGAGCTGGGGATGAAATCTTTGTGTCCCTGAAACTTCAGAACAGGAGGCAGGCTCTTCTTCAAGCCCTTGGAGATCTCCCTCCCTCAAGCAGGGGACACAGCAAACAGCAAAGTCCTTTTTTCTTTCCTTGGCAGAAAGTAGCCACTGCAGGCCATCCCCAGACAGCAAACAGCATAGGGGCAGTATTCCTCCTCAGTTTCTCCAGCTCTTCTCCTTGGCAAAGGTTCCTCTTCATTCCCAGAAGTGATCTAAAAGTCTGGGGTCTGGGCCCCTCTTTTTATACAGTAAAATCCTTTGTTCTCTGTGGCAGAGAAGCTCTGTGCTCAGTCAAAACCAGTTCTGTCCTCTCTGGTGCAGCTTCCTGGCAGGAGGTGGAGACAGCATTGTGGAAGGCAGACCATGCCCATTGAGGTGAAAGGAAATCTCCTCTCCCTTCTCTAAATGCAGCCAAGGTCTATTCAGCCCAGCCCTGACTCATCCAGACTCTCTGGAGCCACTGTGCACCCTGTCACTTCAAAGCCAGACAGTCAATACACATCCACATCCTAGCAGAGGCACACTGGATGGCTAAGCAACAAAATACCTACTTTCTAAAAGTGGTATTTTCAAACACTGAATGTGAAAATCACCCTCACTAAAAGATGTATTTTAACATTCTGAGTTCAGGCACACTAAGCTTTATTTTCCTACCTTGTTCCAGGGGTAGTTATGTTCATAAGATGTTATAAGCAAACTCCCCATTCTATCCTATGGGAACAGGTAGCCTTGCAATACTGAAAAACGAAATTGGCAGTATTTCACTATCAGGACATGCCACACACATCAGGGCATGTCCTACCTTTCACATATACTGCACCCTGCCCACAGGGGTATCTTGGGCCTACCTTAGGGGTGACTAACATGTGAGAAAAGGGAAGGTTGGGGGGAGAAAATGGCAGCCGGCTAAATAGCCCGGTCGGGAGCTCCGAGCTCTCCAGGCTGTTTTCAGTACACTGACACAATTAGTTTCACGCTGATAGAAAATGCTGATAGAAAAAGAAAATAGCAAATAAATAGCATGGCCGGGAGAAGCGGATCCTCGCTGAAGCGGTGCCGGAGTTTGGCGAGGGGGAAGCGAGATGCTGAGACTGTGGTGAGTGTGGCGGTCCGGCCAGAGTGTGCTTGGAGGCAGCCTCGGGACACCGAGACTGCGGTGAGCGCGGCAGGCTGACCGGAGTGTGGGCGGAGGCAGCCTCGGCTCGCCGCAGCAATCGGAGGGTTGCAGCTCGAGTCTCCTTCCGGGGCAGGATGGCGGCTGCTCTCAGCAGCACAGCGGCAGACTCACTGAGGGCATTGGACTCTCGAGAGGTGTTCGAAACTCCAGGAGGTGAGTTGAGGGGCCCGAGGGTGAGCATGAGTGCGGGGAGTGCCCAGGGTGGGGGTCACAGTGGCGTACAGGACTCCGAAGTCCAATCTACAAGCGCTGACAGAACAAGAGGAAAAAAGTCTCCTGTAAAGACAAAGGATCAGGATCAACATTGCACCCACAACAGGGGGATAAGTTATTGCCTCAGAAATAGAAATTTAATGGTTAGCATCCCACCAGAGCTGACAAAGAGAAGTGCAACCTTAATACCCACAGTCACCAAAAAAAACGGGAGATCAACCAACGCAAATCAAACCTCCTTGCATCACGAACCAAAATAACAGGTCCTACGGTAAAGGTTACCCCTTCATTAAGATCCTTTTTTAAGGTACAAGCTAGACAAGATACCCCCAATTCATTGACAGTTGAACAACAAGGAAGCCCAATTTGCCTAACACTGGGGAAAAGAGGCTAAAAGAGGAAGGAAAAATGAACACCAATAGACAGTAGCGGTCGGTGGTGGGAGTGCCGCCGGGCGCTGACGTGGGGCGGGGGAGGGGCACGGTGGGGGGTAGTAAACTACGGATTACGGCCGATTACAGGTAAGTACACATATAAATAAATAAAACACATTTCGTTTCTCGCGCTGCATCGCCAAATGCGATGCAGCGCGAGAAACAAAATTTGTTTTATTTATTTATATGTGTACTTACCTGTAATCGGCCGTAATCCATAGTTTACTACCCCCCACCCCACGTCAGCGCCCGGCGGCACTCCCACCACCGACCGCTACTGCCGATAGATACCAAGTTTTGGGTGCGGAAGGGTCAGGAGAGGAAACAAATTCAGAAGGACTACCCCAGGCACAAATACCACAAACTATAATAGCATGTGACATACAACCAGGGGGGGATAAAGGAGTCCCAAATTTCCAAGGAGTACAAATAAGTAGGGAAAAACTGATTGAGTCACTGATCTTAGAAATGAGGGCGAATTTCGTCACGTCTGAAATTAACCAAACAAGAATACAAGAGACTTGCGGAGCTTTAGAGACCAAAATGAATATCCTAATGGAATGGGTAACAAGAATTGAAGCATCCCTAATGGCTCTAGAAAAAGAAGTTGGGTCAAATCAGTTGAAAATTCAAACCTTGAAAACAAATGAGAAGGACCTCAGGGAAAAAATCGAATCCTTAGAAAATCAGGCGAGGAGAAATAATCTGAGAATTTTGAATATCCTGGAGGGATTGGAAGGAGAGGACATTAAGAGATTTGTGATAAATTTATTGGAAGAGTATCTCCCCTGGGTAAAGTCGACAGACCTGACTGAGGATATACAGAGGGTCCATCAAGACCCCTTTGGAAAAGGAAAATTGAGGAAAAATCCCAGGAGAATCTTGATAAATTTCAAGACCTACGTATTGAAAGAAAAAATCTTAAGCGGGGCTCTAAAAGCTGGCTCTTACACTAAAGATGACTGGGTGTTCAGAATCCGGATGGACATTTCTAAAGCAACTCAGGTTAGACAGTGGGAGTTAGGAAAGCAGATGCAAGAACTAAGATTCCTGGGGGCGACTGTACAAATGCGCTTCCCGGCTGCTCTAAAATTATGTGGAGAAATGAGATGTGCAACATAAAAGACCCTAATGAAGTGGCGTCACTCATAGAACAGATTAAAAAACAACAATAAAATGAACACAAATAAAGCTTTAAGGGGCCCATTACGATAACCGGCGTTAAAAAATCCGCCATCTACCATAGCCTGAAAAAAACGCCCGCCTGCACCATGGGAATACCGACCGAGCAATTATAATGTCGCGAAGCAACCTCCGCCCGCGGCGGTAAAAACACACAAAATTCCGCCCGTCCATGTCAGAGTAGAAGATTATCCGTCCGCCACGGACGCAATCCCGCCCGACAACCCAAATCCGCCCACTCTGACGACCGAGACACCGGCCGTGAAATTATGATCTCCCCGACATGAGCGCAGAAAATCCACATATTCCCCGCCCGCCACGGTTAACAACAGTGATGAATAACTGACACGGCGGAAGGCCTGGCGGCCACGTCCATGCACAGAAATCATTGGCGGACCAAATAATACACCAACATGGCCAACAAGTCCACACAGCAAACTACGCCAAAATACCCAAACACAGAAGACATCCCAAAGACACATCCCCCCTGGCAAAACAAAAAAACTACAAATCCCAGGACACCAGGCAAAACACACCTGAAAACGACAGCCCATCATGACACACCCACATAGGTAGGTACAAAAGCAGCCCCTTCACAGACCACAATCCCTTGCTCTACTACAAAGCAAAGACGACAGCAGAGAACCCAGAGAGCCACAAAGGAAAGCAGCACACCACACGCATGCACACATCACACCCATCACCAACAACACCACCACCATCACCACTGAAACACCGGCACCACTAACCCCCTGCACATCACACACCACACACCACACACCCACCACACCAGCACCACAAATACCAAACCACACACCATGGCAACACAAAGAATGCCTAAGTACACTGCCACTGAGTTGACGGTCATGGTCGACGAGATCATCAAGGTGCACCCACAAATCTATGGGAACCAGGTTCAACAGACACCAGTAGCCACCAGAAACAGAATGTGGATCAGGATCGTAGACCAGGTGAATTCAGTTGGGAACGTGCCATGCAACCGGGGTGAAATTGCAAAGAGGTGGCACGACCTGAAAAGCGTGGTCAGGAAGAAGGAGGCCAAGAATCGTGAGCTGGCTGACAAGACTGGCGGCGGAAATCCCGCGCCATTCAAGACCTTCAAGGCGTGGGAGGAGAAGGTGCGAGGCATTCTACATCCAGAGAGTCTCACCGGAATACAAGGGGGAGTGGAGGCTGGTAAGTACAAACAAATGTATACCAGCACACCGCTATGTACTGTCATGCACTACCAGAATGCCATAGCTCCGAGGGCCAAACACCCCCATGTCCAGTACACAATCCACAAGACATCTCTCACACATGCAACAGACACTCCCACACACTCAGCCCAAAGGTACCAACAAACAAAACCATGGGGGCATGTGTACAGTCAGCCAGCACCACAACTCCCACCAGGTCCCCTTGTACCCCAGATGCGCCGGAAGGAGCACTCCCCACACCCACACACATGTGTCAGCCATAGCTGCACTAACCAACAAGTAACAGGTAAGAAACCGTACCACAAAGTCCGTGTATCGGAGGGGGGACTGCAGAAGTACAACCTCCACCAGGCCCCTAGTCCTACAGCGCAGCAAGATGGAGCACTCCCCACACCCATGTGTCAGCCATTGCAGTGCACACCTTCACCCGACAGGTAGATATGTTTCCCTACATGGAGGGGTGTCTGTGGGTGGTAAGCCATCAACACAACTCACAACACGGCCCCCACTCCCACAGACCAGCAAGATGGAGCACCCCTCCCTCTCATAACCATGTGGTAGCCATTGCATTGCTCCCTCCAAACCAACAAGTAGGTAGACTACTGTACAGGGCGGGGTGTCTGTAGGCATGAGGACTGTACTACGACTAACATTTGGGACATGTCACGTAGCAGAGGAACAGGTAGCACTGCTCCCTGTCATAATCATGTGACTAATGTGCACACGGTAATGAATTACAGAGTCATAAACCACATGAGCCATCTCAAATACAGTAACACGTAAGGAGTCACGTCTGCATGCACAAGTCTCACTGGAGTACTGACCCACATGGCGTGCACTGTGCCAGTCATCACACACATCAGCAACACCATCGAAGTCTTGTCCATGTAGTCGTGTCTGCTTGTTCCGTTGACATTGTACAACATCACCCATGTAAGTCTATCTTGTCTCAATGTAACAGAGTGGAACCCCAGTAATGTCACATACACCACTGGACCCATGAACCACACAGCTACACAATGCACATTCAAAATCTCATCCATCTCATCTTTCAGCCCCAGTGTCATGAAAGGTATATCATCTAAACAGTTGTCCCATATACAGTAGTTCAGCAAAGATTCCTGCCGATGACCAAAAATGTGTCTGCAGTGTCTGAAGCGCACGTCACACTGTGATTTACAACATACCTAATATAGTCAACACCCCAAGAGCACTGCATTGCTGCACATGGCTGAGGGTAGCACGCACACCAAGGAATTGTCCCATCTGCAATACGTTGTGTGGCACACAACCATTACTCACTCACTACAATGCTTGCAGTGTAATGTCCCTAAATGACAACAGTGAGCAGATATGCTGGGTATGTCAGACATACACACACCTTTGTCTCTGAAGTGTTGTGTGACCAAAACACATGTCCCCTTCTGCACCCATATGTCACAGTATGTACCCCAAAACCATATTTCATCTCAAAAGCGTTGATGGTGCTGTACCCCTTTTGCCATCTGCGTTTCTAAGCGTTTCATTTGAACCCCAAAAACATATTTCATCTCAAAAGCGTTCATGGGGCTGTACCCCTTTTGCCATCTGCGTTTCTAAGCGTTTCATTTGAACCACAAAAACATATTTCATCTCAAAAGCGTTCATGGGGCTGTACCCCTTTTGCCATCTGCGTTTCTAAGCGTCTCATTTGAACCCCAAAAACATATTTCATCTCAAAAGCGTTCATGGGGCTGTACCCCGTTTCCACCAAAGCCACAAAATGTAGGGGTACTGCAACACACACCGATTGGCATTCCAAATCCGTCCCATGCCACATGCACCCATCACACTATTCCATTGCCTTGATCACGCACACACATTGTAGAGCCATACACACGCATCTGGGAACTGTGCACAAACTGTGAATGTCAGACATCTAACACAAACCTTGCAATGTGCAACACAATAACCTTTCATCTCCGCCCCACAGGTGACGAACAGCATGATGCTGGAGAGGGAGACAGCAGCCATCACAGACAGTCCACAAGCCCTCCACCCGGACTCACGGATGTGGAAGACCTGGACACCTCTTCGGACGATCACTCCCGACCAGGCACATCTGGTGTGGCAGGGAGCAACCGCTCCCCAGGACCCCTCCTACCCACCAACCCATCTCCCAGGGCTGGTGACCAGTCCCAGGCCCCTGCTGCCATGGTCATTGCGGCCACCACCACCGCCGCAACCACCACCACCAACACCAGGGCCTCCCTGACCACTCACCCTG
Source organism: Calotriton arnoldi (assembly GCA_963921515.1). NCBI lineage: Eukaryota > Metazoa > Chordata > Amphibia > Caudata > Salamandridae > Calotriton > Calotriton arnoldi. Next base: position 297,109 of record CAWUFW010012631.1, read on the forward strand.
CGCAAGGGGTGGTACGCACGTCGACATCCACCCTGGGAGCCAGAACGAGGCCCCGGGTGACCAATGTGGCGAGTGGGCAGGTCGGTGGCAGCAGTTCAGGTGGGAGGAGCAGGGTCAGGCCAATGCCATCAGAGCCTGGGAGCCAAGCCCTGCCGCAAATCGCCAGAGTCCTTGGGGCCTATGAAGAGGCCCAGGGACAATGGGCGCGGTCAGCTGCCGATACCCGGGAAGTCCTTGGGGTGTTGAGGTCCATGGACGCCCATATGGGCCAATTCGTGACCCGTATGGGCCAACTTGTCGACCGAATGGGCCAGCTAGTGGTGGTGGTGAGGGCCCAATCAAGGCCAACCACACCACCTCCGCCACCACCTGCTGGGGCACAGGGTCGTGCAACATCCAGTTCCCCTGCGTCCACAGCGAGTGGGCAATCCTCAGCCACCACCAGCAGCCCACAAACACAACCCCCCCTCTCAAACGTGGAAGGGGTCGTCCAAAGAGGAAACAGGTGTCCAGAGATGACTTCGCACGCTCCAAACGCCAGTGAGTCAGCCAGCCACGGTGGCCATCTACTGCATTCACTTGGACTACTATCCTACCCCACACTGCCATGTGAATGGCATGTGTCTGTTGGACTGTGGACCAAGAACAACATGGGTACACCTTGACCATCACGCGGACATGACCGTCAACTCATTGTTTCAGCATGCACCACTTTTGTGATCACCTTGCCCACAATCACATGTCACCGCTTGAAATAAATACACCTGGATCACATTCTGTTTTATCTGCTCTGTGTCTAATCAAGGATGTGCAACCGTCACCATGATCAGAAATGCATCTGGAGTGTGGTATGTCGATAGGCCAGGAGAGGCTGTAGGGACCTAGGGGTGAAAAACAGAACAAGAGTCCATTGAACGTGTGTGTCACACACTCATCACACAGTACTTGTCATCAAGTTTAAGCAATGTACACACATCTCACAGAGCAACAGGGCACAATGCTACAGCCACTGTCAGTGGCATACTACCCTGGACATGGACCATTGCCACACAGCACTCAGTGAACAATAGGCCGTCGTGACAATGCACACATACACCTACACAACTACAGCAACATCAGCCGTCGTACATGGTCACTCACCGTCAAGTGCAGTAGAGGGCGATGAGCTGCTGACGCTCATTCACTGCTTCCTCCTCTCCACTGTCCTCGTCACTGGACACGGCTTGGTCTGCAGGCGGAGCCCTGGCTGATCACCGTCATCCACTATCAGGGGGATCTGCCTGCGAATCGCGAGATTGTGCAGCATGCAGCATGCCACAACTATCTGGCACACCTTCTGTGGGGAGTATGCCAGTGCACCCCCGGTGCGGTCCAGGCATCTGAATCTAGACTTCAGGAGTCCAAAAGTCCGCTCCACCACACGTCCTCCCATGTGCCTCATTGTATCTGACATCAGCTGGTGTCCTAGGATTACGTAGTGGGCTCAGCAGCCAAGGCCCGTTAGGATATGCAGAGTCACCTGGGTGTGAGAAACACAGAGAATCGTTGCAATTCCAACAGGATACAAGACAGCATGTCACACCCAGCACGCTACACGAGTATGCATACTCACCAACAATCCATGCACGGTCCGGTTGAAGATTGATCATCATTTGTGGGAGGATGCTGTGGCACATGATGTGCGAGTCATGGGCGGATCCAGGAAACTTCGCACACACCTGTGTGATAATCATGTCCGCCAGGCACACCACTTGCACATTCAGGGAGTGGAAATGTTTCCGGTTCCTATAGATGTGCTCCATGGCCTGTGGTGCAACAAGGCCAACATGGGTGCAATCAATTGCACCAACAACGTGGGGGATGCGTCCAAGGGCATAGAAAGCACCCTTCACTGCCACCAAATCACGAGCCCTGGGGAATCTGATGTACCAGTTCCTGTAGAGCATCATAGCTGACAGGACATCCCGTAGCACCATGCTGAACATGGGCTGGGACATCCCACCTCCACTGCCCACCGTGTGTTGGAACGATCCGGTTGCGAAAAAATGCAGTGCAGCCATCACCTTAGCCGTGGGGCTGAATGCTGTAAGATACACCCTGCGAGGACGAAGGTGGGGTTCCAACATTGCACATAGGTGATGCAGGGTGGGTCGGTCCAGACGGAATTTCCGTATAACCTTCACATCCTCCATGTCTGCCAGCAATTGGTAGGGGCGATGTATGTTTGGTCTCCTCCTAGGACAGATGGAAGTGGACACATGTCAATGCAACACACCACATGGCATTTTCACATACACAAAACTAAAATTACTGACAAAGCAATAGAATCACAGAACAGCTGACAAGTAGGGACAGCACAGCTACAATACTCTTACACAGATCCCCTTACCAATAGCAATGACCACTGACACAAACCATTGCTATGAGCATGCACATGGGGATTTAGGCCATAATAGCTTGAAAGGCATGATGATGATTTCAGACTGCATATGTGGGAAGCGGCAACACCATGGCAATATACCTAGCTGCTGTGCCTGACACAGCTTCCGAGGCTGGGTGAGTATGGCACACACCAACAACACAATGTACACAGGCTGAGCGGCCCACACAAGTGGGTCCTGTTGCACAACGGGATATGAGACAGTCAATGATGTCCCTAGTTCACCCAATGTACAGCACTGTACGTATCACACCTCCAACAAACATTGACAGGTGTACACATTGACAACTCCATGACAACACAGCTGTGTGAATGCAAATACACATCACAAGTGACACGTAATGTTGCACGTGCCAAGTGGGAGATGTACATTGAGAAATATGGCATGTGTGTGCATTTGCACATCCCATGCTCCCATGATAATGTGTACATGATGATGTGCCAACAGACATGTGGAGGCTGAGCACTGCCCGTCAATGCCTATGCACACAGCATGAAGTGGCCCTGTCTAGTGTGGACATGCTCCCACACACAAATCATGGCCACACCTGCAAATGCATGGTGCACATTAAACTGTGGATTCCACATGGCACCAGCGGACTGTACCCGCCATGGACCAGGCCCTTGAGGCCAACTCTAATGGCCCTCGCGGTTGCATCCTGCGTGTTCAACTATAGAGGTAAGCGTACCGGGACAGCTCGGAGCAGGCCATTGGGTGCATTTGAAGTAGGCAGACATGGTACACCAATTGCAGCAGCTTGGACCCACTGAAACAGCCCCAGGGGGCTATATGAGTGTGGGAGGCAGACCGGCATTACCACAGCTTCCAGGGACTGCTGCCTGCCATCCCTCAACAACACCTGCTGCTGCTGCCACCTGTCCACCTTCATGTCGACGACTCTGAAGATATGTCCAGGTCCACTCACCAGCGAGGAGCTGGAGATCCTGGATTCCGAGCCCCACCACACTGCCCAAGGCTATTTCTTGCAAAAGTTGTGTGTGTAAGACAACTACAGTGTGTGTGGGAGTGCATGTGGGGGACACACATGTCGTTGATCCGCAGCACTATGAGTCAGAGCCTGTGGGGTTCCAACATGCACTGCTTACCATGCTTACTACAGGTGGAAGGGGTATGTAGGCTCTCTGGCGCTTTCCCATGCATGTCCCTCCCAAGTGGTGGTACATTGCATTTTCATGTCAGACATCCAGTGACGCAGCCACTTGGCAATGCAGGACTCAGGGCAGTTATTGCTTGTGTGAATGGCTGGCTGGGTCCCTGCTGGCCTTCTCAGTCTCAGCAGACCTGGGCTGCCCATTGACCGCCCAATCCTAGAAGGAAACAACACTGACTGTACAGTGGGTTACATGTGTCTTTTGTTCACAACTCTCCGGAAATGCGCAAACTCAGCCCTGTCGATTGAACACTCCAGGCCTTGTGATAGGGATGTGTGTGAGAGATAGTGGCACTGAATGTGACCTCCATTGCGGGGTGAGCCATTCACAGGGCGAGTACGTTGAGGGCTGCGCAGTGTTGGACACAGTGAGTCCACCCACAAAGATGTGTTGCCTTGTCATCTATGTGTTGGTCTACCTGACAATGGACAGTAGATGTGGGCAGACTACACATTGCTCAATGTGCTGGCATCCTGCATGTGAATGGGATGGACAGGTACTGTGTACACACTCCCACCAGCATGCATTCACGTGTGGTGTACTCATGCTGTCATGCCATGTCCGATTACTTCTTGGCTCTGTTACACATCTCTGAGTATTTTGGATGGGTCAGCATCATGCCACTGTGATTGGTGGATGAGGGTGATGATGAGAAGTGTATGAGTGATATTTCAACCCTCTTGTGTACCATCCCTGCAGTTGGAAGTCCTCCAGCCCAAGGCCTTGTGATGAGCCATTGCATCCAAGTTGATGCCTCTGTGTATGTGTAACTGACAGTGCAGCAAATTCCACAAAGGGTGTGACGTCATCTGCCGGATGAGCGACTAGGTGGCGGAGACGAATCGGGGGATGCCCCCTCGTATTGTCAGGTTAGCACGGCGCTGCATTTCACCACTAATGGTCTGCATCTTGACAGTCACACAGCCTGTGCCGGATGCACATTTGTAAGGAGCATCAGCAGCAAGCAAGTGTACAGTATTGTGGGATGGTGTCTTTTGCTGTGAGAGGCAGCATGTGTCCACAGCCTACCCATAATCTGGGTAATGTGATGTCTGTTGTGTGATACAGTGGGTTGTAAGTGTACTCTGTGCTGGGTGCAACTGACATGCATATGCGATTCCTGAGGGTCAAGATGTAATTTGAGCACTCTGCATTGTCAATGCATTCAGAGTCGTAGCCCTCAGGAACAACCTGTAGTAGGCTGGAGTGGCAATTCACATGTATGTTTGAGGCACTGTGCCTACTCTGATTTCGTTCGGACATATGTGTGCGATGCCTCACCTCATATTCCTGGTACTTACACATCTGGCACACTGTGCAACAGTAGTTGTGCTCGTGCGAACGACAGGTGGATGGCATGGGCTCATGACCATTGTGGACTGTCATGTTGCAGTCTGTGTGAGTGGTGTCACATTCTGCTCCATGCAGGTATGTCCTTGGCCTAATTATGTAGTGGTCATCCTTGCCACCATCAGGACAGTGGGTGTGCACACAGCGATTTGTGGCTATGGTCGCAGGGTGACACAGGCTGGGTGTTGTGCTATGTGCACAACACATGTGCACCTTATTAGCGGCTTCATTTTCTGTACGCCAGCCATTACTTTTTGATTGTGGTGGCTGAATACAATTGCACATGTATCGTGCAACATGTGGATTTGGGAAGGTTCTGTGCTGCTTCCCTTGCACATGTCTGTTTAATTAATGCCAAATGAGTGAGGCCACCTCGCTCTCTCTCATGTAGCATCTCCCATGGGCTGGATGAATCACAGGCCGAGACGCCAACTTCTGCGTCATCTGAGGACGGAGGTGATGCATCCATGTTTGCAAGCACAGGGGACGTGGACTGTGGCTCCTCTTCAGCCACGCGGAGGCCAATTCCCGCCCTCCCATCTACTTCCACTGGTGCAACACGTGTCAGCACAAGGATGAAGGATAGAGTGTCCTTCACACCAGGCACAGCTGCCCCTGCACATGTGACCCCTGCTGCCCTCAGTGCTGGGTCTGTTGAGCTTGTGCGGCATCTCTGCGTGGGGCAGACAGCTCTCCTCAATGACTTCATTGCCCATGACATCACCTTGCCGCAGGTGACATAGTTCATGGAGGGCCTACATTTACGCGTGGGTGGGCTACACCAGACTGTCCAATGGTTGTCCTCCCCAGTCAAGGTAGACCTTCAACTGGACCAATCTCAGGCTGACATTCCTGACCCTTTCTCCACCCCCCTGGAAAGTGGCACATCTGACAACAGCAGGGCACGAGTCCTAAAAAAGAGGAGTGGGGGGACGCTGACGTCACGACAGGAAGTGACATCACGAAAGGTGGCTTGCACGGTCAGACTCATTGCCTCCCCTCGCCCACCCCTTACATGCGATTGCATCAGAGAAGCCAGCGCGTACACCAGCAGCTCCGATCTCGCCCCAGAAAGGGCCAAAGAGTGAATGTGTGGCTCCATTTGCTCCAGTCATCGAGCTTGCGGTAAAATAAGTGGGGGGACGCCGTCCACCTGCGTGGCACCCCGACTCGAGCCCTGGACAACAGTGACAATGCATGACAGTCTCCGGAGTCCGGATACACCACATGCAACACACAGAAGCTGTAGTTGCCCTAGCGGGCCAGGCCGCAAACACCATCCCAGACGAAAGGTAGACCCACCACGGCGCGCATAGTCATTACATCCGCTGCCATTGACAAGGGACCCATGTAGTGAGATATGGGCCTCAGGGTGACGGGCCTCCGAGCCATCCCCCGTCAACGAGTGTCATGCAACTCACACATATCGCTAAGCCAATAGGACACTTTGCCTGCACACCAGGGCTCGAGTCGGGGTACCATGCGGGTGGACGGCATCCCCCCACTTATTTTACCGCGAGCTCGATGACTGGAGCAAATGGAGCCACACATTCACTCTTTGGCCTCTCTGGGGCGAGATTGGAGCTGCTGCTCATGCGCTGGCTTCTCTGATGCAATCGCATCTAAGGGGTGAGCGAGAACCGGCAATGAGTCTGGACTTCGTGACGTCACTTCCTGTCATGACGTCAGCGTCCCCCCACTTCTTATTTAGGACTTGTGCCCTGCTGCACACTGAGAATGTGTTGCCTGCGAGATGTGACCAGGAGAAGGGCGCCATGACCTCCCACCCACTAAGCTCCACTGCCATCCCGTGCCCTGGGTAGCCTGTGCAGGTGGACAATGTAGGGGGTACACCTGGAGGACAGGGGATGTAAGTGCCTTGGCAAGGGCCTGGCAGATGCACAGCAGTATCCAGCATGTCCCCAGAGGGAGGGCTAATGTCTGCACCTGATGCAGCATTGATCGTGTGCCCGCCTGTTGTGCCCACACGAGATCACATTCATCCCCAGACAGGTAGGCTTTCCAAATACCCAACACAGTGGAAATCTACCCCTCCGGAATCCTCCCCACACAGTCTGTTATAACACTGCATGAGTGCACCTACCCGTGCCACCCACCCACCTGGGCCAAGCAGCCCTCCCGCTTCACATGCCACATGTGTATCTTCCACAGTTGTGCTTCTCTCTCAGGGGCGGACCTCCAACTGTCCCATAGCACACAGACAGCACCGAGTCGGACTGGCATCCTATTTGAATGGTAGGCACCCTCACACAACTACCTGTGACACAGTGGTGGCTGTAATGGCTATTCTGACTGCCATGGCAGTGTTGCTGGCCATGGCAGGGTACACTCACACACATTGCATACGCAGCTTTTCGTATCACTACTCTGCACATCGGACTGGCCACTGTCCCTGGTGTTGAACAATATTGCCGCCTGTCTATGCAATCTGTGAGTGGATGCTGTTGTTCCTGTAGTCGGTTGTGTCTGTATAGTTGCTGATTGCAGTTGTTACTGTGTGTGCATAGTTAAGTGAGGCACATGCCGTGTATGGTACCTCAATAATTGCAATGTCTGGTCTCACATTCCAATGTGTTTTACACGTGGCAGGGACTTCACTTCCTTCAGACTCTGCTACTTGTGTGTGTGATGAAGTATTTTGTGACACGGAGTGTCTGCATGTATGTGGTGGTATTTCTGGGAAAATGTATACGTGTCATGTTTGCGTGCAAGCAAAGCACAGGGTGTGAGTCTAGCCACAGGATGACAGGTAGCATGTGCAGAGTGTGCGGGTATGTGTGAGCTTACTTTCTGTGTGGCCAGCAGTGTAGGTGTATGTTAATCTTGTGATGAACATTGAGCCTGGGCACATGGCTTACTTTCAATGTGTGCATTTGGGAGGTGTAGGTATGTGTGGTGTGAAGGGTGTGACTTTGGGGTAGTGTTGGTGTGTGTGTGTGCGCTCTGGGAATGTCGACTACACACATGTGTTACCCAGGGCCATGGTGGGTGTTTGTATCCGTGTTCAGGTCTGTGAATGTGAGCACATGTGTGTATTGTATGTTGCACAGTGTGCAGTGTGTGGGTGTGTCCTTGCAGTTCAGGATGACTCCTACTTGATATGTTTTGGACATTGTGGGTCTGCAGGGTGTGTGACTGTCAAGATTGTGCCTTGTTTAATTAAGCATGTATGTGAATTTCTGCAGTTCGTACTCACTGTGCAGACCTGCCCACCCACACTGATATCGTGTGTGTGTTTTGTCATGCATTGCTGTAGCATGCTTCTTGCGTGGCTCCTAGTTTTGCTTGATGAGTGTGATGTCAGACTGTGAAGGTAATTGTACACATATGTAGGACGGTGCTTTGTACTGACCAGGCCGTCAGTGTTAATGTGATGATCTGTTGGGCCACGTCAGAGTCTGACAAGCCAAGGCCCATGACCTCTGGTATTTCACTAGGTCCACTGTGGCGGCAACTCATATGCATTGACATCCAATGACACTAGACTACATGGTCATCTCACGACTCTCGTGTACTTCACACACTCTCATCCTCTTTCATTCGTACTTGTCTTCAATAAATAATTCTACAGTCACATATTTGCTTCAAGGCATGTATTTGAACTTACTTCCTCTGTGATGCAGTATAGTGGACACTACTGGCAGCAGAATGCATGTGGAGGATATACTTAGCATGATTACACATACAAAAAGGGGTACAGGTAGATGTGATTAGTTGTTGACTGTGGAATAAAGGCTTCAGAGTTACAACTGCCTTGCCCTTGCTATGCTAAAGTACATTTGCTCATTACTGAAGAGCTCTAGACTTTGACACAGACAGTATTCATTTTGCCTACCAGACAGCTTGACATCATAGGCACAGTACATCTCAGTTCCATTGTACGGGATTACTACAATAGTGACTCCGACACACCTGCGTCAGAAGTGACATCAGAGCATGAGCCTACATGCATGCAGCAGCGTCTCACAAGTTGTTGCAATGTGGTGGCTACTGAACATGACACAATAACTAGGGCCATGTTGTAGGGGGTTGCATTTGTTGTCCATGCAAAAGTCCTGGCACGGAAGTACAGACGAAGGTGAGGTGACAGTTCTCACGTAATACAGCAGACAGATAAGTGTGCACTGACAGGTGCATGTGTTCAGGTGCGCAGAATACATATTATAGCATAGTTGTTCGTGCAGTATTGGCCATGTGGTTACTGTACACAAGTCCCATACCTCTGCCTTCCCCTGTTCATGCAGAGACACGGGATATGGTGAGGAACAGAGTGCATGTCCCGAAAATGTCAGATGTCATGGCAGTGGAGTTGATGGTAAGGTGTTTGTTGCAGATTGTATGGTATAGTTGGTGTACAGCTAACTGCCCACTCCGTGCGAAAGCCAAGCATAGGTACGGTGTTGAACATCAATGTTCAATTGGGGGTATTGAGTCGGGGACCGATGAATTGACAAGTTGTCAGGTATGCGATACCTTCCAGCAGGGCATCCATTGCATTGGTGGTAAACATGGATGACATCCAATGAAGCGGATGGTGGGTAGCAACGTGTTCATCGTAAGTTGTCCCTTGTAGAAGCCTGATGGGACATGTTGGATGACATTCGATGAAACTGTGATCCAGAATACGTTGTGTGGAGGCACACTGGTCCCATTGCAGTGTGTGTCCGATTGCAGCCACATACGCCATGCCCCCATACACTGAACAGATCCTGTCGTGGGCGTCCAGGGGTGCAAACAAGTGTACCAAGTCCGCCTTTGGACATGCCGGGTTGGAGAGACATAAATCCACAGGACAGTGGTACGCACACCTCCGACAGTAGAAAACGGGGATGACGCAGCTGAACATTGCAATGCGGTAAGTTACTCGGTAACTTACATTCAGCATAGCCAGATTTGCACAGCCCACTATCTGTAGCAAGCTCTCACTGTACAGCTGCATCTGTCCGGCGTAGTTGGGAAGCACTGGTGCAACAGCCATTTTGCTATAGGGTGATGTGATGGCGTGCTCCGGCTGCCTGAGCAGTCAGCAGAGTGCAACCTCCGACGATGCTGGGAATTCTGGAATGGATGTACGGCGGCAGGACTTGGGTATAGCTTGGGCAGAGGACACAGGCCCTCATCCCACATGCTTCAATGAATGGTCAAGGCCAGTGGTGTCTGACTCTTTCCAGATTACTTGCATTTGACCCACATGGAGGAGTGGTATAATTGTATTTTGTAGTATTATCTTTCTTTCATGTTAGGCGCTATCTGCCAGTGAAAGGTTTCCTCTGCATGGCTATGTTTGGCTTCTTGTTGGTACAATGGCTCCATTCTCCTGCATAATTTGTTGCAATGTGATTTCAGAGTAGGAATGGAAGGCCATTCAGTGCTATCTGCTCTCCCGTGTGTGGGCGGGACACTCCGTTGCCGCTGTACATTGAGGCTTCTGTGTGGGTGTTGTAATTGGAAACACCTGTTCTCAGGCAGCAGGGTTTTTCTATTTTGTACATTGCATGGCTTGATATTGCGAGCAGGATGGTATAGGTATTTTTGGATGAGACTGGCGTGCCTTTTACGGACAATGTCCATATTCTGCGCTGTTATGTAGCAGCCGCCGTGTGCTTCTCCATGTTTTGCACACAAGGGTGTGTCCTATTTTGCCATCACATTACTCCCCTGTTCGGGACACTTGTGTGACATCCAGTTGACAACTGTGAGTTGTCGGTTGGGGACATGATTGATGCAGGAAGGCCACGTGACATGTGCCTTCAGGGTGGGGCTGGTGTGTGGGGTGTGTAGTTGTGACCCTGTGGTGTTTGTGTGCAGCCCATGCGTGGCGCTGTCGTTGGCCTCTGCGTTGTGCGCATGTGTACCTGCGTCATCGCCGCTGCGCTGCGGTGCCGTGACGGGGACGTCACTTCCTGGTCCCGGGTAGTGGGTGCCCAGGATGTTGCGAGTTGTTTTATTTTAACAGGTGGGACATGTGTGGGTACAGTGGTGGATGTGTCCTGTCCACACAGGGGTGTCTGGGGGGGCCATGTACAGTTTTTCCGCCCTTGCATTGTGTGCAGTGTTTGCGTGCCCTTGTTGTGTGTCTGCCTACCTGCGTCGTCGTGTTGCGTTCACTCCTAGGTGGTGCATCAGGTACAGCATGGGGATGGCCTGGAGTGCAGGATTCATTTTGGGGTGGGCCGCTTTTTTGGTCTCCGTACTCAACAGTCGGGTTTCCGCCTTGGTATCTCGTGCGGTGTCTCTTTGCCGGTGAGGCTGTTTGGTTGTGGCATCGTAATTTGTACGCCGGGCGGTACGTCATTTCGACGGACGGTGTGTCTCCATTGGCTCGCGCCGCTACGTAGACGGGCGCACTTTGATGGCGGGCGTCGTCGCAGGCTTACGGGCGGTGTTTGGCTGACTTTTCACATCTTAATTTGGCAGGCATGTGGGCCGTTGCTGGCGGACGGTAACTAGCGGTTTTTGCCTCCGACAGCACGGCGGTAGTGCTTCCGCCCGACATCGTAATGGGCCCCTAAGTCTGGAGAGCAGAGAGCTCAAAAGGGCGAAATGTGTCACCCAGAGAAGGAGAAAGGGAAGTTTCTCCCAGGGAGGGTGGGGTAAAAAAATAAGCAGAAGTAATGAACAAAAACAGTTTCAAAAGAATATGCACGGGGTGAGGGAGCATGAGGGGAGAAAAGAAAAAAAAGAAAAGGTCCGATTTGTGTACACTTGAGGAGGTCTAGGTTTGAAGAGTGGCAGAGGAATCCCTGGCTTGACCCAATAAAGGCTAATGTCAGTTAACATACTTTCATGGAATGTGAATGGCCTTAGAGTCAGAAACCGAAGGCAGAAAATTATGGAGTATTTAAAAACAGTGAACAGTGAGATTATAATATTGCAGGAAACCCATCTATTGAAGGCAGAGTTGTCAGATACATTTAAGAAGCAAAAATGGGTAGATACTTATGTTTGCACTGAAAAGGAGTGTTGCATTAAGGGGGTGGCCATCTTATTTAAAAAATCAGTTAAAGCAAGGATAGAGACAGTAAAAACCGATACACAAGGGAGATGGGTCATCGCAAAAATTAGAATATATAATAAAGTGTATATCGTGGCAGGATACTACGGCCCAAATGTGGATGATCCCGCTCCCCTACAAATCTTGTACATGCACCTTCTTGAATTCTCAGCCCCAGTAATATTGGGAGGCAATTTTAACTTAATTATAAATCCTACAGAGGATAGAATACGCATAAGAAAGACACAAAATCTACATAGAATGAGGGAATGGTTAAAACATTATTTTAAGGATTTGGGGTTAGTAGATGCCTGGAAATTGAAGGGAGATAATAAAAACAAATTTACCTTCAAAAACAAAAAACATGGACATGCCTCCAGGATAGATTTATTTCTGGTAGATAAGGGCCTGGTCAACAACATCAGGGAGGTGAAATATCTGCCAGCCCACTTGTCAAATCATTCTGCAGTTCAAATAGAGATATCAATTGACAAAGCTCCATCTAGCTCAAGATGGACATTGGATCGTACTATATTAGCAGATCCAAAAAATAGGGAGAAGCTGAAAATTGAATCAGAAGAGTTCTTCTTGCTAAAACAGAAATGAGACCTGTCTCCAGTTGGCATGGGACGCTTATAAAGCTGTTATCAGGGGGAAATTATTAAGTTTAGCGGCTTTTAAGCATAAGAACATAAGGATTTGAATCAACCAACTGAAGAGTGAAATGCAAAGCCTAGGTAAGGCACTAGTAGGAGGTGTGATCCCTCAAGAAGTTAGCGAAATAGAGAAGGAAATAGAAGAGAAGAAGGAGGCCCTATCTGAAGTTCTAGTTTCTATAGTTAGGAACAAATGGGAAGCAAGCAGACTATCCCATAATGAGTGCGTGAGGGCTGCGGTAAAATGCTCGTCTGGAAAATCAAGATGGAACAAACCCGAAATAAGATTCCAATTATCCAGGTAGAGAACTGGACAGACCCCACCTCAGAAGACTCCGAGATTGAGTTGGCCTTCAGAAATGTTTTCGAAACTCTCTATTCAGAAGATATAAGACCATCTATGGATCAAATAAATAGCTACTTAAAGAACATAGCGCTTCCAACCCTGACGCAAGAGCAAAGTGAGGTTATTAATGCTGAAATTACAGCGGAGGAGGTGGCAAGTACAATAAATACATTTTAAAAAGGTAAAGCCGCAGCTCCTGATGCAATACCCAACAAGATATATAGTATATTAAAAGAAACCCTGGTTCCTCCTCTGACAGCGTTATTAAATAGCATTTTTCGAGAAGGTCAAGAACTACTGGTCTCTTGTAATGACGCCACTATTAGTATACTATTGAAGCCAGAGAAAGACCCGAAATGATGCGAGTCCTATAGACCGATATCACTTTTAAATAGCGATTATAAAATATACACTCAAATTTTGGCAAAGAGGTTGGGACAAGTATCTGATCAACTGATACACCGAGACCAAAAAGGTTTTATTTAGGGGAGGCAGATCCAAGAACTGACATATGGACTGATCAGTGCAGTTGACGTAGCAGCCCAAGAGAAGGTCCCTCTCTCAATAATCACTTTCGACGCAGCTAAGGCCTTTGACAGGGTTAGTTGGCCATTTCTACATATTGTAATGGAAAAGAATAATCTGGGAAGAGTATTTTTAGGGGCTGTAAAAACCTTGTATAAAAACCCGACAGCCAGGGTTTTAGTAAATGGTAACCTAACAGAGAAAATACTTATCAACAAAGGTACCAGAAAAGGATGTCCCCTGTCCCCCTTGCTGTTTAATCTTTATATTGAACCATTAGCCAGGGCCTTCAGGGCTAATCCAGAGATAACCCCCTTCAAATACCAAGGGTGGGAAAAGAAAGTGGTGTTATACACTGATGACCTGATGATTTTCACTAAAAAGTTACCAAAATCACTACCAGTAATAGAGAATATCCTAGGTCAATTCGGGAAAATGTCAGGCTATTTAGTTAACCAATCTAAAACAGAAATAAAGGAATGGAACCATAAAAGCCATAACCCTTTGGTAAAAGAAAGGATACAATATCTAGGTGTGGAAATAGTGAAGGATATTGATAAAATAGCCCAAATAAACTTCACAAACTTATTATCAGATGTTAGGAGCATGCTCAAAGTGTGGGGGGCCTCCCTTTGATTTTTATGGGGCACTCCAGCATATTAAAAATGGCAATCCTCCCGAAGTTCATGTATATCCTTAACACCATCCATCTAGAGTTAAAAAAAGAATTGTTTACTAAGCTACAAGGGGAGCTGAGCAGTTTTGTATGGGCCTCAAAAGGAGTTAGAATACCCGGGAAGAAGCTTCGGAGGAAAAAAGAGCAGGGGGTATAGCGAGTCCAAACCTATTCAAATACTATAGTTCCTTTCAACTTAAAAACATGAGAGTATTGCTAAAAAAGTACCACACCTTCCACATATACTTACAAGCAATAACACACAGAGAAGGTAGCCATTTTTCAATACAAATTCGGACACCAAAAGTGTTTCAAAAAGATAAAATTAAAGGTATTATGGTCAGCCACTAAATTATGGTATTAAATTAGAAGAACACTGAAAATTCCATATTAAAGTGACTTTGCCCCAATATGGGCCTCCCCAGGAACCCCGGAGTGTTTGAAAGACATGCTTCCTATCCCGCTGGAAAAAGAAGGTATAACCAAGTGGGGGCAACTCTTAGAAGAAAATGTTTTCATTGGATGGAATCACCTTTTAACCATGACTAAAGGCTCACTAGCAAAATTTTAATATTATCAATCAGCAAGCTGGACAAAATCCATTAGGGGGGATGAAATAGGTAACAGAGATGTGGAACAGAAAGTACAAGGGAATGGAGTGTTAAAAAAAGAAATATCAATTTGGTACTGGTCATTAATAGCAGCCGGGGAAGAAGTGTTCACTCTACCTACGGAGATCTGGGGGAAGGAGCTGCCATTACTGGATGCACAAGAAACATGGCAAGTATCTATGTCTATGTGTTGGTATACTATCAAATCGGCCTACCTCAGAAAAAACAATCTGTTCACCATGGTGCACAGACATAATATTGAATTTTTATTTTCAGAGTACAAAAATATTGAGTTGGAAATATCGAAGGAACTGAATATCGACATCAAGAATATCAGTGACCAGAATATTGACATGAAGGTAAGAAATATTGTTTTTGTTAATATCGAAGTCAGTAATATCGTTTTGTAAAAATATCATTGTTAATAATATCGATGTTTATATTAGTGTTATGTATTTTAGTATGTATTTTAAATGTATGTGTTCTATATTTTTTGTTAAGTATTGTATTTTTTTTAACTATATGTATTACATTTTTACAAGTTATTAATTTTTTTAAAGTAAATTTTGCTTTTTAGTTCCTTAGCGGGTTGTGGGTTTATAGGGGAATAGGGTGGGAAGTAATTTAATTATAGTAAATTTAATAATAATTTTTAGAAATTATTAATTATTTTTAATTAAATTTTGCGTTTTAGTTCTGTAGCGGGTTGTGGGCTTATAGGGGAATAGGGTGGGAAGTAATTTAATTATAGTAAATTTTATAATAATTTTTAGAAATTATTAATTATTTTTAATTAAATGTTGTGTTTTTTTCCCGGAGCGGGTTGTGGGTTTATAGGGGAATAGGGTGGGAAGTAATTTAATTTTAATAAAGTAATTATTAATTTGTATTTATTGGTATTGATAATAAATGTATTGTTAATTAACTATTAATTGGTAATTCATTTTTATTAATTGAGTAATTGATAATTATATTAATTGTGTTATTTTTTTAGGAGCGGGTTGTGGGTTTATAGGGGAATAGGGTGGGAAGTAATTTAATTTTAATAAAGTAATTATTAATTTTTATTTATTGGTATTGATAATTAATGTATTGTTAATTAATTATTAATTGGTAGTTAATTTTTATTAATTGATTAATTGATAATTATATTAATTGTGTTATTTTTTTTAGGAGCGGGTTGTGGGTATATAGGGGAATAGAGTGGGAAGTAATTTAATTATAATGAAGTAATTATTAATTTTTATTTGTTGACATCCTAATCAGGAGACTCCAAGAGGTGGGAATCAAGAACTCTGCCCAAACATTGCTCAAATCCTTTCTGAACAACAGATACCAATATGTTCAGATAGGGGACTCCTGCTCAGAACAGTTTACTTTGCCTTGCGGGGTACCACAGGGCTCCTCCTTAAGCCCCACCCTGTTTAACCTTTATGTGACCCCTTTAGTCAAGGTCATTAGGCAATTCGGCTTTACACTTATATCTTACGCTGATGACACCCAAATAGTGGTGTCCATCTCTAGCAAGCCTGAGGAAACAGCTGAGCGTTTTAACCAGTGCATGTCCCACATAAACCAATGGATGGGGACAAACTGTCTAAAGCTCAATGGAACAAAAACTGAGGTACTTTTATTAGGCTCTGACACATCCTTTTGATCACAAAACTGGTGGCCTTCTAGTATGGGCGCTGTCCCTACCCCAGTCCATAAAGTGAGGAACATGGGTGTCATTTTTGATGACAGACTGACCTTCCAACAACAGGTAAATAAAGTCGTCTCATTGGTGTTTCTCACTCTAAAATCAATCCGTAAAGTGCGCTCCTTCATTCCCCCGGAAGCAGTAAAAACGCTAGTGAGGGTCCTAGCCTTGACTAGACTGGACTATGGAAATGCACTATACTTAGGCCTTCAGAAACAACATATGGTTAAACTTCAGCGAGCACAAAACACTGCTGCCAGATTGCTGCTAGACGTTCCCAAATTCCAATCCATCTCCGAAGGTTTGAAAAAACTCCACTGGCTTACTATGAAGAAAAGAATAGACTTTAAAGCCCTATGTCTAGCATACAAAGCTGTCCACGGAAATGGACCAGCATTCTTGAAGCAACACCTCACCTGGTACCATCCATCAAGGCACCTACGCTCAGCACAGAGCAAACTCCTCCAAACACCAAAATTCAAGAAAGCGAGCTGGGGAGGAAGAAGCTTTGTCCTGGGTACTGTGAGGTTGTGGAACTCACTTCCGTTAAATATCAAAAGCTGCCCAACACTACTTGGTTTCAGAAAACTACTAAAGACATGGCTCTTTGCAAACTAAATACACCATCTCCGGCAATCTCCTCCGCAAAGCGCCTAGACGCTCCAGGGCAATCGTGCGCTATATAAATTCCAAAATCAAATCAAATCAAATTATTTATAAATAATTTACTATTAATTAATTATTAATTGGTTATTTAATTAAAAAAATTATTTAATTGATAAGTATGTTAATTTTAACCCTCTGCTATCCAACACTTTCCCTACCGTTACACTCTCTGCAGTGGGAATAGTAATTTTTACCCTTACGCTATCCAACACTTTCCCTACTGTTGCACTCTCTGGAGTGGGAATAGTAATTTTTACCCCTACGCTATCCAACACTTTCCCTACTGTTGCACTCTCTGGAGTGGGAATAGTAATTTTAACCCCTTCACTATCCAACACTTTCCCTACTGTTGCACTCTCTGGAGTGGGAATAGTAATTTTTACACTTACGCTATCCAACACTTTCCCTACTGTTGCACTCTCTGGAGTGGGAATAGTGATTTTTACCCCTACGCTATCCAAAACTTTCCCTACTGTTGCACTCTCTGGAGTGGGAATAGTAATTTTTACCCCTACGCTATCCAACACTTTCCCTACTGTTGCACTCTCTGGAGTGGGAATAGTAATTTTTACCCCTTTGCTATCCAACACTTTCCCTACTGTTGCACTCACTGGAGTGGGAATAGTAATTTTTACCCCTACGCTATCCAACACTTTCCCTACTGTTGCACTCTCCTGAGTGGGAATAGTAATTTTTACCCCTTCGCTATGCAACACTTTCCCTACTGTTGCACTCTCTGGAGTGGGAATAGTAATTTTTACCCCTATGCTATCCAACACTTTCCCTACAGTTGCACTCACTGGAGTGGGAATAGTAATTTTACCCCTTCGCTATCCAACACTTTCCCTACTGTTGCACTCACTTGAGTGGGAATAGTAATTTTTACCCCTTCGCTATCCAACACTTTCCCTACTGTTGCACTCAATGGAGTGGGAATATTTATTTTTACTCCTACGCTATCCAACACTTTCCCTACTGTTGCACTCTCTGGAGTGGGAATAGTAATTTTTACCCCTACGCTATCCAACACTTTCCCTATTGTTGCACTCACTGGAGTGGGAATAGTAATTTTTACACCTACGCTATCCAACACTTTCCCTACTGTTACACTCTCTGGAGTAGGAATAGTAATTTTATCCCCTCCGCTATCCAATATTTTCTCTACTGTTTTAGTTAATGTAGCGTATAATATATTTTAAAAGATTAAAAATATTCTAATTTTTAATTTGTTATATATATTTTTTATATTTTTATTTATATTATTGGTGTATGTGTATATATATGTATTTATAATTTGCAATATGTTTTTAACAATTTATAAGTTATTAAAATAATTATTTATAAATATTATTAAGTATTTATATTATATTTTATACAAATATATGTTAATTTATGTTTACATTATATGTATTAGTTATAATTTTAAACATTTTAAAATAATTTTAACTATGTTTCTTTTAATTATATGTATTATTTACTTTATTTTATATTATTTTTTAAACATTAAAAAAAACGATATTTTTAACAACGATATTTTTGACAACGATATTTTTGACAACGATATTTTTGTACTTACCATTATGTAGATAGGACTTCGATATTCTGGACATCGATATTTTTGTGTCGATATTTTTGTACCTCGATATTCTGTCAGTGATCCGTTCACCATACACAGAGCGTATTGGACGCCGAAGATATTGTCCAAACTGAATAAGCAGAAGACGAAAAGCTGTCCTAAGTGTGGTGAAGAGATGGCGGACGACATACACAGTTTTTTGGCAGTGCCCCCAGCTTCAGAATTTCTGGAACGAAGTGGGTAAGTTCCTCACTGATGTAATGGGCCAAGAAATAGAGGTAAGCATAGATTTAGTTATATTTGGGGTTTAATTATATAATGAAGGCTCCCCCAGATTAAGTAAGAAACAGAAAAATCTTCTCTTTGAATTAATTTTATTGGCCAGACGAGAAATATGTACTAAATGGATAATTCATAATCCACCAACTCAGTGGGAATGGCTAACCTCGATACGGAAGATAAATAAACTAGACCTGAGTGGTAGGCAAAGTAAAAGAACACATTTTTGGGACATCTGGGAGCAGAAAGAGATCTCATAGGTTTGAATTATCGAAGGAACCTCTGGTTGTCCAATGATTATGCAATACAGCAATAATATAGCAAGCAAGGGTCTTGCATTGTTGGTCTCAGAGGGCGATCTCCCCGAACCGAATGGAACAGGAATAAACGAGGGTCCCACCAGAGGATGTGGATCACCATACCTCCCCGCGAAAACAGTGGACTGATCCAAGATAGAATAGATAGAAATCGGGACACCCGAAACCTCCTACTCCAAACTTTATTGCACAATGAGAGCAACAAAAAGAAAGAAACAGGAAGGTTAGGGCCTGGCAAGTGGGTGCACTTGCCAGGTCAACATGGCAGTACTAGACTGCACGCAGGCTCTGCAATGGCAGGCCTGAAACCTTATTGCAAGGCTGCTTGTGTAGGTGGCACAATCAGTGCTGCAAACCTACTTGCAGCATTTGATTTACAGTCCCTGGTCACACACAGTGCACTGCACTAGGGACTGACTAGTAAATCAGATATGCCAATGATGGAATCACCAATTCTTAACAACAATTGGCAAAGGAAGCACTTGCACTTTGGCACTGAACAGTAGTGGCAAAGTGCCCAAAGCATCTAGACCAGAAAAAGTAAGTCTAACACACAGCAAAATAACAAGAGGCAAAGGGAAAAATACAAGGGAACCCACAGCAATGATGGCAGGTCTAACATGTGTCCCTTCCACTTGAAATGTGGGGAGAACTACCCACCCTCTTGGGAGTTCTCCTCACTAAGGTGAAAAAATCTGTACAGACCATCAGCATTGGCGTGTTCTGCCCCAGTGAAGTCCCTGTAGGGAAATGGACCACCTCAGCAACTTTGGATTCTCACCCCTCATCTGCATCAACCATCTGAGAGACCTGTGGTTGGTCTGAACCCAGAAGTGAGTCCCAAACAAGTAGGCCCTCAGCTTCTTCAGCACCCAGACCACAGCAAAAGCCTCACGCTCAATCGCACTCCACCTTTGTTCCCGTGGAACCTACAGGTTGGTCTAGGCCCTCCTCATTTAGCTGCGAGAGCACAGCCCCCACAACAAGCTCTGAAGTATCTGTCTGCACCACGAATTCCTCTGAGAGGTTGGGTGCCTTGAGCACGGGCGCCATGCACATGGCAGATTTCAGGACATCAAAAGCTTTTCGGCAGACGTCAGTCCAGTTCACTTTCCTGGGCTGCTTTCTGGAAGTCAGCTCTGTCAAGGGAGCAACAATGGAGCCATAACCCTTGAAGAATCTCCTGTAATGCCCAGTGAGTCCTAAGAAGACTTTCACCTCTGTCTGGGTCTAGGGGGGTTCCCAAGCCAGAATGGTATCAATCTTGGGCTGTAGGGGCGCCACCTCGCCACTCCCTACCTGGTGTGCCAAGTAAACTACCAAACCCTGGCCGATCTGGCACTTGCTTGCCTTGATCGTGAGGCATTCCCTCTGCAGAGCCTTCAAAACTTCCCAGAGGTGGTGCAGATGTTCCTCCAAAGTGGCACTGAACACTGCGATGTCATCCAGGTAGGCAGCACTGAAATCCTCCAACCCAGCCAACACTTGGTTGACCAACCTCTGAAAGGTGGCAGGGGCATTCTTCAACCCAAAGGGCATCACCAGGAATTGGCAGTGCCCCTCTGGCATTGAAAATGCTGACCTCTCCTTTGCCCCATCAGTTAAGGCAGTCTGCCAGTACCCAGACATTAAGTCAAACGTACTGAGGTACTTATCAGCTCCCAACCGATCGATGAGCTCATCAGCTCTGGGGATGGGGTGTGCATCAGTCCTGGTGACTGAATTGAGCCCTCGGTAGTCCACAGACAACCGGAGTTCTGGCGTGGCACCGAGTGCGGCAGCCTTTGGGACCAAGACAACTAGGCTGGCCCAAGGGCTGTTTGAGGGCGCATTCACCCCTAACGCTGACATCTTAGAGACCTCCTCCTTGATGCAAGCCTTGACCCTATCAGTCACTCTGTAAATGATGTGCTTCACAGGAGGACTGTCCCCAGTGCCCACATCATGGACACACCACTCAGTGACACCAGGGATCAGGGAGAACAGAGCAGCAAACTGTCCCAACAGTTGGCGGCAGTCACTCTGCTATTCAGGAGTCAGGGCGGGGGAGAGGGTTACACCGTCCACTAACCCATCATGTTCCTTGGCAGACAGGAGGTCAGGAAGAGGCTCAGTCTCCTCTTCTATTCCAGCATCTGTCGCTAGGATCATGCCCACTTCGGACCTCTCCACTTGGGGCTTAAGACGGTTCACATGCTGGACCTGCAAAGGGTTTCTTAGAGACTGCAAGTCCACCAGGTAGGTGACTTTACTCTTGCACTCCACCACCTCAAATGGCTCAGTCCATTTATCTTGGAGCGCGCAAGGCTCCACTGGGGCCATGGCCCACACTTTTTGACCAGGCTGAAACTCAATCAGAGTGGCTTTCTGATCATATACTGTTTCATCTCTTCCTGGCTGGCTTACAGATTCGCCTGAGTGAGTTGCCTGAAGCGCTTAGTCTGGTTCCTGAAGGCCAGCATGTAGCTATGTACATCCTGGGGAGGTTTACTGGGAGCTTTCTCCCAGCCTTTCTTGAGCAGACTTAAAGGTCCTCTTGCAGGATGCCCATACAAGAGCTCAAAGGGACTGAACCCTAAGGACTTCTGCGGTACCTCTCTGTAAGCAAACAAATGGCATGGTAAGAGGACGTCCCACTTATGCCTCATGGGTTCACCAAGACGCATAATCATGCCCTTCAGGGTCCGGTTGAATCTCTCAACCAGCCCATTACCAAGGGTGGTGGTAAGGAGTGGTGAACTTGTAGGTAACACTGCACTCCTGCCACAGGGACTTCATATACTTGGATATGAAGTTGGTGCCCCGGTCAGACACCACCTCTCTGGGGAACCCCACACGGGAGAAAATCCCCATCAATGCACAACCCACCACGGGGGTCATCACTGTCCGGAGAGGGATGGCTTCTGGGTACAGGGTGGCATGGTCCACCAAGACCAGGATGAACCTATTGGCCATGGCTGTCTTGGGATCCAGAGGCCCACAATGTCAATACCCACCCTCTCAAAGGGGGTGCTGACTACAGGGAAAGGTTGGAAAGGAGCCTTACACTTCCTCCCACTCTTACCACTTGCCTGGCAAGTCTGGCAAGACCTACAATGTGTGTCAGAGTTCTTGCACATTTGGGGCCAGTAAAAGTGGGTGACAAGCCTTTCAAAGGTCTTGTCTTGCCCCAAATGCCCTGCCAATGGCACATCATGAGCCAAACCCAGTAGGAAGGCTCTGAAGCGCTGGGGTACCACCAGCATATGGGCTGACCCAGGCTCAGCAACCTTAGGCTCACTATACAGGAGGAAATTCTCCCAGTAGATCCAATGTGATCCAGACTGATCACCTGCTGTCTGGTTTGCAGCTTGCTGCCACAAACCAACAAGAAAAGGGCACTTCTGCTGCTCCTGGCAGTTTTCCTGCCTGGAGGGGCCCCCTTCCTGCTGCCAATGGGTCAGCTCAGCACTTGCTCCCCTGTAGGCTCTAGGGCGCCCCCCTCAAGGTTTGCCTCCTCCTGGACCGTGGGAACTTCAGGAGCCGGTCTCCCACGCCCCCTGCCTCTTCTTTTCTTGGCAGGCACCTGGGCCACTGTTTCATTCTCCAGGTCCTCTTGAATGCCCTTACCGGCTGCCATAGACCGAGTGGTCACACACGCCCACTCAGGCAGACCCAACTTCTCTAAATGAGACTTCCGCTCCACCTTTTCCCAAGGGGACCTCTCCGAATCGTTGCCTAGCAGAAAGTCAACAGGCATGGCTGGCCTCACAGCTACTTTCAAGGTACCTGAGACCCCCCCCCACTCAAAGGGAACTTGTGCCACTTTGCAGAGGCACTAATAGTTGTCATTTGCAACTACTGGGTAGAATGTGCTGGGGACCACCTGCTCCTCAGACACCAGGCGACAACTGACAGCTGTCACACTGGCTTCAGTGTCTCTCAGAGCTTCCACACTATGGCCATTGATGGTCACCCACTGCCTGTATTTTTTAGTGTTATCAGGCAGATGAGCTTTTGGGACCATCTCACTGTCTCCTAAAGAGACCAGGGTAATTTCTGCGGACCCCCAACCCTCTTGGGCACCAGACCCCTCCCCCAGTATACACTAGTCATATCCCGGGGCGGTGCACCAGTGGGTGCAGTGGTAATCTTTTTGGGACACCTAGGGTCCCCCTGGAAGTCACCCACCTAACCACAACTATAACATGCCCTGGGACCCTTCTGACCAGGCTTACCTGTAGGGACCCATGGCTTCTTTTCAGTGGGAGGCTGGGAACCTTTCCCTTGGTTCCCTTGGGAATAACTTTGGGGCCCTTTTTGGAACTCCTTCTGTTTACCCTTGTCCCCCATTCCTCTGCTGGGGACCCTGCCCACCTTTTGTGGAGTCTCCCACATGACCTTTTTGGACCCTGGTACTGATCCAGTGGTCCGCCTCCACAGCAAGCTTCCTGGGGTCAGTCAGCTTACTGTCAATCAAGTGCTGGCGTAGCTCTGGAAAATAATTATCTGACAAGTGCTCCCATGCAACCAAATCATAGAGCCCCTGAAAATCATTTACCTCTCTACCCTTCACCCATTCATCCAGTGCTCTGCAAAAATAGGAGACATACTCCACCCAAGTGCTTGGCTTCAGCTTCTTACAAGCCCTCAACTTCTGGCTGTACACTTCTGGGGTCAAACCATACCTCCTATTAAGGCTTCCTTCATGGGGGCATAAGACATCTGATCTTCAGTGGGCAAAGCTAGCAACGTTTCCCTCCCTTCAGAAACAAAGCGGCTCCACACCCCTGCTCCCCAGTCTCTCTCAGGGATTCTATAGGACCTCATTGCTACCCCATAAGCTTTGAACCACTGACCAATGTCTTCATGCTTCATAAAATCCTTAATAACCTCCTTGGGGATGTATACCTCCTTTCTCCAGGCACTGATGGTGCGCTGCCACCATTGGTATTGAACTCTAAACTTTTGGCTTTCAGATCCAGTCTCCTCAAACCTCTTTCATGCTCTAAGAGCATCTTGTTCTCCTCCAGAGCTAATTTCTCCCTCTGAAATGCCAACTCCTTATCTTCTTTCACTAGCCTGAGCTTTGTGAGCTCCAATTCATGCATCCTGTTTTTCTCCCTGTCCTCCAGCTCTTCTGCTGGAGACAGCCCCTTTGAAGATACACTGCTGCCCCCCAGGAAGGTAACCTCCCCCCAAGCAGACCCAATAGCCTACCTGCTGCCCATCTAAATTCTCTACCTCCTCCATAGGCTGGTCGTCATGCTCTCTGGCTTCCCTTGACTCCAGCAAGGCCCTCAGCACCTTTTGGAATTCCTCCTTTCTGGAAAGGCCTCTTACAGAGATTTTAAACTTCTTGCAGATATCTTTCAATTGTGGCACAGTGTAGGTTTCAACCCTATCCTCTTCAAACTCAATATCCACTGATGCAAGTAATACTGGCCTTGACATGATGAAGATTGGCAGTTCTCAGTTGCAAAGAAAAATAGTTCCAAAGGAAAAGTTCCACCCCTTTTATGTGGTTGTGTGATGGTCTGCACTCTACTAGTAGTGTACATCAATCACCGTATGTAAGACACAAATGCAAGTCCAGATCCTCACCGCTAACCACCAGTGTTAGAAATGGGGGTCTCTAGTTGGCAGAGGTAGGTACCTTTGTCCAAATAGGGACCCTTGCTTCTAGTCAGGGTAAGGGGGATACACTTCTAAAATAAACCCTGCTCACCCCCTTGCTAGCTTGGCACGAGCAGACAGGCTTATTTCAGAGGCAGTGTGTAAAGCATTTATAAACCCATACAGTAATACAGTGAAAACACTACAAATAGACACCACACTTGTTTAGAAAAGTAAGTAATCTTTATCAAAACCAAACAAGACCAAAACGACAAAAAGCCACAATACAGTAATAAAAGTATGACTTTCAAAAGATAGAAACAGTTCAGTTCAAAGCAAATTGCAGATACAACACTTTTCACACAAAGTACCTTGGAAGTGTCGCACACACAAACAAAAAGGGTCGCAGGGAAGGTGATGCATCGAATCCTTACACTCAGGGAAGGTGATGCATTGGTTCCTTGCTCCAGAGGAGGTGGTGCATCTGTTCCTTACTGCTGTGCAGGGGAGGTGATGCATCAGTTCCTTACCGGAGAGGACGTGATGCGTCGGTTTCTTACTGCATAGGGAGATGATGCATCGGTTTCTTACTGCGTCCCCAATGATGCGACAGACTCAGGGCTTCTATGCGATACGACGATCCGGGACGATGCGTGGGTTCTTGCAGTCGCACAGCAGGTCTTGCATCGGAATCGGTGCGGTGATCTCGAGCTTTGGAGATCGGTGCACTCGATGCGGCGTGCAGCGGTTTCTTGAGCCGCGGGCAGGCGCTGCGATGATTTCTTCGGCGATGCGTCGGAAGCAGGTGGGGATGCGTCACGCTTCTTGTTGTTACATTGCTTTTCAAGCTCCCAACAGCCAGAACAACCTCCAGAGGTCCAGAACAGCTACGAGCATCTCTTGGCAGGTCAGAACTCCCAGCAAGGAAGTTCAGGGGAGCTGGGGGTGAAGTCTTTGTGTCCCTGAGACTTCAGAAGAAGAGGCAAGCTCTTCTTCAAGCCCTTGGAGATCTTCCTCAAGCAGGGGACACAGCAAACAGCAAAGTCCTTTTCCCTTTCCTTGGCAGAAAGTACCCACTGCAGGCCAACCCCAGACAGAAAACAGCACAGGGACAGTATTCCTTCTCAGTTTCTCCAGCTCTTCTCCTTGGCAAAGGTTCCTCTTCATTCCCAGAAGTGATCTAAAAGTCTGGGGTCTGGGCCCCTCTTTTTATACAGTAAAATCCTTTGTTCTCTGTGGAAGAGAAGCTCTGTGCTCAGTCAAAACCAGTTCTGTCCTCTCTGGTGCAGTTTCCTGGCAGGAGGTGGAGACAGCATTGTGGAAGGCAGACCAGGCCCATTCAGGTGAAAGGAAATCTCCTCCTCCTACTCTAAATGCAGCCGAGGTCTATTCAGCCCAGCCCTGACTCATCCAGACTCTCTGGAGCCACTATCCATTCCCAGCCCCTGTCACTCCAAAGCCAGACAGTCAATACACATCCTAGCAAAGGCACACTGGATGGCTAAGCAAGAAAATACCTACCTCTAAAACTTTATTTTCCCACCTTGTTCCCAGGGGTAGTTATGTTTATAACATGTTTTAAGCAAACTCCCCATTCTATCCTATGGGAACAGGTAGCCTTGCAATAGTGAACAACGAAATTGGCAGTATTTCACTATCAGGAAATGCCACACACATCAGGGCATGTCCTACCTTTCACATACACTGCACCCTGCCCAGAGGGGCACCTTGGGCCTACCTTAGGGGTGACTAACATGTAAGAAAAGGGAATGTTAGGGCCTGGCAAGTGGGTGCACTTGCCAGGTCGACATGGCAGTACTAGACTGCACACAGGCTCCTCTGCAATGGCAGGCCTGAGACCTTGTTGCAAGGTTGCTTGTGTGGGTGGCACAATCAGTGCTGCAAGCCTACTTGCAGCATTTGATTTACAGGCCCTGGGCACACACAGTGCACTGTACTAGGGACTGACTAGTAAATCAAATATGCCAATCATGGAATCGCCAATTCATAAAAACAATTGGCAAAGGGAGCACTTGCACTTTGGCACTGAACAGCAGTGGCAAAGTGCCCAAAGCATCTAGACCAGAAAAACGAAGTCCAACACACAGCAAAATAGCAGGAGGCAAAGGCAAAAATACAGGGGAAACCCACGCCAATGATTCCAGGTCTAACTGTGACAATTTCACATGCTGATGCCAGATATTCCCCTTTGCAAATGAATACAGAATCCTGTTTTCATTATTTAATTTTGAGAATTCTGGTGTGTTTTTTCAGAGTTTTAGCAACTTCCGAAAGCTATGCAAAATATAACCACAGTTACTATTGTGTCAACAACTCTCATATTAAGGCAATCTTGATCTGCCTCTATCACTCTGAAGCCAATGTATCTCTATCTCTTTCAAACCAGTATTTCCCTTCCTTTCAGGCTATTCTAGCTCTGTCTCTCTCCTTCCTTCTCTCTTTCACTTTCACACCCACACCTGTCATCAGAAGTTGAAGTGACAGCAATTTTCATTCTTACAATGCTTTGTCTCTACTCCTCCACAACATACTTCACCATATCAAATGAATGTTATTTTGGAATCAGTGGCCTTCACAGTCAGAAAACTTAGTAGCAATAGGCTTGTTAACAATGGACTCTGATCCATTTACCCCGCTAGAATCTTTGATTTTGGACGACCTGGTTTTTGGATCTCTGGTTTGAGTGAGTCTCATTAATGGAATATCGCTCACTGTCAGCTCTTGTAAAATGGATTTGAGAGCGAACCGTCAGTAAATGCCTTTTAAACTAAGTTGTGCTAAAGCCCAGCAGAGGTAAAAGGCTCTGGACTGCTTGCATATGATCAAGTGTTCACACATGTGAACACGTGTGAGGGCTGAGTAATTAAGACTACTGTCAAGCTTAGCACAGTACCTGCAGAGAGACAGCATTTGACAGAAAGGACCTTTAATACATTGTTTATGGTCTATTCAGGCCTAATCCTTTAATTCAGCATTACAAATTAAGGGGCATATTTATGAGCCCCTTTGCATCGCTCTTGCACCACGCAACGTGGTGCAAGAGTGGCGCAGATGTAAAATGAGATTTATGAAGCCATGCAAGGCCAGCTTGCTTGTCCCTACGTGGCTTCAAAAATTTAGAGTAATGTAACGCATCGTAAATAGCTGCATTGCATTACTCTGCCAGGGAGGTGCTTCCATGGGTGTTCGTGGGTATTCCCACGCAACATCCATGGATTTTGATGCATTCCCAGATTTACAAGAACAGGTAAACCTGGGAATGTGCCAAAAAGATATACGTCCGCATGAGAAGCGTAACGAGGAGAAATAGCTTTCCTTGTTTTTTACCTCTTTCTATGTGTGCTGCATTCTGCACCACACATAGAAAGAGGAAAATGCCTCTCAGGATTGTTTTTCATCAGGAAAATGCCCCTTCCTGCATAAAGAACGCTGCCTACAACACAGGCACCCTTGCACCATGGTGCAAGGGTGCTTGAATGTGTGCCAGGCTGCCAAAACGGTGACAGTGCAAGGGAAAAGGACAGGAATGATCCATATTGGATCAATATTGCACATTCCTGACATCTCCCTGTGACGCAAGGCAGAGCAGCAAGGTGACTTGCTGCTCCTCCCTGTGCAACATAAGTCATAAATATGCCCTTTAATGTTTCCATTTCTCTTTGACCATAGTGTAAGTCTGTAATGCTTCACTGAAGATCTGTAATGCTTCCCTTTACTCACACTTTAGGAAAAAACTGCATTAAACTGATACCTTCACCTTGGCTAAAGGCAGAGAAAGGTTTAAATTGTGCTCTTCTAAACAAACAAAGGTCCTGAATGCAGATATAAAATTCATTTGGTAATATTTGCACTCTTTCAAAGAAGTTGAGTTTGCTTAGATTTCTCTAAATCCACCCTTAGTTAGATTCTGGCTTTCAACTTACCTGAAGGTGCAAAATTAAATCTGGTACCACCTTAGATTTGAAAGTGACTTTCAATCTAATGCCTGAGTGAAAATTCATATTTTGCACTAAGAGTATATCATTGCTTTCGTCCCATCCACAATACCTCAATATCAGTAAGCAATTCAACAAGAAAAACCTATTAAAAATGTTTCCTAATCATTAAAAAGTACAATAAAATCTAAAGCAAATGGTACATTCAGGGTGCATGGAGTTAATTGACTTGGAAGGTTTTTCACTTTTGTAACAATATTACTATTTGTGTGCAAAGAAAAGGTCTTGGCATGTGGATTAAGAGTTCATTAAATCTGAAAAAGGTGGTTCCACCATTTAGCGGACTGTTGATAACGTTGAATGAATCAGCCTGTAAAGCACAGTTACACAACTGACTAATGGAGTCATTACCAGTGGCCGCTCCTCCTCTTAGGCAAAGGAGCGTCGTTTCACTGCTTTTACGCAGTATAAATAAAGGAAAAATAAAAAGATAATCACTCTAGGTTATTATCATTTTATTTTTTCCTTCTTGCGGCAGCTTTGAGGGTGGGGGCGGGGCTGCTCTGCTGACAGAGCAGGGGAGGGGAGGAGTGGTTTACCCTCCCTAATTGCGCATGAATGTTTGGCCGGCCGTCTACATTACAGCCTGGGTGGAGAACATACCCAGGCCCCCAGTCCTCGTGTGAGCACTGAACCACGGCACTCAGGCCAGTCACAATGCTGCATTGCAGCATTGTGATTGGCTCAGGGGAACCTGGGTGATTTCTGAGTGCTTTTTTCCTGTTCTGGAGACAACGGTGAGGAGAGCGGCGAGACGCGGAGAGACTTGACGAGGAGGTACGTTTTTTTCTTTACTTCATTTACTCCCCCAGCACCCTCCACCACCCTCCCCCGATCTGTGTCAGCCGCCACTGTTCATTACTAGTTGTCACCAATGATACATTTTTGTCTTTTTCTTCTTCCTTTACGGACACCTGTATTGGAGCAAAGTGTAATCTTCTAGACCAGTTTGTATGTATCCTTCGCTGTTTTGTTTTTTATGTTTACTTCCAGGTTTTTTTTGTGGAGCTTCCACTGACTTGGCTTTTGAAGCTTTCATGGCCTCTTTACTGGAAATATGGTGCCCTTGTGCCCTGTCTCAGAGGAGAGAGGCACTAAGACAGTTGGCTCTGAGGAAGAAGAGCAAACAGGAAGTAGGTCTCTCTAATATTATTGCTATTCTCCATCCCTATTTCACACTGTGGTGCCCTGCTTGGGTCCCAAAGTCCCTGCGGGAGGACTTGAGCAACGTATGATAGTTCTGAAAATCCAGATGAAGTGCAACAGCAGAGTTAGTTGTGCCCAACTTTTGAGATTCTAATTGTGGCTTCAAAATGTTGACCTTGTCCTCTCAATCTTTACGAATCAAACATTTAAGAATCGCTGTAAGAGAATCCATGACGTGGTCAGAGTTATTTGCAGATTTTTCCATTAAGTATAGGATAGAAGACAAGATTATTTCTAAACATTGTAAGGACTTAGAATACTGGACATAGTCCCTTGGTAAAGTACAGGATGTATGTAAATTAAGTTCAGGTGTCACTGATGTTTTTGAAACTATGGGTGATTTATCACTGATGGCCCGATTCCGATCTCGTTCGGAAAGCATACTGAACGACTCGGGTCCGGAATGCTTTCCGGATGACTCGGATCGGGGGACTCCGACCGAACAAGTATGATGCATTTGAATGCATCCAGACACGATTCAGTCGGAATTCCATTGACTACAATGGGAGCCTGTGTTCCGAACGCGAACACAGGCTCCTGTTGACAAAAGGAGTGGTTAGGGATAATCGTACACACTGTGGCGGCACCCCTTGGTGCCTGCCACATTGTGCATGGTCTGAAAGGGGGGACCCATGAGTACCCCCACAGGCTCGATTCAGAGGGCCCCCTGGTGAAGGGGGGATTTCTACAGGTCCCCAAAGACCGATTCTGGCAGCCTTTCCGGTCCGGGCAAACCGAAATCGGAAAGGCTGTCCGAATCGTTCATCGTACTTGCTCGCTCGGAAACCGAGTACATAGAGCTGTACGAATCGGCTCCGGAAAGGCTCTATCTCTCCGAATGGCTTTCGGAACCGATTTGGTCAGCGCTAAGTGTTACTAGGTATCGTGCCTGGTTGTTCGGAATTGGGAACGAGTCGGTCGGAAACAAGGGCTCCGGATCGGTTTAGGTAAACCTGAATCCGATTCGGAGCCCTTCCGACCGAGATCAGAATCGACCCCTAAGTGTGCTGCTAAAGAGTTTCATCATGTTTTTTTGCGGGTTAGAGGGGAAAATAGTCAGAACTTTAGAGCTATGGGCTAATGCTGGCCTATTTATAGATTCAATATCGACATCCAGCAGTGTAAAATCAGCAGGAAGTGTGTCCAACACTTTATCTTCTCCCACAGGCACCTGGAGGTTCTCTGAAGATGTGACCAGCACGAGGTCTTTATTGATGGACAGTTCTAATTTTGAGACTGCTGCGGACTCAAGTAATGCGTTTTAAGTAAACGCTCTGTATCTTAGAGTTGCACTGGGTTTCACAACTTTTTTTGCTACCTCCAGTAGAGCTACAATAGGTAATGGTTGATGCAAGATGAGGGCTGTATTAGTACAAATTGTAATGGCTGCTGAGATAGCAGACTTTAGTCCTTGGAGACTCTGCCTAAAGTCCTACTGGTTCAGGTCCACTTGAATACAGGAATTCACATTATTCAGGAATAACATCTGAAAAGGTGCCAAAGAATGTTTATTACTAAAGCTGTGCCAGGCCTTGCACCTTTTATGCAGCAGGTCCTCCCTTGTAATGTTGTTGTCAGTAACACTGCTCCAAACTGAGCAATTATAGGTGTCCAGGCAAAGTTTATCAACCGTGTGATTATTTAACTACCCCATTTGTTCCATTGTGTTGTTTTATTCTTGCTTTCGCCACTTTGTACAGCGCTCTGATACCCGTACGGGTCATGTTCGCGCTTTATAAATCTTTTCAAATAAATAAATAAATATATTTAAAAAATCAAAGAGACAAACATCTTAGAGTACAATCTGTGTTTTACAGACTGGTTTCCTTCTGGTCCCGCTCACCCTTCGGTCCCATCTGTGAATAGGTGTTTGGATGTTGTAGTGCTAAAATGTGAGGTGTACTAGTTTACACATGACCCCAGTCTCTGAAATAGTCTCACTAAAACTGGAAACAACATCAGTTCCAAACTCATCCAGCTACCTTCACAGTAACAGCAGCTGCTCTGCAGGGGTCATGGGACACACACACCAGTAGCATTACAAAAGTGCATGGGTCACTGTTCTCCAGCCCCCCAACTCGCCTCTCTGTGTTAGGTGAAGGCTGGATGTTTCAGCAAAGAACTACTATCCAAGGTACCCACAAAGGCAGCTTCCTGGCATACCAATGAAATAGGCAATACAATTGCAGAATTAGTTGTCCTCTATTGCCATTTAGTAGCAATATGTCGGTGGTCTCAACCAAAAACAATCAACAGCTGATTACCTGTAGGAATTGGTTGAACCGGATACCAGAATTCCTATATATGAATACATTTGGTCATTTGAAAGTAGCGTTCCCTGTATACCACATCCATGTTCAATAATATGTTCTTCCACAGCCTAGATGTTTCATTAAAACTTTAATCAATTTCTGAGTGAACACTACTATACAAACTGAAATAACCACACTCTGATTACACATTTGGAGGATTAGCCCAAAATACATGCAAAATCTGAAAATTGTTTTATTGTTTTCCATCACCCCAGAAACAATAGTGTATAAACATTTATTTTAGGAGGGATTCAGCTGGACAGAACACCCTCTCTACTGATTGTCTAGCACAAAAAACAATTAAAATATTGCTGATAATGGTAAAAAAGTGTACAAACACTTCTGCTACATAACCCAAGTCCATATATAAACAAACAGTGCTAACACACGCAGTATATTTGTGGTGTACATGTGTTTATTAATGTATATCCTCCAGGGCTGGACATGACCGTTAACAAGTTACATGTGTGATAAAGTATAGTTGAATAAATAAATGTGGAAATAAAGGTACCGTTTTGGGTGTTATGTAGGATTACATTAATTAATATTAATAAGGTAAAAATGTATTGCTAATAAACAATTCTTGTACGGCAATATGGGTAATACACATAGATATATAAAACAATGTAATAGGATGAGATACGATACACATTAAAAAGATCAATGTAAATAATGTTGCAATGCAACAACCTGAATTCAGACTTCGAAATTCAAAAGATGGCAAAGGTGCTCACTGTATGACATGGTGAGGAACTAGCAGGTATTTTAATTCTTTTTCAATTATCAAAAGAGGAGAAAATCTTCACATCCAGAACCAAATCTGTGGTGCAGTCGCAGAAACGGATTGTTTTAAAGATTTCGGGGCAGATTTACAAGCCCCGTGCGACACTTTTGCGCCGCCGTTGCGTCAATTTTGTGACGCAGCGGCGGCGTAAAAAATACAGCCAATTTACAACGTGACGCATCTAGGGAGATGCATCAAGTTGTAAAGCCAAGCGTCACATTATACCTGCGTCAGGTATAATGTATGCAGGGTTAGCGTTCTCTCGCAGGAAAGCCTCGTAAAAGTGACGCAGTGAAATCTACAAGATTTCACTGCATCACTTCTAGGACGCCATTGCGACACGACTCCAGCAATGCGTGACTTTTGCCCCAACAGATGCATCAGAATTTCTGACGCATCTGTCAATCCGTGCGCCATGGTGCACCAGATTGTAAATACGGCGCATCCATGGTGGCGCTAGTGTTTCTCAGGCTGGTGCAGGGAAAGTTATGCATCTCTACATATGCGTTACTTTCTTGTAAATCTGCCCCTTCGAATGGGAGAGTCCGTCTTCTAAATTTGTCATTGCAGAGTAGGAAGATTATTTACAAGCCCCTTGCGCCACCGGTGCGTCACTTTTTCCCATATTAAAAGTGACCCACGGGCGGCACAAGGGGCTTGTAAATAAGCCCCTAGGTATTTATTTCTGGGGTAGATAAATTGAGGTGGCGTGGGGTTATAGAGCGATGTGCCTTTTGGACAATGCGGTCTAGTAGCTTTATATTTCTTGCCTGAAGGGGAGAGAGCTAAGTGTGATTAGGATTGGTGAGATATGATCAAACTGTCCTGAAGCACTGGTCAGTCTAGCTGCTCTGTGTAATGCAGCATTAGAGCGGGTAGGTGGGGTATTAACAGTTGCTACTAGCAGTGAGTTTCCATGGTCCAGCCTGGCTAGCACAAGGGTTTGCACCTCTGTGACTCCAGTGACACCTGATCATCTTTAACTGGTTTGCTGAAAGAATAGCAGCTCAGATTAAGATGATCACGTGGTCCGAAGCCCCAATGATGATATCTTTTGTGCAGTGGGCCCCAACACTCACTGTCGCGTCTTTATTTCATTCTTTGATTTGATTCTTCTCTTTTTCCTTTATTTCTGCCCCTTTTATTTCCTTTATTTCTTTCCTCTTGTCCCTTTTTCTCTTTTCTTTCCTTTGCTAGTGCTTGTTGTGCACTTTTGCCTCTTTTTCTTTTGAAATTCTGCCCTTTTCTGGTCAGATCGATTTTTCCTGGCCTTAAAATGGCCGCCGAGTCACTCTTGCTTCCGATTGGCTTATTCGCCTGATTCTAAGATGGCCGCCGATAGTCTCGCGAGACTTCGCGGCCAATGGGCGCCTTGCCTGACTTCAAAATGGCCGCCGAGTCTTTTCCGCTCGCTGATTTGCCCTCTCGCCTGACTGTCCAATGGCCGCCGAGACTCTCGCGAGAGCTCGCGGCAAATTCTATATCTTCACGCTTTCAGTTGCAGCGCTTACCGGTGCAGGCAGTCTTTCCTCGCAGCGGCCGGGTGGGCTCTCGCGTCGCTGCGCTCCGTTGTCTTTCTTCTGTGGGCACGACAAGACTCCTGGTCAAGGTCCCTGGAGAGGATCCTTTTCACCGAGCCATGCAGGCTCACGGAGGTCACGATCCCACCTTCGTCGCCAGTTGTCGCGTCGCGCGGCTTACAGAATACCAAGGACGCGGCAGGGTGAGCAGCATCAACTCTTTATTCTTCTTTGTACAATTGCGATCCCCCGGATCTGACCTCTCGCCTCAAGGTCCTGCAGGCAAGTGAGTTCATCCCCCCGCCCCTGACCGGATGTAGTGTCCGGTGTCCCCTGTTCCCCTTTGACCCTGAGCCCCAGGGTCTTAGTGCCACCCTGTGGGCACGACACTCACTCTCACCGTGTTCAATCGGTGCACAGGCGTCCCGGCCCGGTCAGGATCCAGCGGGATGTCCTTTCCATGACTGAAGATGGACACTGTACTTAATTTCTATACCTCATTAGCTTATGTGTATCCAAACTGGGCATGGCAGAGGTTCCCACTTATGTGCAGGATTTTTTTTCATTGACAGGATGTAAATAATGGTTTGCAGCTGCTTTTAGTATCTGAACTAGAGAGTATTGCCAGCCTGCAAAGATTCGTAGCTGTTTCTAGTCTTTGGACTATGATTGGTTATTAGGCGAAAACCCCGCTATGAGGCTCGCTTCTTTCATGTCAGCATTTGGCTTGCTACGTCCAGTCTGCTGGTTTTTTTTTTAATGTATTTTTTTTTATAAACGGTTGGTGATTTCTCTGTGGCCTTAATATGCAAAGAGGCACATTTGCAAATCGTTATGATTGTTCAGAACGGAGCTCTAGGAAATCCTGGGCATTACAGAAACATGCATTAGTCCGGCAGGAGCTTTCGCTTTGCTTTTGCTAAAGCGCGCTCATAGCCGACATTTCCATAGTGCTTATCTCCGGCTTCCTATTTCTCCACTTTACTTTTATTGCCTTTTAGCAATAACGTTTTCCAATATTACAGACAGAAGGAATATGGGATATGTGCATTTTATTTGGATCAAAGCCCAGAACATTTTATTGTTATAGATCCTACTAAAAGCTCTGCAGTAGCAAGGACTCACTCGAACAGAATACTGGTATTTGCAGATGCAGGAGCAAAAACAACTCGTTCCAAGGATGTTTTATTTGTGCCCTTTTTGTAGTACTCCCGTGGGCATCTACAGTACCCTAGAGATATTGAACAACACAAGAGCAGGCACTGAGTTAAAACACTTCCCGCATCTTGCAAGATGGCCGCAATAACAACTTGTCACGTCAAAGATCATGAGTGTAGTCAATACAGGGAAGTGAACTATCAGGTAGCAGAAAAGAGCAAGTCAACTATGTCCTTTTCAAATCTCCAAAGAAACAGGAAACTGTTTTTGGGGGATTTTGTTTTGAGTTTTTGTGGGGGTGAACAGTATCAATTTATTTATGGGAACATCACAATACACTCTAACTTATTTATCAATTCATTAGCAATTATAGTGTTTGGGAGATTCTCTGCTGAAATTTGTATTACCTTAGAAGGACAGCAATGACCACTGTTTAACAAAAGAAGCTTTTGCAAAGACAATGAGATTGACGGTTTTATGTCATGCGGATCGGCCTTGTGAATGTCCCCAAAGTCAAATCAATTTTTCTAAAGTGCAGGCAAAATAAACTGAAAAATAATTGCTGCAGAAACAAACGATGGTTTAATTTTTCTGTAGCATCTGATTTTTATCTGTTTCGAATACTTTGTCAATGTTTGCTCCTCAGTGCTGCCTAGCCACTCAACTCCCAGTTACACATGCAAAATAGTCCATTATGCTTTTCAGTGCAAGCGGAAGTACACACTCAAACATCCAATAGAAAATCGATGAAAATTGAAATACTCCTACGGATTAATCCAAGATGTGACTGACAATGTTTTTAGCTAATAGTTTAATGCTCTGAAGCAAAAGAAACCAACAGCTGAAGGAGTACTACGAAAAACCTCTTAAGGTAATTTAAGGCTAAAATATGTTCACCATGAATGGTACAAGCATCCTACATATCAAACATAAAAAGCGATGAAATACTGATTACAGGGCATGACTTATACTGTATAATTTAACTGTTTAATTAATTAGAGAAAAGAAAACAGAGTTTAGGGCAAGTCCTACAGTTCTTAGAAAACAGCGTCATTTATTTAATATTGTCATAACAGGTCATTTGCATTAGTTAAAATGGAACTTAATTTTAACTGTTCCTATCAATATTATTATGTGGCTGTCACTAGATGTCTGTAAAATCTGTTCAGTTGCAAACAATTTAAGTTAGGGCCTAGCTGTGCTTATTTGGATGACATCTCTGTCAATGCCTACGCACATAGGGGCATATTCACAAGGACTTATCGCCGAGTTATCGCCACCTTAACGCATCAAAAGTGGAGATAGATTTAACGCCCCATTCACAAGCGGGTGCAAACTGCAGACATCACCAGTATTCCCGCGATAACTGCCGCAAAATTTATCTCCACGGGTGACACCACCAACTAACCCTAATGAGATGCAGAGTAGGCGTTCCGGTGCAAAAACACACGAAAACACGACTACACCACTTTCCCAATGAACTGCCAGATCTGCGATGCGAACCAAAAACAGGCGATAAGCCGCTGTAGCAGCAGGGAATTAACACCTGCCTTTTGCTGGTGTTAAGCAGGACGACTACCTGCAGCATGAAAGGGAGCCCAGCCAAGAGCCACATCTGAAGACCCACAGATGCCATGGAGACAATGATCATGCAGCTCGGAGACCCATGAGGGCCACAACACCCACCGCCACCACCACCAGGACCCATCCCGCCCCCCCCGGACCACCCAGAGGCAGCGTACACAAAGACAGCGGACCCACCTTAAACGCACCAGCCGCACAGACCGAACGCCAGAGGAGGACAGCCCACTACAGGCCCATAAGGACAACCATCCCCCGCATCCTGACCCACATCGCCCACCTGCTGACGGTACCAACACAGCGGACAACCAACATCCCTCCGCAGACAAAGCTGCAGGCTGTCCTGCACATGTTGGCCTCTGGTACCTTCCAACCCACAACTGCTAGAGTCGGAGGAGTCTCACAGCCAGCCCCATCCAAGTTCCATCACACCTGTCCTGGATGCCATCATCAGCCTGGTACCCCAGCACCTCCACTTCACCCACACTGCGCAGGAGCAGCTGGAGACCAAGCAAGGCTCCTATGCCATAGCTGGATTCCCTCACGTATCGGGGGCAATCGACTGCACACATGTACCCCTCGTGCCCCCTGCCGACACTGCACACAACTACCGCAACAGAAAGCACACGCTTCCCATGAATGTGCAGGCAATAGTGGACCACCCGGGACTCCTCAACAATGTCGTGGCCAACTCCCCAGGCAGAGTGCATGATTCCTACATCTCCCAGCAGTCCATCATCAACCAGCGCTCCCAGGATGGCACCTATGGAAATGCAGTGCTCGTTGGTAAGTACCAAATGAACACACCACACACCTCCACCCCACAGTCATGCAAATCACGACACTGGCAATGGGCACGCAGCAGAACTACATGCAACATACCACACAACATGCCAACCGACCAGACACGACAACACGACTCCATTGGGAACCTGGGCTTGTCATGCACACAACCCAGCCACGAAATGGCACCACAGTCACACAATAGCAGAATGTGAGGAGAGGCTTGGAGCAGGCATGTGCAAGAGCGGCAAGTGACTAATGAATGAGAACCTACCCAATGCCAGGTGTGGCGTGGAGGTGCCGGACAGACTCCAATGTGCAAACCACGGAAATGGCCATGTGGACATTAACTGCTGGTGCATGGAGTGTAGTGGCCAGTGGACGCTACCATGTCCCCACAGGCTGTGGGGCAGAATGTGGAAATGTCGCACGTTACGTCCCCCCCTGTATGCGCGGGCTGAGTGGGTTGGCCCTGCGTACGCCAGGCCTGCGTAGGGGTGGGAATAAAAACCCCATCGCACTGGGCGTAGTTCTCTTTCCGAATGGCCAAAGTGTCTGCCAGGGCGGTGCCTCTCAGCCCGCCACGAGGCCGGCGCCGTGCGCGGCGGGGCCTGCGTCCCTGTGCGCCTGCTGCACCCCGGGCCGCTGGTCCCCAGACCCGTCATGCCTGCCCCAGTGCACCAAGGAGGCTCCACTCACCTGCCGCAACCTGCGTGTCTCAAAGAGGCCCCACCATGTGCCGGTGCAAGCTCCAAGCCCCAGTCCCGCGACCTTTGCAGCCTCCGCAGACCATCGCTGGCCTCCACGACGCTGGCCCACAGTACTCCTTTCTCATTGACATACTCCACCAGTGTACTCTTCGGCCCAGTTGTTGGCACATGTTGTACTGAGTCGTGAGTTAAGAATGGCAGTGACCCCAAGTCTGTGGCAGCGTCCACATCACTATACTCCCTCCGATCAGTGAAGCCAAAGTCTGCATCGCAAGCCTGCGACATGTGGTGCCACTAACCCTGTTCAACGCAAGCCGACGACACGTGGTGCCACTAACCCTGTTCAACGCAAGCCGGCGACACTAGGATGAGGGCTCAGGCCTACACTGCGGTCCAGTAGGTCCCACATGTGGAACTGTGTCCTGAGTCTTGAATGGCAGTGACCCCAAGTCTGTGGCAGCGTCCACATCACTATACTCCCTCCGATCAGTGAAGCCAAAGTCTGCATCGCAAGCACACGACACGTGTCTGTGGGCCCATGCTGACCGCTGCCCCTGGCCTACACTGCGGTCCAGTAGGTCCCACATCCAGCACTTAGTCGTGATTCATGAATGGCAGAGTCCATACCAGTGAACGCACGGAGAGAAGTAAGAGGAAGATGCGGCTCAGTCCGGATGAAAGCCGGATCCTCGTCACGGAGGTGACCGAACACTAGCAACAACTGACCTGGTGCCACCAACCCTGTTCACCGCAAGTCCGCGTCCCGTGGTGCCACTGAACCTGAACTATGCAGGCCGGTGGGACCATCCAACATAAGTCGGCGACACTCGGTGAATGGCCCCTGCTGACCGCTGCCTCAGGCCTACACTGTAGTCCAGTAGGTCACACATGTGGAACTATGTCTTGAGTAAGCTATGGAGGAGTCCACACCATTGGACACGCCTCATCGCAGGCGGCATCCCCTATCAGCACTGGTGCCACTAACTCTGTGCGCAATGAGTCATGGGCACTTTCTGGTTGGACTTTGGTGGCGTCTGAGTCCATGACCTGGTGGTTGTCTGCATCATCATCTGGCTGGGCCGGACTTGGTGTTCGACATGTGTCTGTTCCATTCATCTCCACCATAGTGACTGTTTCAGCGTGGTTCTGCACTCTGCATCATGCCCTGGGGGTACACCTTCCACTGTCCACCGAGACACTCCGCGACAACCCCCTTTGTCATCTACGAGAACCTGCTCTGCTCTCATGACCCTGCCCCAGTGCACCCCAAGTCAGCGGCCCGTGGCGGTAGGCCCATGCAGGATGCTGTGCATCCGGGGCCACTAACTCTGTGCAGCTCAAGTCATGGGGCCTTTAGGGTTGAATGGTTGTGTCCTTAACGATGTACACTGTTGTCGTTTTTTGACTGCACCAGGCACTCCATGACGGCTGGTGTACACACACCCCACACACATCCAACACAGGTGTCACTCGACATGTGAGCCTGCTAATAAATGTGGCCGGGCGCACGTGACCGTAGCCATTCACACCATCTAAGCAAGTGTGTCCGTGTGGTCATTATGTCAGCATGATGGGCCCGAGCCCTGCAACATCACAGTGTGCTGTCTTCAGCAGACGATACTATGTCACCTCAGCAGTGGCTGAGACCTTGCACATGTAGCTTCGCCCGCCCCCCCTGCATGCACAAGCGGCGTGTGCTGGTCTGGCGTACGTCAGGTCAGCGCAGGGGTGTCCTGATTCGGCAGGGGGATCAGGGCGTGGCTCTGGTCTGGCCTTGATCAGGAAGTGCGATAAGCGTGTCTCTGTGTTGGAGTGTTGTCACCACCAGGGCCACAGTAGTCGATGTTGCAATGTAGCATGCACCCGGAGGGCGGGCCTGCACGTACGGGGAAATGTAGGAGCGCAAGACCGCTCGGGGTCTTGGCTCATGCATGCCAAGTGTTATGTGTATCAGTCCTGCGGCTGCATAAGTCAGATGCGTAGCCTCAATCGCAGCGCGATCACAGCCAGCCATGGACTGTACACCTGTGTCCGCCCTGTCTGGACCATTGGCCTACGCTCACGTGGCTGCACACCCTCAACGGCCAGCTTCACGGTGTTGTTGGCATGCCGCTGGACATGCGCAGACAGGCATGACAATGGTGTGCCGTAGGAGTGCACATGATACAACCGTGCAGCGCACACAAGTGTGGGGGCTCGTAGGAGGGAGGAGCAGCTGTGAGGCAATGTAACACACAGTGAGGCCGCTCATGTGCCACGTGCTCGGCATATCATCCATGATTCCCTGGGTCGCAGACATCCCACCCCACCCACGACAGGCCTCTGTACATCTCCTGTATGCAAGCAGATGGTAAAGTTACTGTAGAGATGAAAGGTCCTTTGTCTGAACTATCAGGCGGAAGCACATCTGCAGCTCCGAGCTGGGACTTGCATGTGCCCAGCACCCCCTGACATATACGATAGCATTTGCTGGCGACTCCCACACTACGCACTGCCCGACGTGAGACCAACGTGTACACATCTCACACACAGAAGTCCTTGGTCGTAGTTAGCGTGCGTGAAATGGCCTTCACACGTACTCCCACCCCACCCCAGGCCTGCACCCGTTGCACACAGACACTGCTCATTGATCCGAGCTGTGCCATTTCATCCACAGGACTGGCGTGGGTCAGCACAGTTCTGCTTCAAGCAGAGCCACTGACGCAATGGCAGACCATCCCGGACACATGCACAACTCCAGTCACGTGGACTGGTACAGTGCACGTCTGCTGCATGTACTGGGGGCACTGCCATTGGCAGTGCTGCGGATCAGTTACCGGCTAAGCTTCCGCCTTGCCAACATCACCTGCGTTCAGCCTGTGTTGCATTGTCGCTCGTGCACATTCGAGTGGACCATGGATGTCTTCCTCTCCAACGTAACGGTAGCTGACCTGGATTTCGACTTGTGTGTGCGCCCCCTGTTGGCCCATGACCAGGAGTGTCACCGTGATGCCCGTTTATGGCATGCCTGGATGATTGGCATGCATGCTGGCAACTGGACCTGGGAGATTGCACGAGTCGTCGTGTGCAGTGACCACATTGAGCCGCTCCCCTATTGGGCTTTAGTGCCAATTGGGGCCAGGGGTTGGAGTCAGCATATCTGTCCGGGACAGCTGATGGGTTACGTCACCGACATGTTAGATCTAGTCGACAACGAGCTCTCATTGGAAATGTTGGCCTACGCTGCTGCACTCGCATTCATGGACGAGTGACAACGTACCTGCAGCCACAACTGAATGTGACCCATTGCACGTGTCCCGATGCCTGGTTGCATGTTGGGGATGTGGTCACATGTCCCAAGACGACAGTGGACATGGCTGCATTGGCCTGGACTCCAGATCCATGCGCGTACAACCAACGTGGGTTGGCACTCATTTGTGTGGGTGATGGACTCCCCCGGGGTGGACATGGGCGCTTTCCAACGTTCCTCATTCAGACATGCTGCTGCATTGGTCTGCATGTCGTGGCAATTCTCTTGGCCGTACTGACACGCAATTGTTGATAAAGTTTCCGCACCTTCACTTGTCTCCAACTGTGATGAGAATTGATTTGTATGCCAATGTGTGTGTCACAGCCTATCTGGGTCCCTGCCATACATGCATTGCTACCCCATCAAGGCTGTGGGTTTGTACTTGTGCATTATCATGTCCCTGTTTCATGCTTTGCCAGATGTGTATGGCCATTTTCCGGCCACAAGCGGGTGCACTTGTGTCCTGTGTTCGGTTGTGCAAATGTTGCTGTTTGTACCACATTGTGTTCGATGTTGGGGTGTTCTGCTTCCTATGTGTGTGTGCTGCATTGTGTGTGAGATGTCCCTTCAGCTCTGATTTGGCTCACCCTTCTCCCTTTCAGGCAGTGTGGTTTTCACTTCTGTGCTTGTTCAGTGGTGTGATATTGCCGAGTTGTGTGACTCTTGGTTGGTGTTGTTACTCGGCATGGTTTGTCTGCAGTTGTGCTGTGCTTAATTGTGCATGTGTGCCATTGTGCCCATCTCCCCCCGTCCCCCCAGTCCCTGGTCTTTCCTCTCCCTGTTGATGGTGTGTCTGTTGATTTTGAGCAGTTTCCGGTCCCCGACTCCTGCCACCATCTCCAGACTGATATGGTGGACACCATTTCCTCCATGTCATCCAGCTCCCGGTGTGGCGCTGGACTCCCACCTCCGGTGTGCATTGCTGCCTTCTGGTTGTTGGCGTGTTTCTGCTTGTTTGTGCGTTTCGCATCATTCCAGCTGTTCTGGTTTTCTTCCATTGTCCTCCTCCGCTCTCCGGCTGAATTCACCTTATCCACGATGGACTGCCATGTACAATGTTTTGTTGCCAATGGGGCTTGTGGGGTTGTGTACTAGCACCGGCTGCCTCCATTGTGCTTCGCTGTTGTTTTCTGTTTGGTTTGTCTTCCTTTTTCCTGCTTTTGTTGTGCTTATTCCCGCCTGCCGTGTGTGTGTCGCGGGCCTGGCGCTGCTTATCGCTGCTTTCCTCATCGCGAATGGGCTCATCGCACGTTTATTGGTGTTGGGGTTTGTGTTTTTATCTCCGTCGCGGTGGTTGTATCGTGGACATTGGCCGCGTTTTCGGCAAACTATCGCATGGTACCGCCGTGTTGTGAATTCCACATGAACACGGGGTTATTTTCCCCCAATAGACTGCGATGTGTAAAGTTGCGTTAACGTTTTTTGGAGATGTTTAGCGCACGTTCTTGTGAATATCCCCCATAGCCCCTAGAGTGTGAGTCGGATTCTTGCAGTTTACCCTAAACCCCAACTTCAAAAGTCTGCAGTGGCAGCCTGAATTCAGCTGCTGTGCAGTGAATAAAAGGCTCGTCTTGGGCTCCGACCAATGCTTAAGGCTCAGCTGGCAATTAGGGTTAACTAATTTTCAATTTGACTGGCAAAACTCAGCAAAGCTCTGAGCAATTTGGAAGGAAGGGCTTCCCTTTGAGGAGAAAGCAACCACAGAGATCAATAATCAGTCATGTATAACACTAGCAAGCTGTGTGTTTGGCACAGGACCGGATTCATAAAAAAGCACTTAAGTCTCCCACCTACCATTTCCATAGATTTTCACATTTCGATGGACTCACAGATATCCCCAGGAGTATAGCTGAGACATTTTTGCATGTTGGATTTTTCCAGTTGCATTTCTGCTCTCTTTTAATAAATCTTGTTGACAGCAATCCAGCCCACATTGCTAAGTATCAGGTAGTGTGCAACTGTGCATTCAAACATGTTCTTTTTTTCTCAGTATTGAAAACTTTTTCCCATGTGACAAAACGCCTTCCCACGATTGGGGATGTGTGTGATTAACCATAACTTTACAACATGTTTTGATGTTTACCATACTCCCAATGGTGACCACTTTGACCCAGTTCTGTAACTCCCCATGTTCCCAATCCTAACAATAAAGTTATGATTAAGGAAAATCCACACAACTGAGGATTTCCTGCAGTCATAAGACGGATATTGGGCAAGAAAATTATTGAAGTATTGACTCTGTAATTTACTGCATGAACTGTAGTCCAAAATCTAAA
This sequence comes from Calotriton arnoldi, assembly GCA_963921515.1. Classification (NCBI taxonomy): domain Eukaryota; kingdom Metazoa; phylum Chordata; class Amphibia; order Caudata; family Salamandridae; genus Calotriton; species Calotriton arnoldi. Next base: position 341,668 of record CAWUFW010012631.1, read on the forward strand.
TGTCTGTGAATGTTGTGAATGTTCTTGTGTACATTTTCATATTCTGCCTCAAGAAGCACCATATTCAAAGTGAAATGGAAGTCAGAGTCGCATTTAGAAGTGTGTGCACACTTATTCCATACATGTGCAACCCAGCACTAAAGTGTTCATTGGAACCTTCGTTTACTAAACTCAGCCAAATATTTTCAAGTCCATAGGGAAAATTGCAAGTAAGAATGATGTTCACTTCTGGGAGGAACAAACAGCAGCATATATAAATGCATATTCTGTTCTCTAGAAGTAGTTTTGCTTTGATGCAGCGCTTAACACAAGTTGTCTTTACTGTCTAGGAGTTACAGAAAAAAACTAACGATATCAAAATTAGTGCTAATCTGAGATCTTACTAAACTGCCCTACATAACACACAAATTACAAGATATTTAGAAGCAATTCCTAAAACCACTCAGTGATGTGTGTGAATGACTTGATTAGACTATGAAAATAAATTGACTTAGAGCAAAAGGGCAACACTTCTTTGAGGAATGCAGCAATGATTTTGAACAGGAAATGTACAAACAGATGGTAAAGCTGCACAATGAGTCGCTAAAACTCAAAATCCTCCACAGCCATACTTTGTGACTGCTAACAGTGAAAAGAAAAAAAAAAGCACACTTTCTTCAAAGAGCGTCTGGCAAGGTGCAAGGACACCCAGGGCATCAAACTGGACAGGGAATACTGGATTATCTAACAAAGAACTGCACATGAATATGAATCCACTTTAAATAAACTGCACCACTGAAGAAGTGTTGTCACAAGGAAAACCAGAGAGCTAACAACCTTCTAGTGAAACTATCCTGTCCAACCATCAAGAAAGAGGATCGTCTAATCCTCACTGAAAAAGGACGCACCACTTCACTGCCTTAAAAATCTAAATTCAGTGGTGCATAAGCTGTCATCGCATGCTGGTAAAAGAGTGGTAGAAGAATAGGGCGCAAGTGCCAGGAAGAGATTAAAATGGAACACAGGTAAAGATTATAGATAGGGCAAATTTCACATTGATAAAAGCTATGAGAATTTGCTAAAAGGGTGGTAAAACATATACCCAAGACATCATACCTAAAACAAAACACACAGAACAAGACCCTAGCTTCAAGCCAATGTAAGAGGAGGTGTACTAGAAATGAGACACCAGATCAAATTAGCAGGGGAGAGGCTGAGTTTAAAGCCATGTTTTCGCATTAAATCTTTACTAGAATAGACAGTTCTGAACAGGAACCAGCATAACTCCAAATGTGGGTGCCAACTTAACCACAAGCCCCACATGTATTGGTGTGCCCAAACAAGCAAAATGGAGACCTTAAAAGTTCGTAGAGAACTGTATAAAACAAATCACTACTACCTATCTCGTTTGCTTTGGTTCATTTGTACCACAAGGAGTGTCCATTATTTGGCAAAGCCATTGCATTGTGACTTAATTGTTGAATCTTGGGCTGTATATTTTTTCAGGCATGCATGAATGAAAGATCACATTTTTACAACCACTGCTAGCACCACACCATATGGCTTGTACGCCTGAGATGCTCTAGCAACAAATAAGCAATTTAAATGGATTGATATAATATATAATCATGCAACAAGGCATATCAGTAATGTGTAGGCAGTAGCTCACTGAGAGTGTAACTACATAGAAAGACCAAGGGGCATATTATCAAGAACGGTGTTAAAAATTATCGCCGGTTTAGCGGCAGAAAACTGCCGCTAAAGCGGCGATAATGGGCTTGATAATATGCCCTTGAGAATTCCAATAGAAGTCCATGTTCTGGTGTGAACATGGGCTTCTATTGGAATTCTCAAGGGCATATTATCAAGCCCATTATCGCTGCTTTAGCGGCAGTTTTCTGCCGCTAAACCGGCGATAATTTTAACGCCGTTTTTGATAATATGCCCCTTAATGTCTGAACATGTTTTGATTGAGATGGGCCAGATGTATAACAGGACATGACATTATGAACAAATTGAGTTCCATCTGCACTACGAAGTGATTTAACAATCGAAGACAAAATGTGTGTTGTGGAGAGATTATATGGGGGCTTTTTGCATATGTTGAAGTGGTTTCGGTGCAGTGTTTGTCCATCTCTGGCTGGGATGGCAAATAAACTGATTTTCGTGCAGTTTATATGGAACATTGGGGCATATTATCAAGGGCTCTATCTCCGCTTTAACGGGACTTTTTCCCGCTAAAGCGGCGATAATTCTAACGCCCTATTAGCAAGCTGTCGCTAACTGCTGTTAGCGACAGCTTCTAGGCGATAGCGACCGGGTTGGGTGCCGCTTTGCATGCCAGCGATATTTATCGCTAATGGCATGCAAAGTAGGCGTTCCCAAACTAAAAGCGACTGGAAACAGTCGCTAAACTCGCTATCGCCTATTAGCGAGGCAGGGAGGTGATTAACGAACCAGCGCTAAACACGTTTAGCGCTGGTTTGTTAACGCCTGGTCCAGACCTGACTTAGCCATGTAATCCAATGGGAGGTGGATTACATGGCTAAATCCCCCTCGCCCTATCACCTAGCTAACACTGGTCACAGTGTGAATATCGCTTGTTTTCAAGCGATATTCACACTGTTCTCCAGGGTTTCTATCGCTTAGGAGATAAGCGTTGCTGATAGCACGCTATCTCCGCGATAGAAACCTGCGATAGCCGGCGATAATTATCCAAGCGCTAACTGCGCTTAGCGATAATTATCGCCGGTTATTGCTAATAGGCCCCATTGTCTTCTGCATTTAGTCACATTAGTCAAGGCAAATCGTATGGTACAAGAACAGGATTAGGAATCCGACATTTTCTCTGAAATACAGCATATGAAATTTTGCAAATTCTCAATTTTTAAAAAAAAATAGAGAAAACTTTTAGAAACCATTGATTTTTTTTGTATCTATTATATGTATGCATGAATTGGATGGACATATATTGGCGTTGATTGTGTTTTTATTGTTCTGCTATGTCACTCAAAACAACAGTGAGCAAACCGAGGCACCACAAACACACACAGCAACTCATCATTTACTGAAACCCAGGCACTGGTTCCATGTGTGTATTTGTCCTCTTTATCATATGCATCAGCATGCCTGTGGATTCGCAATTGAGTTGTGACTATGGCCTGGTACAGACATTCTAGTACAACTCTGTGCAGGTATGCCCATCATGCAGCTCTATAAACAATGCTGTTTAAATATCGTTATTTTCAAGCGTGATACACTGTAAAACACTCCAGCAGTCACGGGAATCAACTTTGCAGAATCATATGATAGTTACCTTCTATGAACATATTCTCAGCGGTTCATACGATTTGCCTAGAGATATTGCACCTAACTGATTCACAGTCATCACTGCAGTAGCTTAATTTATGTCGTTATTTACTTGCATATAGTATAACTGTTTCATAAATTCCTATGAGTCTCCATTCAATTACTTCAGAGAGCTTGACAGAGGTGTTAAGACTACAGCAGTGAGTTAGACTTTAGATGGAAAGCAGATTGAGGGCCATATTCTCAAGGAAGTGGCGGAGAGAGTCGTTAGACTTCTTGGCTTAACGCCTCTCTCCGCCACTTCAAAAACGCGAGGCTGCACCCTATTCTCAAGGATATGGTGCAGCCTCGCGTTTACCCCTGCGATGGCGCTAAGTTTCACAACGTAAGCGCCAACGGAGGCACCCTTGCACCAGAGTGCAAGGGTGTCTGCAAGCAGGGAGGTTTGTTTATGTACAGGAAGGTGTCTCTTCCTGCACATAAACAAACCTTAAATGCCAGTTTGTAACTTACATGTGTGCTGCTTCATGCAGCACACATGTAAGTTACAAAACGGCATTTTAAAAAAGTTTTTTTATGTACAGGAAGGGACACCTTCCTGTACATGAACAAACCATGGCATTTTGCTTTTTCCATGTGTGCTGCACAAGGCAGCACACATGGAAAAAGCAGAAACGAGGAGAAATAAAGCATTTCTCCTCGTTTCGCCACCTTAAGACCAGATTTTTCCTGGTCTTAAGTTTGGCGCTGCCTCCTATTTACGCTGTCCTTGTGAATAGGAGGTAGCGTCAAACTCAATGGGTGTTGCGGTGGAACGCCCACCACAACACCCACTGCACGCCCCCTTCACGCTAAAAACAGCGTGAAGGGGGCCCTATTCACAAGGCAGCGTTAAGCAGCGTTAAGCCTCTTAACGTGGCTTAATGCTGCCTTGTGAATAGGGCGAAGCCCCTATCACCACAACAACGTCACTGAAAGTGACGTTGTGGTGGTGATGGGGGCTTGAGAATATGCCCCTGAGTGTGTCCAATATTTTTAGATCACAATCCTGTACTGTGTTTAATTCAGTTAAAAACTGACTAGTTCTGATTTTAATAGTTTATCAAACCACTTGTAGAGTTGTATAACCCAATACTTAGATAGATATTTTGATTTTCTATAATATAGCATTCACTATATCACTTACCACTTCAATTTCAAGGTAATTATATAACTAATATTCTTACATTGCAAATGTACTAACTTAGACTTGAGATACGATGAAGCGGTTACGTTTGTTTCGTGGATGATACATTTTTTAATGCTATATAAAATGTGATATAGCAGGATTATGCTGAAATGGGGTTGAGTACAGATGTCAGATTCAGGATGAGAGTGTTCAAGAGTCTAGGGGTCAGATGTATGACCCTTTATTGCACTCGCAAATGGGCGATTGGCCCGTTTGCGACCGCAAAAAAGGGTCCTGGCATGTACAAACTCTATTTTGCGAGTCACTGACTCCCAAAATAGCGTTTGCGACTCTCGCTATTAGGAAGGGGCATCCCTTCCTTATAGCGAGTTCCAATGCCATTTACTATTGTTTTGCGACCGCATTTGCGGCCGCAAAACACTCGCAGTTTACCACCTACTTCAAGTAGGTGGTAAACCACTCGCAAACGGGAAGGGGTGCGAGTGTGTGCGAAAATATTTTTTAAGAGGAGGCTGTGATCCCAGGAACATTGCCTGCCCTTAAAATATGAAACAGAAAAATTTCAATTTTGTTTTTTAAATGCATCCAGTCTTCCTTTAATTTCACGCAATTTGTGACTCGCAAAAGTGAATGGTCGTACATCTGGCCCCTGGGTCTTTGATGTTCCTCTGTGTTCCATCATGTTCAATGATTGCTGGTTGATCCTGTGGGTGGACTTCACCACAACTGCTACTCCTAATACTTAAGACCAGGTCTGGTGCCATTTCTGAAACTTAGAAATCCTGGAGCATATCACCCTGGTCTAGATGGGTTCCCATGATTCTCTCTTAATGTCCCAATGGGAAGTTAATTTTATCTTTAAACCATCACGTCTCTTTTCTCCCCCCAGCTATGCGCATATAGTAAAATGATTGTGTGTGCACATATTAGAACCACATGTCTCTCTTCGGACAATTCTTCACATAACTGAGTTTGTTAAGAAAATGTATTCATTTTAGATAGAGGTCTCCAGACACTGCAGCAGGAAACAAGATTATTGTTTTCCTTTAAATTTATCTGTCAGACCTGGAACCTCTCTCGTCATCCTCCCTGATATTCAACTCATTGTTAGGTATTAAATTCTCTTCTAGCCTCACTCCATACTCGCACGATCTCCTCCTTTATTGGAACCAAGGCAGTTTATTATGTGCATTTTACATACACCAACAAAAGCTAATTTGCATTCCTGTGCCTGTACCAGTCTCCACTGCTCCCTTTCTTTATGTTCAACCCAACTCCCTTCCCGCACATCTTACCTTACTTTGAAACCACCTTATGTCCCCTTTATATGACTCCACATGTTTAATCCCATTTTGCCCTTTCGCTCTCTAGTGCAGTGCACTATAAATTGTCTCTTTCGTCTCCTGCATTTCTTTCTTAATTTGCGGTGAATTGTCCTTTGTTTCCCGCCTTTCTTCGTCATCTCTATTTGTATCCTGGCCACTGCCCTCTCTATTCTTCTCCAGCTTCTCGCAGTACTCTACATCAGCATTTGAGTAGCTTATAAAAACGACCAAAAGAATGTAACATTATCTTAAGTGGCAGATAAAAATGAGAAGCTATTACTGCTTAGCAATCAATAAGTAAAGATTAAATTACATGATTGGTTTCGACATCTTAAATAAATGGGTGAAAAGCGAATCTGGGGGCAAACCTGTACATTTTATATAAGCAGAAGTTATTTATTTATCACAATAAATTATAATTTTACACTCACATGCATCCTACAATAACGTTGTTTCCAGTTCAACTAAAATATTAAAATTATAAATACAGAGCAAATCATACTATGTTACTATCATAAATATATACCCTCTCCTTACTAATACGAATCTTCTTATGTAATTGACAGCACTGCAATCTGATATAGCTCATTAGATGGTCTACGGTAGGGAGTTGAGACAAAAGAGAGATACTTTGAGAAATGACTGAGCGCCTTGTACAAAATGAAGGCATCTGAAGGCTTTACAAATGAAACGGTGAGCAGACAGAGCAGATGGTAGCTCTCTACACGCCAGAAATTGTAATTGAGCCTTCATAGTTTGTTATTTTATGAAATGCAAGTAATTCAGAATTGTGGAAGATTTTATTTGCTGAAAACTGACATAAACCATGTATAAGGCGGCCAGTTTATTACTGTAAATGCAAAAGCAACGTATGTAGATTTATGTGAGTCTATATCCATAGAACAGTATTACAGATCTTATTTTTAACCCTGGGCGGAGTTCGCGGAGTTGCACTACGCGGAACACCGCGAAGTGCATAAAAAACTCATCGCACTACACAGAGCTCCGCGAGCGGCGGCGTATGATAGAAAAATGCTGTTCGCGGTGATTGCACAGTGCCGGATCTCGTCCGCACTGTGCAATCATTGCAAACAGCACCATGCACAGCGCAAGCTTTCCTTTTCTGCCGCTCGAGTAGATTTTTACTCGAGCTGCAGCTTTCTCAACGTGGACGGGCAGTTTCTCAACACGAGCAGTCGCGAGCATACGCAACCACTCGCAATGAGAAACCAGATCCCCCCGCGTTGAGAAATCTCGCCGGGATGTTGATTTTCCACGCTCGCGCTCGCCAACTTGATGTTGACGATCGTGAACGAGGAAAAATCTCGCCGGGAGGTTGATTTTCCTCGCTCGCGGTCGCCAACTTGACGTTGACGAACGCGAGCGAGGAAAAATACTCCGCTCCGCACCGCGAAGCAGAGTTTTTCGGAACTCCGTGATCTCCGCATAACGCGGAGTGCAGAAAACTCCGCAAACTCCGCGAGCGGAGCGGAGTTCACCGCCCAGGCCTACTTATTTTGCAAGAACGTTCATTTCGTTGTCCTCAGAATGCTAGTTCAAAATCATCAAGCTGAATGAATCATAAAGTAAGTCAATGGACCTTATTCACAAAGGTATATTTACAGCTACATGTTTAAATTTACTCTTACGCTTTGTAATAAATGTACTACTTTTGGCTATTTACTATTTCCAAGTGTTCATTTACTAAAAATGCCCTAATTATGGGTTAAGGGCTAAATTCTGATCCCTATGCCCCTATCCAAACACATTTTCACAGAGATCAGAATTATAAGATGAGCGATAATTACCACACCTTTGCAGTTTTCCCCTGATAAACTCCGGCAGGTTAAACATGCAGAAAATTGGTGGGTGGAAAGGTTCTGAAAAAAGGAAAACATTAGGTATTTGGTGTGTTAAAAAGTATTTCTGCATGTTATGCCTCATTTTCCTTTTGACAACTCAGAATAGGCGGTATTTACTACATGTGGTAAATGCCTAATCCTGGGTTAATGGTATTTCCTAATTCTAGTAAATACCCCTCCCTATTCCGACAAACTTGTAATGAGGGCCAAAGTGTATACTTACATGTCTCTCCCCCCAAAACAGGAAGTGGAGCCATATTTAGAAGTTTAAAGTTAATATAAGTAACTTTTCACAGGACATGTAGGTGAAGGTCTGTACTACCAGGGCAGTGATCTCCCTATGATAAACTATAGGGAAATTAAAAAAGTTTATTAAACTAAAAAAAGGTAAGCATTTTTATTTTTAAAATGTATGTAAATTAATTGTCTATACTTTTTTTAAATATAGGACAATAAAAATTGCACAGCACTATTAACTTCATCTCAAAGATTAATTAGAAAACAATGCTGTCCTAAACTAAAATGTTTACTTTTATTTTTAAGTATTACTAATTACTAGGAGTTACATATAGCTTTAATTTCAATTAATTTCATTATTTAAGAAAATAGCTATCTTTGCTTTTAAATTAGAAAAGTTTATTCAAATGTTTTATATTTTTTTCAGATATACTTTTTAAAAATAAATGTATTCTATACATTGTTTTTATAAACTGTCTAAAGAAATTAACTAATTTTAGCATTATTTCTTATGGAGTTCTATTTTTAGTTGCTGCTGTTATTATTTTGTATGGTAGGATGTTTCAGTATCAGTGGTTGGTGAGCTGTAGTGTTGGATTTACTCCAGGTAGTAGTTTTAGAAGTGCAGTTTGTGAATATAAACTGGCTTACTCTTTTGTGAAACGGTGCCAGTCCCTCCCTTAAACCCTCCTTAGCTCTCGCTAAACTCCTGCTTACCCCCTTAAAACCTTCCTTTTGGATTACGTATTCCCAGTTTTTGAACCACTCCCTATCCCTTCCACATTTACTACTAAGGGGTCAATTATGATGTTGTTTGAAGGGCTCCATATCGGATTCATGTTTGCCGAATCCGATCCGGAGCCCTTGTTTCCGACCGAATCATACACACCTCCCAACGACCGAGTACGATGCCTGGAAACCGGTAGAACTGTCCGAATCGGTTCCGAAAGGCATTCGGAGAGGTCGCGTCTTTGGGATCCGAATCGTACAGCTCTATGGACTCAGTTTCCAAGCGAGCTAGTACGATGACCGATTCGGACAGCCATTCGATTCGGTTTCTCTGGAATGAATCGGCTGCCGGAATCTGTCTTTGGGGCCCCATAGCAGGCTCCCCTTCACCTGGGGCCCTCCGAATCAGGCCCGTGGGGGTACCCAAGGGCCCCCCTTTCAAACCATGCACAATGTGGCAGGCACCATGGGGTGCCCGCCACAGGGTGCACGATTTTCCCCAGCCACCCCTTTCTTCAATGGGAGCCTGTGTTCTCGTTCAGAACACAGGTTCCCATTGAAGTCAATGGGAGTTCGACCGAATCGTATCCGGAAGCATCCGGATACATCCAGTGGCGTAAGGATAATTGAGGGGGGCCCCCTGCAAGGTACGTGGAGGAACCCCCTACGGACTCTATCAGGAGCTCTCTGGCTCTCCGGCTGAAGTGCTGTGCTGAGGGGGCCCCCTGGAACTTGAAGCCCCCCTGCACTGCAGGGGTTGCAGGGGCCTGTGTTACGCCCCTGGATACATCCAAATCGCCCGGTCAGACTTCCCCGATCTGATTTGTCCGGAAAGCATTCCGGGACCGATTCGGTAGGAATGCTTTCCAAACGAGATTGGAATTGGGCCCTTAATTGAAGACTTAAGTGTGAGAAGTAATTGGGGTGGATAACTCCACACAGAAAATGTAGGAGAGGCAGAGGTCTTATATGGTAGGTTTGTGAGTAGCATTTAGTAGAACATAGGTAGAACTATTGTAGTACTACTACACATACTAGAAAACACAGTTTGTGAGTAGGACCCTGTGATTACAACATCGCTGTGGCATGCATGTTAAGACGTAAACCCACCCCTGGTTTTCACTACATTGACATTGTGGTGTTAATTCTCAAAGAGTTAGAAAATGGCACAAGACACTGAAAACAGATTTAGATTGGAAATCACTTTTTCTTGGCTACTTAGACAAATAATTAATGGTTACAGGGAGCACATGTATGTCTAGACATGGGTAACATGCTTGCTGTGCTACAGGATGCAAAGTATAACTCCCTGAAAAGGTCTAGGTAAGTCGAAACTTGTTTGGAATTGTTTGTGTTCTCCCCCTGGAGTGGACCTGGTCTGCAAGTACAGGCTGGGCTATTTATATTAGAGCAGGACCAAGTTTGGTTTGCATGTACCTGGCCTCTGTCTAGAGTGGCACAGTGTGAAAAAAGCTATAGACTGGAATGAGGCCCTAGTGATCATCAATTGCTGAAATTAATTTAAGCATTCTTTCCATCGCTTTTTGGTTTGCTGTAGTAGATGCTATATACTCAATGGGTCTGTCCAGATGTGTGTCCCTTGATCTCTGTGCCATAGGACTTAAGCTATAACTTGCTGAAGAGGTCTCATAGACTGAAACTGGTCTTGGGTTGCTTGTGCTCCCATCTGGACCTGGCGATTTGGGCTTGAAAGTTTATATTGTAGGAGGACCATGGATGATTTGATTATGGATGGTCTTTGTCTTGAGATGCAGTTTGATTCACCAAAAGTGGACAGGAGTGTGGCAAGAATGATTGTCTGTGGTTGAGATTAATTCAAACAGTCCATTCAACACATTTTTGTTTGTTGCAGTAAACACATAAATGCAATGTGTATGCCCAGACGTGGTTCACATGGGCAAGGTACCACAGGACTCAAGCTATTCCTCACTGACAAGGACTAAGAATTTGAAACCAGTCTGGAATTGCTTATGACATGGCCTTACAGTTCAGGCTGGACTTTTCCAATAGGAGAAGGATCTATACTGATTTTCATATGGATTGTTAGACTTGGCATCCATAGAGTGGTGTTTCCCCAGACGTTTTGTCTTTTAGCTCCTGTTTTGATGATTCTCTTTTTGTTGGCCTTAGGACTCTGAGCACTTTACCACTGCTAATCAGCGCTAAAGTGGATGTGCTTCTTCCTAAACATGATGACTTTGGGGTATACCTGATTGGCATATTTGATTTACTGTTAAGTCCCTTGTAAAGTGGTATACCATAAACCCAGGGCCTGTATTTCAAATGCTACTAGTAGGCCTGCAGCACTGATTGTGCCACCCACAAGTAGCCTTTCCATCCTGTGTCAGGCCTGCCAATGCAGTTTACTGCCACTTCGACTTGGCATTTAATACTACTTGCCGAGCCTTAAACTCCCCTTTTCATCCCCTAAGGGCAGGGTGCCAAATAAAAGGTAGGAAATGTACCTGTATGTTTTACATGTCCTGGTAGTGACAAACACCCAAATTCGTTTTTCAGTACTATGAGGCCTGCTCCTCTTATAGATTTGCATTGGGAATTCCTTAAAATACTTTTAAGCTGTAATTTGTGATTGCAGAGGAGTAGCTGCTTTATGTTTTATGTCTTTGGATTGATGATAAGAAATCCTGTTCACTGGTAAAGTGAGATTTGGAATTACTAGTTTAGGAGTCTTAGAAAGTGGGCATTTCTCTGCTTTTAGCTCTTTGTGTGCCTTCCAGCCTGTCTCGAATGCATGTCTGGGTTTGGGTAACAGCTTCACTTTGTGCATTTCTTCTAGACAGCTTCACTCAGCTGCATCTGCATTCATCTGCACACTGGTGGGTCTTCCTGGGTAGAGGGGAGGGGAGGAACTGACATATACACTTCAATAGGTAGTGTACTGCCCTCACACAAAGCACTGATCAACCCCCAGGGTTAGCCTGGCAGACAGAACTGGGCTGAAAGGGCACCTGTGCACTTCAAAGACTTTTCTTTCAAGTCACTTCCACTTCAAAGGCATTTTAGGGTATATATACTGGGGCTCTGACCCCCTCTAATCAGACATTTTGTGACCTGTAACCAGACTTTGGTAGCTCTATATCTGCATGTTGCCAGAAGAAACTGATGTGCTGCCAGGAGGGAAAGACACTTTGCTAACTGCTTTGCTGTGTTGGCCTGCTGCTTGCTGTGCATTGTCCTGTGCTGCAGGAGGGACTTCCACTATGCTACCTGCATTGTGTTGCTGGCCTGCTACCTGCTGCCTACTGCTGTGCTTTACTCAACTGCTTTCCAAAGGATTGTTGACTTGCCCCCTGCTTTGCAAAATCTCAGGGCTATCAAAGGCTTCACCAGGTTACCGGTGCCATGGAACTCTGCCTCTCATGATTCCAGCAGCTGTGCCTACAACACTGATCAGAGCATGCCTGATAGCCAGCTGGTTCTCCTAAAGATTGAGCACTTTAATTAGACTCCACACCATCACTCCAAACTGCAGCCACCCACCACCCCGCATGTGTGAAGAGCAGCCCAGTGCTCCTATCGAGCTACGAGCTCGAAGCTATAGAACCCAACCCTTCGATCCCCCGAAAGAAATGACAAGTGGTGCACTTTGCAAGGACCTGCGCTTTGTGCAAAGAAACCAGACACCTCGAGGCAGCGAGCAGAGCATGCTGGACACGCCCCCGGCCTGATGTGTTGCCGAGGTGACACAGTACCCATGACCAGTAGCAGTCCGTGGTAGGAGTGCCGGCCGGGCGGTGACATGGGGCGAGGGAGGGGCAGGGTGGGGGGTAGTAAACCACGGATTACGGCCGAATACAGGAAAGTAAACATTTAAATAAATAAAACGAATTTCGTTGCGCGCACTGCATCGCATTTGGCAATGCAGCGCTCACAACGAAATTCGTTTTATTTATTTAAATGTTTACTTACCTGTATTCGGCCGTAATCCGTGGTTTACTACCCCCCACCCTGCCCCTCCCCCACCCCACCCCACGTCACCGCCCGGCCGGCACTCCTACCACGGACCGCTACTGCCCATGACATCAGCAATGCTTCAGTTCACTAGCCTGGATGAAGGATCAACCCTCTGTCTTCTACATCGGCAGCCCCTGCCAGAGCAGGCTCTACACCACGTGTGCCACCTGAGTGGTCTGAGGATAGCTTTGCAGCTCTGCTCTGTCACCCCTGGGTTGGGCTCCCAAAACAGTGGCGGCCCTCCTAAACAGGCACTGTGTCACTGTGGCAGGAACTGGGAGCTTTCCCTCCTGCCCCTCTGGTCTCAAGGAATCATCTTGGAGCTGCTAGTAAATAATGCTAGAGCTCCACTTCTTGACCCTAAAACCGTAAGTAAATCTCGTACACACCTACTACAAGGTCTTTGTCGTTTCCTCCCAATTTAAGGTGATCGACAACCCTGTGTCAAGCAAGAGGGCTGTTTAAGTAATGCTTTTATTGTAAAACTTGAAACAGCATAACTTGAGAAGTAAACATGATTTTTATCATTCTGACCATTTCCCTACAGGACAGCAAGTATTGTATTTAAAAGTGCATATCTTGAAAAGTATAAACTATTTTTTTATCGGTTTGGCTTTAATGTGTTTACAATATAATTTTTTTATGAACCTGTTTAGAGTCTTTTTGTGGTGTATTCACTCTGTTACTGTGTGTCTGTGTTGTATAAAACTTTGCACATTGCCTCTTTTGATAAGTCTTTCTGCTCTGCTGCAAGCTACAAGAGGGTGAGCACAGTTTATCTCAGTTGTGTATCTAGTTTACCCTGACTAGAGTAGTGGGTTCTTCCGGGCATGGGGGTATACCTTAGTCAACCAGAACCCCCTTTCTAACATGGATGTTCTCTGCATAAATTGGGAATGTGGACAATAAATAATACACTGCAATGTGACCCATCGATTGACATTGGCTCAGATTAATTCAAGTATCCCTTCCATCACTTTGTTGCTTAATGCTATGTTAAGCACATTTGGGTATGGTATATAAGCGTGAAATTGTACTGGTTGTTACTTGGGATGATGAGAGGCTATGGACCTGCTGTTGAAGTGACAACACTTAAGCAACTAAACAGCTATTTTTTGTGACTATGATGATGCCATTGAGTATGTCAAATGTATTTTGTTTATTTATAGTGCAGTACAAATTTATCTAGGTAAATATATCTATATATGCAGTTGAGGTTGGAACTGTAAGCCAATTGTATGTCTTTGGTTCTGTTACATGTGTGTGAGTGTTCGAAGATGATGCCAGTGGGAGAGAGAAGAAGCCAAAGAGTGCCATATGGGTCAATGTGATTAGTGAGTGGCAGGGGATTGCTGGGGATCCTTAAGAGAGTAAAGGTATGATGAGTGCTTGGTGGGACAAGAGGTGGAGCAAAAGTGCTTATGGAGGCAGAGGTGGTGAAGACAATTGCATTGGTAATGCCCAGAGGCAGTCGTCATACTTGACCAACTCAGACAAGAGAGGGTGGAGACGCAGTGATCTGTAAATTATACACAGTTGCAAACTGAGTACAATAGATGAATATGTATTGTATTGTAATTGCATTTATATAGCGCTTACTACCCCTGACGAGGAGAATGAATCGCTTTTTCAGCGAGTATCAAGCTACTCCGGAAACCATAAAGGATTAGTGGTGAATTAGTATAGTGAAATATGAAAGTAATTTGAGAGGTGGATATGTTAGTCAGTTATTTGGATTGAGAAAGATAGTGGAGGGATAGAAGTGGGAAAAGGTTTGCATTTATATAGCACTTGCTACCCCTCATGAAGTGTTGAAGTGCTTTTTCGGCGAGTAGCACGCTTCTCCAGAACCCATAAAGGATTAGTGGTGAATTAGTATAGTGAATTATAAAACTCCTTTGAATGGTGGAGGATATGTTAGTCAGTTATTTGAATTGAGAAGGATAGTGGAGGGATAGAAGAGGGAAAAGGTTTGAATTTATATAGCACTTGCTACCCCTCATGAGGTGTTGAAGCGCTTTTTCAGCGAGTAGCACGCTACTCCGGAACCCATAAAGGATTAGTGGTGAATTAGTATAGGGAAATATGAAAGTAATATGAGCACTGGATATGTTGGTCTGTTATTTGGATTGAGAAAGATAGTGGAGGGATAGAAGAGGGAAAAGGTTTGCATTTATATATTGCTTGTAATGTACCAGTCATGCAAAAGTGGCAAAGGTATTCTAGCTGAATTGGTACACTCTAGGGTCCAACCCCTTTCAACATATTGATGTCAAATTTTATACACCTATAAATATATATTGAACTTGATAGTAATTCATTAGATTTGAACCTGTTTTAGGAAAGACAAGTTTGTTAAAACAATAAAACTAATGACAATGCATAGCGGAAGCTGAATATATTCTGTGCGAATTATGGGATATACATTTGTGAGATTAATTCATTTGAGAGGTAAATTATAATATGATACTGCAGAACATGTTTCCACTATTTTGATGTCCTTATAGGCACAGTCTGCCATCCGGGTGGTATCTGTCATTGTCCCCATTTACACAAGAGGCTATTTCTCAGGTGAGCTGTTAAAGTTACTGACCATACCAGGACCGTTTTTAGGTTTCGCCTCCACAGCCCTTGGGCTGTGCTTGAGAAATCTATTGTTTTTAATATTAACTTAAAAGGGGCTTACATCCCGCCTCCTCACTTTCCTGGTTTCTCATTGGTTTCTGTGTGTGCCACTTACCTTTCCTCCATTTCTATTTCATATTTTCCTGCATTTACCAATGCTTGTTCCTCATCTGCTTCTCTTATCAGTTTCCCGCAGCCGAAATACTGTTAACATCTGCTTTGGTGGAACTATATTTTCATGAAGTTTTGCCTTTTACTTTTGCAGCATATTTGCATAACAATTTAACACCCAGAGGAGAAATTAAGCCATTTGCATAGAATCACAGGATGTTGCGCGGCACAGCCGAAACTCGAACCAGGGATCCCCAGCTCTCGAGTCAGCAGCTCTGGCCACCGCGCCACATCCTCTCCACTCCTGTGTTATGTCAGGGAGTTCTTTCCTTCTCCCGGACGATGATTGATGAATACAGCTCTTTATTCAATACATAGACGAAACCAATGCATTACCAATGCTTGTTTCAAAGGGCTTTGCTCATGTGACAAATGTGGCTGCAACTGTCATAATAGTTTGACTCACTGAAAGAGAAACACATGCTGAGTGAGCAAAGTTGCAGAATGAATTCTTTATAGAGAGAAAAAGAGCTCAAAATAGTACATTTTTAGACTCTTAATACAAATGGTCCAGTCCATTCTGACTTGTGACAGTCATCGCGGCACATACTGGAATTTTTAAGTAATGTGGAAAAAATATAAGATAATCATTCTTGCATTTTTACCCAGGACAATTTTCTCAGTTTAAATCTGCTGTAATTCACGGGAGGAAAAACGACCCGTAAACTACTCATACGTGGTGTGGAAAGTGACAAAATCGGAATGCTCTTCCCCACTATTGTTAAACTCATAATTGTAGATATTTATTAAACTTGATAAATAATGATTCCTAAGAGTTATTTATCAAGGGTGATAAATATTGCATCAAACACCAGGCGAATCATAATTAAAATCTAAGAGTTAATATAGCAAATATGGGCTGATTCACGACATTTCACGAACATTTTTGCAACCTCAATTGATGCTACAAAAATAAATATTTGGGGGCATATTAGCAAGACCGGCGATAAAATTATCGCCGTTTTAGCGGCAGGAAACTGCCGCTAAAACGGCGATAATGGGCTTGATAATATGCGTTATAGAATTCCAATAGAAGCCCAGGTTAGATGTCCTGCACATCTAACCTGGGCTTCTATTGGAATTCTATAACGCATATTAGCAAGCCCATTATCGCCGTTTTAGCGGCAGTTTCCTGCCGCTAAAACGGCGATAATTTTAACGTGGGTCTTGCTAATATGCCCGGTAGTTTTAGGGAAGGAACGGGGGCGTTGGAGTCCATTGCAATGTCAAGTGATCACCCATAGATGTTTATGTATTTTGGTCTATCATAAATATTTTGCAGGACCTTTAGACCCTGGAAAAACAGCCAAATATACTCCTGTGAAAATAGGACTATGGACGTTATGTAAGTATTGGTGTATGAGGAATATTTATCCAAAACTGATGTATTCCTCATCCATCAAACGGTTTCTGACAGGAGGAGTCTCTGCTCACTCATTCCTTGAAAACGTATAGCCAATAGTTCGACCACCATAGGGCACCTCTGCTATAGATCTAGAGAATGTGCGACCTAATTAGAACACATGCTTTTTTTCCAGTTGGTGACTGTCTAGTAAACCATGTTGATAGTGAATTTAAAACAGAAAAAAATGTCTCTGGCACACAGGAAAAAATTTCCTGTGTGTCAGTGACGTTTGCTATTTTTTTTTCCAGTACGAAACCCTCAGTTTGGAGGGCTGTTTCCGAAAAGTAAAATATGCCATAAAATGGTGGTGACCAGTCTCACATTTTCAATGAAAATGTTTTCAGTGTATCGGCTGGAGCGCTTTAGGTGACAATTCTCCACAACAGCAGTGCAGCGGAGAACTTAGACTATGATGGACGATGTACAATCGGGCTGGCAAGTAGATTGGGTACCATCTATCATTTTCAAAATGAGGATCGAAGTGCACCTCGATGGTAGAAAAGGAAAGCAAACAACTCCAATATGTTATATATGTGGAGGAGATCTTCCATCTGAAGGATATTAAAGGTACCTATGAATATGCAGATCTATGCATCATTTACTTATGTAAGTTGGCCATCTAGTGAAAAAAATGTGTATGAATACGTTTTGCATAGTTGGATCACTCCTGGAAATCTTCAACTGTTGTAAAACTCAAGAAGTAATCCTGAGATTTTCTGTAAATCCGCTAAAGTCTGTTCTAAAGGTAGCAGTTGCCATGTGAGAGTATATTTCTGACATTGTGCAGCAAGCCTTTGAGATGTGCTCTTCAGAAGAATTTCATTCCATACACATCATGAAAGTTCTGTACACTTGTCAAATTTTTCAACCAGACAATGCTCGAACAGCTGTGGCAAAATATTGAGAGATAATATTAACTGGACTTAAACCCTTTAGCTGTACATACATAGATTAAATTAATAAAATAATAAAAAATGTGCTCTGTGTTCATTATTTGGCATTCTATTTGAAATGTATCAGAAAAAGCAGAAGCACAATACCGAGTATTTCTGCAAGCTGAGCCTTTTGTTAGTTTATACGAGTGAAATCCAAGGCTGATGTCCCTTAGAAATTTGAGTAGCTATATGTTACTGAGCAATAACATACTTCATTGAACTTTCGTGCCACCACGTTGCTAAAGCAATATAGAGAGAGTTGCATGATATTTGATAATAAAAGTGGGCTTCTTAGATCAAGAAAATAATTAAAAGTTGTGTTCAAATGTTTTGCAGGTATTGCTGCATATTTATGAGAACTCTGGTACAATGTAATCAGAAAGTTCTGCTAATTAATTTACTCTGCAATGCACAAACATTCGACATTGAGTTAAACAAGTTGTCTTCAATAGATTAATTCATGTCAGTCTAATAGATTTTTCTCCGATTGTACATTCCAAAAATTAGAAATTGTGTTTCATATCAAAGAAAATTAAAACACTTTTGCAGAAAGCCCAATTGCCATACTGACTAGAACTAGAGCATAATATCTCCCTAACTTTAGAAGGAGAGATCAACCTTGTTATTTGTCACGTTTTAAACATATAGAGGTAAGTCATGAAGAAAATGCAGCTGTCACAAATAAGTGTAATTATAACAAAAATAATGGAATGAACGAAAATGACATGAGCGATAATTCCATAAATGAAGTTTAAAACAAACCTGTTTGAAACTAGTGCCTTTATCACAAATAACAGTGTAGTCATGGCCTTAGAATGTGCAAAGCTGGTGTTACGCAAAGGGTGTCTTGAGGTTTCCCAACTATTCGCAAACTGGTAGATTATGGAGTTTCTGGGATTTTTTTTACTATGCACTCATGTGATGTTCTTTTAGGGAGTTAGTGGTAAGGATAACTAAGAAGTATTTTCTATGTATACCTTGCATAATCTTTTTCTCCCAGTAGCTCTGTAATCCGTAGCAAGCAAGCATTTGGAAGCAGGACCAGCTCTAGGGCGGTGCAATCGGTGCCACCGCACCGGGCGCTGACTTTGGGGGGGGGGGAGGTGCCTTGTTTTCAAATATATTATGGATTTAAAAACACCTGCTGCACCATTTCTTGCTTCCAGCAATTTGCAGGCACCAATAAAAATGCCAAGGTAGGTCTGTTGATTAATGTCACTGCTAGACAGAGATGGAGTTTTGTCCAGTGAAAGTTTTGACTCATCATAAAGTAATACAGTGGATTAACGTGGCTGCTGCAAAGAACGTGTACCACGCAGATCACAGTAGTGCATATAACTGCATATAAGCTTCTTTTCTCAGAGAGATACTTTTGTTACTTGCAGTTTATAAATTAAAATCCTAATATAGCACAATGAGCTATTAACTGTCATCAAAGAGTTGCGTGCAAACTGCAAGGGATAGGTCGGAACGTAATGTTTTTTTCCTCCCAGTTCTTCATTTTCCTAATGTTGCAAAAAGGGTTCATTTGGGCAGAAAAACACCTTATTAGCAAAGCCAATCCCTCAAGCATGGTGTTACTTTTTTAATTCAGATTTTGTGCTTTTCCAGACTAAACACTCTTAAACTATACTTCCTACCTGTATGGATGACATGTGACTCCTACACTTTGTAGTCCTTAGGCTTGTGCAAAATTTCGTATACACTCATTTACACATGTATGATTCATTGTCTATGTGTAATGTGTGTGACGTAAGGCGCTCTGAGACCGTACATTGGTATGAGTAGCGCTACAGAACAAAAGAAAAGCAAGAGAGTGGTTATGGAGACTCGAGGGGCACTTTTAAAGGGTGGTAGTGATAGAATCTGTGAAGGAGGTCCTTGGGGGGCACCAACAAACATCGTCGTACCAGATGCCACCAGCGCTAAAGCCTGCCCTTTTTGCAAGAGAGTGCCTACTTTATACATGTTTGTCTCTTGACTGACTGCAGAGTGGTCACTCACAAACGAAAGCTGAGTGGGATGACTAGGTGCATGCACAGTTGTCAAAAATTTGATTCCATTATAAAAAAGGATTGCAAGGGTCCAGATTTTCACATGGAAATTCGCTGTCCTAGAACTTTTCAAGGCTTAGGGACCCATTCACAATCTTCATTTTGTAGTATGTTTACCAGTACTAGAAAATACTGCTCACAAATCTACATGCAGAGATATCCACCTCCACGTCTCCTTATTTTTTGACATGTTGGTGTATGTTTTTGCAGTAAATATGGGAGAGACAGAGAGGAGTGGCTGAGAAATAGGCAATATTTATGATAAATGGGAGGGGTTTAGGGAGGAGTAAGGAGGGATTAAGAGTGGACAAGGGACAAGTTTAGAGAGAGACATGCACCCACCAACAAAAGAATAGGCCGATTCCTAGTCAGAAACGTCACTTTATAGTTACTACAGATGGAAATGACCCAAAACAATTTTACATGTACTCCTGCTCAGACCTGCAACATGTCTAGTACCAAACATCACCAACCACTGCAAAGTGGGCAAAGTGGGAATTAACAAAGTAGGCACTTACAATAGAACCCCATTGGAAATAATGTCAAAATAAATAAATGTATTTCGACTTTTTAGAAATGCATATAAATCTAATTTAATGTTACACAATTACCTATAAATGCAAAATAAATAGAAGTTTATTTTATATTATTTTAATAAACCTTTTCTATAAAATAAATGTTCTTTATATTTTATTAATTCACATTCATTCTATCCATAACCTTTAGTGCTTTTCAATACATATTAAATAAATAAAACATTTTATTTGAGGTGGGTTTTTTGAAGAAATATTTAAAAAATGTGTTTTTAAAAGTTTCAAATATTAAAAATTTAAATTGTAAATGTATTTATATATCGCCCACGACCCCTGACGAGGCATTGAAGTGCTTTTTTGGTGAGTAGCACACTACTCAGGAACCCAAGATTAGTAGTTAGCAGATTTAGTAGGTTATTAGAATTTGGTTATTTTTTAGTTTTTCTTGTGCATTTGTTGTGTTAGGTTTTGGTCCTTGATTTCTTGTATGTTTAGTAGAGTTTGGAGTAGGGATACAATGTTGATACGATGTTAGGAATGGATTTGAAAAGGAGAGCTTGGAGCAGGGATAGAATGATAGGAATGGATTTGAAAAGGAGAAGTAGAAAGTTTCTTTTGTGAGTAGTGTCAGTGTGTCAGTTAGTTAGATGGCATTGCTGAAAAGGAGGAGTGAAAGTTTGAGCAGGATGTTTGGGAGGTCATTGTAGTCAGAAAGGTTTGGGATGACTCAGAGGGAGGAGAAATGGGACAGACGCAAGGGATTTTTATTTTTTATATCAAAATGTAAATAATTTTTACATAGATATGTGTATATATATATATATATATATATATATGTATGTAGTCGCGCTGTCCACACGTGGAAGCGTCCCTTTGGTGCACTGCCAAATTCCAAATGGAAATCAAAATTCAATCATTTGATCGAAGATTCAAAATTAATACAATGGATTTCTTCAATTAAATTTATTCTCTTCAATATAACTTTTCATCAAGTCGACATTCCAATGGGTTCATATCATGTAGTCGATGGACACTCTATATAGGTCAATGGTATGCTTAAATCGAATTTGAATGAATCCCCAATGCATTTCGGCCATTTTTCTGCCCTTCATCAGGGGGTATATTCCTTAGCGATCCCATTTAATCACAGGACCTCGCGTCCTGCCTCGATGAAAGTCGCGACTCAGTTAAAAGTTATCCTCAACATTGAACCATCTGTATTAATTCATCTCTGAAATTATCTCTAATATTTGCTAGTGAAACTTTTTGTTTGCTCCTCTGCTTTGCTTGCATCATTTAATACTCTATCATAAGCAGATTTACCTTTCTTTGAATGAAAATAGATTGACCACATTAGCGTACTATATGCCTTAACACTGTGGCACAAAAAATCTATATAACAGACTGTTTACTTTTAGAATATCTTGTCCTTGCTTTTAAAATGCTTGCAAGCTTTTTTTTCATGTGCTACCAGCACGTGTTTCTCTTTCAATACTGAACTCAATTTGTCTTTTTTGATCTGTACCTTTTACATTGCTTGTTGACCTGTTAATCTGTGTTTAGTCCTTTCAACAGTCTTTCTCTCTATATATTACAATTTACTGACCCTTTGATGTACCATCAACCTCTTGGATAACATGGCGAACTAACAAGCTTCAGATTGCAACATTTAAAGATATCAGTTAGGGACATTTGCTTGCTTTTCTTAGTCTTTATTCCTACCCAAATGTCAATTCTTCTCTTATTGTTGTCTGTAATATTATCTCCGCAGGTACTGGGATTTTTCTCTTGCAAAGTATGACATAGGATCTCCGAGGACCAAAGCCAGGACCGCAACAACTCTCAAATAAGTGTAGAACGTAAGGTTTTTTTACTATGTATTTTCCTTGTCAGACGCAAAAGGGACAGTGATACTTCCCTTGATTTCTAAAAGAACTTGAGATTGGCTGTTGCTTGAGACCTCACAAAAGTTTACATGGTCCTGCGAGATCTCGACATGAATGCAAATTTGAGTGCATTCATTAATAAGTGTGCTGCCCTGCTGCAAGTCCCCCCTAAATCAGGAAAGGTGGCAGCGAATCTGTGGCCTCATGGGTAGAGGGTGGGGTCATGGCCAGTGGAGACCCAGTGAAGGATTGACAAGTGGATGCATCAAGTGGGTTCACTCTGGTCCAAGATTTTACCTTCTGAATTAGTCTTTGAAATGGAAGTTAAAATAGCCCAGCGGGCAAGGTTGCAGGCCGTTTTTGACCGATGTCCTCTGAAGCTGAATAGCAAGGGATGAGGTCCAGCTAGAGCCATTGGTTTTGATGGGAAAAGCTTAGAGTGGGAGAAATTCAAATTCTGTGGCCCATGAAGTCCATGTGTTGAGCAGATACTTTTTGTGTCTTTGCCCAGTCAAGATTTCTACCTTCAGACTTAGGGCCTGATTACGAACTTGGACTGGATACTACGTTACAAACATGACGGACATCCCGTCTGCCAAATTACAATTTCATAATATCCAATGGAACTTGTATGTCACGTTTGTGACAGAGTATCCCATCCGCCAAGATTGTAATCAGGCCTTTAATGTTTTTTATTGAGCTTAAAATCTTTCAGCAGGGTAATCATGAATCTATAACCAACAAAGATGCATGAAAATTGGTCACCTTTGCTTTGAGTTCCAAACATTTCAGAGTTTTTAGAGAAGCTCATTGGACACTTTTAAAGCTGCCGGTTGCTCAGGGACTACAATTTGGTGGCAGGACTCACTCCATCAGAGTCCCCCAGCAGGGTCTAGTCTGGTTCCAGTTGCTATTGGTCAGGTGGGCATTTCAACAAAAAAGCATCTTGCAGCATGTTGTGTCCTTGTAGACCCAGAGGAGGTCAGTTAACTGACCCTTGAGTCAACTGTCTAGTCCTGGGTACAAGAGGGAGCATGTCCAGCCCTTCAGGTCTCCACACAAGACTCAAATAGCAGGTTGTGTCCGTTTCTGTTCTTCTGCAGAGCCAGAAAGTGTTTAAACTGCTACTTTGGTACCATTTTTGTAGGTTTCACTTGCCAGTGGATAAGGATGATTCCCAGACTCACCCTGACCAATGAGGAAACAATTCCCTGTGGTAACTTTACCAACTTTTGTAGAAGCTCCTGTTTGCCCTACTGCAAACAATCCCACTGTGCCCCTCAATCTCAAAATCTAGCATGAAGAAACCCTTCTCCCTTTTGCAGAGCCTTTGTGCCCACCCAAAGGTGTGGCTAGGGTAATGAGCAGTGCTGTCCTCCTTGGTTACCTCAAACTAGTTCTGAGGGCAACATTCCCCACACTGGATTTGGTGCCTGCCTGAGTTGGAGGACAAAAGTTGAGGCCTTTCTAAATATCACCTAACATTTTTTAAAATATATTTTTATAATGCTTGGGATAAAGCTTACACATATTTTAAGCAGTCGGAATTGAGAAAGAGCCCATTCGATGTAATACAGTTCTAAAAACAGAAATCACACTCTTCACTAGTGCTATGCACATTGTTACATCAAATTAATCAAATTTATAAAACAATACATTAATAAATCCATATAATATCTGTTAGAAATGGGGGTCTCTAGTTAGCAAGGGTTTCCACCTTTGTCCAAGTAGGGACCCTTCTTCCTAGTCAGGGTAAGGGGGATACACTTCTAAAATAACCCCTGCTCACCCCTTGGTAGCTTGGCACAAGCAGACAGGCTTATCTCAGAGCCAGTGTGTAAAGCATGTGTGCAGACATACAGTAATACAGTGAAAACACTTCAAATAGTCACCACCCCAGTTTAGAAAAATAAGTAATCTTTATCTAAACCAAAACAAGACCAAAGCGTCAAAAATCCACAATACAGTACTAAAAATATGACTCTTAAAAGGTAGAAAAAGTTCTGTTCCAAGAAAATGTTGGCTGCAACACAAAGTACCTTGGATGCGTTGAAAAATGAAAGCAAAAAGGGTCGCAGGGAAGGTGATGCATCGGTTCCTTACACTCAGGGAAGGTGATGAGTCGGTTCCTTGCTCCCAGGGAGGTGATGTGTCTGTTCCTTACTGCTGCGCTGGGGAGGTAATGTGTCAGTTCCTTACTGGAGAGGAGGTGATGCGTCAGTTTCTTACTGCGTGGGGAGGTGATGCGTTGGTATCTTACTCCATCCCCCAATGATGCGACAGACTTGATGCTTCGATGGGATGTGGTGCGTGACGATCCGGTGCAATGCGATACGTGAAGACCCGGGATGCACTGCGATGATTTCAGCCCCGGTCCCTCAATCCGTCGGTTCTTCTCCAACAGGGCCTGTGTCAGAATCTGTGCAGTGATCTCGGACGTCGGAGATAGGTGCACAGGATTTGTCGCACGACAGACACCTCAGCTGCGGGCAGGCACTTCGTCGTTTCTTCGGCGGCGGCATGCAGTGGAAAATTCTTCTCGCACCGCTGCGATGCGTCGGAAACAGGCGATGCACCGTTTTTCACAGTTCTTGCAGTTTACAGCCCCAAAACAACCTCCAGAGGTCCAGAACACAGGTAGGCAGTGGTGTCTCCTCCATTGGGGCGTGGGGGCGTTGCCCGACTGCTTTCTCGCAGTGCGAGAAGGCAGAAACATAAAATGGTAAAACTACCATTTTATGTTTCTGCTTCTCGCACTGCGAGAAAGCAGAAGTGCCTGGAGTGCCTGGTTGGGGGCGGGCGGGTGGGCGGTCCTGCTCGAGGCAGGGGGGGAGTGGCTTTGCCCACTGTTGTGGGTACTGACTGTTTGGTCGGCCCCAGGGCCGACCAACTCAGTCATGCGCACTCCCTTTTTCTCTATGTAGGCTGCTGCATGCAGTCATAGCGTTTATAGGCAGTCTCTACAGTAAGAGTGTAAGTAGTGGATGCCGGTAGAGTGACATCCTGTGCGGTCACATTCTATTAAAATTATGACATCCGGTGTAGTGAGCCTGAGACATGACTGTCAGAACAAGAACACTGTCTACAAGCAGCCTCTAACGTCACAGTCTGCGCAGAGGCGGTCCGTAGTGTGACAGTGTGACACTGTGTTTAGGGACATTCTGTCGAGTGACTATAAATGACACCCTGTATAGAGCAGCCAGTGACATGCCAGTCAGTGCGGGTACAGTGGTTACAGGCAGTCTCTGATGTCAGTGTGTGCCGTGGCACTGTGCACCTCAATCCAGAGCAGTACCACATTTTGCTTATCCATAGACCTGCAGTCAAGTCTGACAACCTAACTCTGTTGAGCAGCCCGGGCTCCTTTTCCAAGAGGTATAAGGCGATCCCTAAACTGCTCATGCACCCCAGGCATTCTCGGTAGTGCCCCTGCTCTCCCTGTAGTCAGCACAGCTTTGGAAAGCCTATCACTTAGCTCTCTTGCACTCTGGCCTTGTCTAACTCACTTAGACAAGGCCAGAGTGCAAGAGAGCTGTTGGGGAGGGTGATGAATGAGGAAGGCGTAGAGGTTACGGATCACAGCGAACTGTTCCTTTCAATTGAAGCTGAATTAAAGCAAACAGTAAAAGAAAGGAAGGAAAATGAAGGGGCAGAGGTAGTTCATGAGAGTGTTTATCCGGTAGAGAGGTCCCAGAGCACGGAAAGGCTCTGTCATGCTGTTGGCTCACAGGGCCCCGTGCGCCTGCCAGCACTGGTGCTGAAGTGTAAAGTAACCGCTCTCAAAATTATGCTAATTTTCAATTTCTTTATGCCGCGTTCAGAAAGTGTCACATTTTAACCTGTCAGCAGAATGCCTCGCTTGCCTGGCCCTTCAATGTGGTAGGAGCCAAGAGGAGCATGCTGTGCGCACCGACTGTGCCGGATGCACCAGATCAAAGGAAGCGCCAGTCTGCAGAGCCGCTGCCACTCTTTCTGATATACCTGCTAAAGAGCGCGCGCTCGCTGTGCGTGACACACAGTCTAAGTGAATATGCAGTGTATTAAACATGCTAAAATTTACTTTCAGTGTTTCACACGACTATTCCTGATGCACGTGCTAATGAAGGACCCTATATTTAGCATTTCCCTTCTCTGAGCCCTTTATTTGAGTGTTTTTCGCGTGCTCATTCAGGATTTCCATGTGCTGGGCTGTATTTGTTTACTGCACAAGCTGTAGTCTGGCTGATGGAAAGTTAAAAACTTCCAAATTGATATACAATGGACAACAGGTATATTGTACATGATAATCTTTCCGTTTCTTTGAAGAAACTGTGCGTGCATGTGTTTGTGTGTTTGTGTGTGTGTGTGTTTGTGTATGTGTGTTTGTGTATGTGTGTGCTGTATGTGTGTGTGGGGTTGGCGGTGTGTTACAGGTGCATTATATGGCTTTGCTGGACTGTCATCTTGTCCATGCTGTAGGTGTGATAGGTGAGTTTGGTAGGTGTTTTGACATTCAAGGCCAAATCTTTCCTCAGAGTAGGGGGGTGAGGCTTGCCTTTCTGTGGATATGTGACCTGAAAGCTTTCCTCAACAAAGCTGCCTTCTGATCTTCAAGGACAAAATTCCATTAGTGCAGGTTAGTAGGCCGTGTCCTGAGCTCACTGTGGAAGCTCACACCATGTCTTTGTGGTGTGTCCCCTGGCTGACAGTGTATGGGTCACAGAGTGTATGTGAGGGCTTAGTGAGTGAACTTCACAAGCACACCCGCCATTAGTGTATATTGCTCAGAGGTGCGTGGCACTGGCAGGGCCTAGCTTCAGAAACATTTCTATCTACATGTTGTTGTTATATGACATCCCTTTATTAATGTAATAACTGCACTTTCACAATTGCTTTATTAACCTTCTTGCTTCTCAAATTTGCTTGAAAATGCACCATTTACCCACTCTTTTTTCAAAATTTTCTCGTGGGAGAACCCCCCTTAAGTTTTTCGGGGTCGCACGCTGCGCTCGCTCGCCACGGTGCAATCCGACAGAAAGTTTACTCCCACCACTTTCAAATGTCACCAGCCACCACTGCAGGTAGGTACCTCTCAGCAGGTCAGAACTCCCAGCAAAGGAGTTCAGGGAGGACGGGGGGTGAAGTCTTTGTGTCCCTGAGACTTCAGAACAGGAGGCAAGTTCTATTTCAAGCCCTTGGAGATCTTCCTCAAGCAGGGGACACAGCACACAGCAAAGTCCTTCTCCTTTCCTTGGCAGAAAGTAGCCACTGCAGGCCAACCCCAGACAGCAAAAAGCACAGGGGCAGTATTCCTCCTCAGTTTCTCCAGCTCTTCTCCTTGGCAAAGGTTCCTCTTGATTCCCAGAAGTAATCTTTGAAGTCTTTTCTATCCCCAAGACTTACAACAGGAGGCAAGCTCTACTTCAAGCCCTTGGAGAAAACTCTAACAGCAGGGTGATGAAAGCACAGTCCAGTCCTTTACCTGCCCAAGACAGCGGCAACCACTGCAGGCCAACCCCAACAGCACACAGCACAGGGGCAGTACTCCTCCTCCAGCTTTCCTGGTTCTTCTTCCTGGCAGGTTCCTTAGTTCAGCAGTAATCTAAAGTGCAGGGGTCTGGGCCACACTTTTTATAGCACAAATTCCTTTGTTCTCTGGTGGCAGAGAAGCTATTTGCCCAGCAAAAACAGTTCTGTCCTCTCTGGTGCAGCTGCCTGGCAGGAGGTGGGGACAGGATTCTGTAAGGCAGACAGGGCCTATTCAGGTGCAAGGGAAATCTCCTCCTACCACTCTAAATGCTGACCGGGCCTAGTCAGGTGCTAGTGAGAACTCCTCCCCCTACTCTGAATGCAGCCCAGGTCTGTTCAGCCCAGCCCTGACTCATTCAGGAAAGGCAAGACACACATCAACCCCACCCGGTGGCTGTCTGAGAGAATGCACCTCCCCAGCTCCCGTCATTACAAAGCCAGACAGTCAATACACAAACTAGCAGATGAACACACAGGATGGCTAAGCAAGAAAATACCCACTTTGTAAAAGTGTTATTTTCAAACACAATATAAAAATCATCTTTACTAAAAGATGCATTTTTATATTCTGAGTTCAGTCATACTAAACTCCATCATTCTATCTTGTCCCAATGCGAAGTTATATTTATAAGATGTTATAAATAAACTCCCATTCTATCCTATGGGACAGATAGCATTTCAATAGTGAAAAACGAAATACACTGTACTCACGGCATGTCACACACACCAGTACATGTCCTACCTTTCACATACACTGCACCCTGCCCACAGGGGTACCTTGGGCCTACCTGAGGGGTGTCTTACATGTAAGAAAAGGGAAGGTTAGGGCCTGGCAAGTGGGTGCACTTGCCAGGTCGACATGGCAGAACCAAACTGCGCACAGACACTGCAGTGGCAGGTCTGAGTTACATTTACAGACTGCTCATGTGGGTGGCACAATCAGTGCTGCAGGCCCACTAGCAGCATTTGATTTACAGGCCCTGGGCACACACAGTGCACTGTACTAGGGACTTACCAGTAAATCAAATATGCCAATCATGGAATCACCAATCCATCTTAACAATTTACAGGGAGAGCATATGCACTTTAGCACTGATCAGCAGTGGTAAAGTACCCAGAGTCATAAAACCAACATCAACAGGGTCCAAAACAGGAGGCCACAAGGCAAAACGTCTGGGGATAAACCCGCTGGAAAAGTCAGGTCTAACAATATCCTTTAAAGTGTACATGTTAATTAAAGTGCCTAATTCATTAGAAACCTTGCCTGCGCAGGCGCGGTTATATAGCCATATATATAATATTGCAAAGTGCCTAAGTGTATAAGTTACAAGATAAAACATACTCCACATTTTTTCATGCTTAAAAAATTACCAAACCAAATATAATAGTGTTAACCTACCCAACAAACACATTGGCAGACTACCAAAGTGTCAGTGCTAATTAAAATGCCTACTTTCTTAAACCTTTGCTTCTAAAGGTACTAAAAGACTTCCTGAAGTGCCAGTACGTTCTATAGCTAAAGTTATCCTTTTTAAGAGGTTCCTTCAATAGCAAAATTGCCTCATATTTTCCTATAATGTGGCAATTCATTAAACTGGGCATCATGACAAACCTCCCTCACATTAACTTTTTTCATCTTATTTGACCATTCCCCAAAGGTAAGACTGATTGGGGATTTCCAAAGTTTCGTATTAATAGATTAGGCCACTACAGCTGAGATAAAAGTAAATTGTACACTCTCTTTCTCATATGAAGAAGGGACAGTAAGACCTAGCAAAATTATAGAAAGTGAGAGTTTGTCTGTTTAATATGTCCTTATCTAACTCTATGCAAAAAGCTGTTCCCAATATTCAATCACAGCCTCACAAGACCAAAATACATGTTCCCAGTTCCCTAATTTAATGCATCTGAGGCACTTTTTGCTGTCTGTCTGAAACATTTTATTGAGCCTATCTGGGGTGTAATGAAGCATCCAGCCATTAAAAACCTTTCTATGAAAATTCACCCCTCTCTCTCAATAACAAAAACCCAAGGCTGAAATACCTCTGCCAAGTTTTCCTGCCTGTATTAGCGATCATCCCCTGCCTCCATTTAGTACCCATATCCTCATTAACTTGAGTGTTATCTTGGTGAAGCTCCTTGTACCCAAAACTAAGGGCATCATTAACCTTATCTGCTGCATATTGCTTCTTGACTAACACCACTGACTGATTTACTTCTTTTGAGAAAAGGTTATTAAGAACAGATATAGCCTGCCTATACTAAAGGTCGGTTGGGAATATTTACCCTTGGGATTTAATTCTGGCACTCTCAAACAAGTCTCCTAATATGTACTTGTGACAGGCCAGGTCCCTTTGAAGTAAATTACATTCCTGGGTCAACCCCAATTAGTCTTCCTGCCAGGGCTGCAGAGCATCTCCACACATTCAAGCTTTTGTCTTTGATGTGGGAGCAACTTTCATCCCTTATCAGGGGCTATTCACTGGCTGAACTACAGCTTGATGACTAAAGCAAATTAGCCTCCAGACGCTCCAGGCAGGCAAAAGGTAACTTTCTACAAGTTACTTTTCCTTAGTATCTATTTAAATCTGACTTCACCATTGAGTTGGGTTTTTTATAAATATTAATAATAGAATAGTTTTTTAAGTTGTTTTTCATTTTCTA
Organism: Calotriton arnoldi; assembly: GCA_963921515.1. NCBI lineage: Eukaryota > Metazoa > Chordata > Amphibia > Caudata > Salamandridae > Calotriton > Calotriton arnoldi. Next base: position 372,075 of record CAWUFW010012631.1, read on the forward strand.
GCTAGTCCTTAACCAGAGTCAGTGGTCAGGTGATTCTAGAATTGTAGTCCCAATGCATGGGCTTTGGGAAATAACTCACCCGTACGTCTCCCCCTGTCCTGAGGAAGACCCGTGAGCTGAGGTGTCAAAATAACCTTTAAGCACCAGGGTCGAAACGTCGACACTCGTCCCCCCCCTGTGGGCCTGCACCCGTTATCCTCCCTACCCCATCCAATTCACAGATGATGTTCCTCTGTGCACCTTTCTTGAAAGAAATATGAACAATACTTCGACAAACCCGTAAGGGGTGGGCCCGGTTAAGGAACTGGTCTGACTACAAAACATAGCCAGTTCTTGTGTTGTACGAATTATTGTAATTAACTCTACATTGGATGTAATTCAAAACCCCTTCTATTCTACTTTATCTGTCCTACACATGAGCACACCTTCCTTTCCCTTTTGGAGCAACCTCTCTATGTATTGAATATGACGATTTGTTCATCTAAGGAGAACTTGTGAATAAAACAGTTCCTTCTAATTTGATTTAGTGCCAGTGTATCTATTGAGAGTGTGCATGTTTTTCTTGCTGAAAAGTATCTGTACTTTATGACTATATGCAAATGATATGCATTTATAATGTGTTTTTCGAATTAAGAATATGCAACAATTCAATTGTATGACAAATTGGCAAACTATCTCCAGGCAAATCCAACATGGCAGAATCTTTCTGCCCCTGAAGGGAGCTTGTCGAGCCACCCATGGTGTGTTTAGGGAAATCAATAGTGCCCTTCTCTTGTGCTCACCAAACTGGTTTTGGGACCAGCTATCCTTCCCACTGGACTAGTACCAAGATAGCTACAGAGGTCCTACAAAACAAAAGGCTTCTTGTTCCCTAGTCGCCCTTTACATTTAATTATGACTGGGCAGGACTTCTTGAGATCCCTTTCATGTTAATGATGGTCAAGCACCCTTCCTAACTGTCTTTCCAAGCTGATATATGTCACATATATCACCACCAGGTCTTCCTGTAAAAAAAGCCTAAGCTATTGTTCCTGACCTGGGAGCAGTTTTCTCACAAGAATAAGGGAAAGCACTGGGAGAGCCATGTGCTAGCAGGCTAATCTTAATTAGGCTACAAGAGTCTGAGGCAGGCAAAATGTGGCTTTTAAAAGTCACTTTTCTGAAAATGTATAAAAAGCTTTCATTATTCGATTGGATTATTAATAAACATTATAGATACTGTCTGAATTATTCCAGCAGCTTGTCCCAACCCAGAAATAGCAGGGTTATGATCTTAGTCTAACTTCAGTTTTTCTCAAAAGACTGCTACCGCCATTTATAGTAAAAATAGCTTTTGGACACTAGTCAAAGCTGGTGCATGCCAATATTAAATTCTTCCATTTATTGTTTTTAAATACTAGGTGCTCTACATTGTGGGCTCAAGGCCTGCTTTGGGGTGACGTATTTAATATTCAAAGTAGGGTTCTTTACTGACAAAAAGGGTTATTTTGATAGCAGGTAGGCCTGATCCATGTTTCCAATGTTAGCATAATTTATGGCACAACATGTGCTTCAGTTCCCCAGGTGATATTTAACTTTTCCATTCCATTGGTGTCTTTTCTGCTCTATCAACTATGGCCTTACTGGAAAGTTAAATATGCCAAATAAGAGTTAGCCAATTTCGTTTTTTTCCAGAGGTCAGAGCATAGACGCTGTGGACTGGACAGCAGTGCCCCAATGTGCAGATTTAAAAACCAGTAGCATCTGTCCATAAAATGGGATACCCAATTTAGGTGAAGGACCCATATCTGTCAAACTTAATATAACCCCCAAAGTATCCCAAAATCAAAGGCTTTTTTCCTACTATCAACGTATCAATCTGGTAACAAAAGTGGAAAAAACAGAATACGTTTACAAACAAAATACCAGTCACTAAAACATGGAAACAAATAAAGTGTGGGCAACCGGATAAAAATCAACCATTTTCATTTAAGGTTTTTCTACCCAAATTGCATAATGAAATTCAAACAGCCCTACATAGCTCTATGGTGACAAAAAAGTTCTAATGTCTTTGGAAATAAATAATACAGAAATAATTGCCTGTAAGAAATTACAGTATTTTATGAGGGGGCGGGAAGCCTACTCAAGCAACAACAACAAACCTTGTCAGGGTGAACCTCAAAAGTCACTAAATTAACCTGTGCTTATCCCTCTGGTAGCTTACCGCAAAAGCAGTTAGACTTAACTTAGAGGCAAAGTGTAAAGAACTTATGCAGCACACAAACATTAATAAAGTGAAAGCACAACGCAAGAGAAATCCCAAAACAAATTAAGAAAAATTGAGTAAATGTAAATAAAAAAAACTGTACCAGAATGAAAACAATCCAATTAGAAGAGCCAGAGGTATGCAATTTTACAGTACAGCACCTAAAAGCACAACACACCATTCACGGTCATCTGGGTTTGATAGGCCGGGGAAATGTCACACGTTCAGCCCAAGATTGGGTAGGAGCCAGGGATGGGGACTAAGGGGCCTATTACGATGGTGGCCGGAAAACCACCCCGACCGCCATGGTAGCGGAAAACAACCGCCCGCCGGTACCGCGGCAAAACCGGCGGCCAGATTAGAATGTCCCGCCCAAAAAAAACGACTGCGGCGGTAAGAGCCACCTAAAAAACGCCCGTAGCGGGCTGAGAAGGCCAAAACCCATCCACGGCGGTCGGATTCTCGGAGGAAAAAAACCAAACCGCCGCCAGGACAGCGGAGACATCGCACGGAATATTAGGATATCCCCGATGTGACCGCGGTACGTTTCGCTGTATCCGACCACCAAAAACGCCAACAGTGATGAATGGGAGAGCCGCCGGAAGAACAGCAGCATAGCCACCGCTGCGGACGCTCTGTGACAAATATGGCGGTGGACAGAAAAAACTCACAACAAGGCCACAAAGTGCACACAGCAAACTAGCCATGCACCCAAAAACACATAACACACCCCAATGACACAACCACATGGCAACTACAAAAATACAAATCCCAGGACAACCCACACAACACACCTGACAGCAATACCCCATTTGGACACACCCACATAGCTGAGTATAAAATCAGCCCCTTCCCTGACCACAATCCTTTGCAATACTCCACAACTGAAGGGCCCAAAACCAGAGCACAAAGGAGAGGCAAAACTGCACACCATCACTACTCACACCACACACAGCACCACCACCACTTCCACACCTGCACCTCTAACCCCTCTGCACATGACACACCATACACCTCACCCCCACCCCCACCACTTACACACCTGCACCTCAAACCCCTTAGCACATCACACACCATGGCACCACACAAAATGCCAAAATTCACAGAGAGTGAGTTGACAGTCATGGTAGATAAGATAGTCAGAGTTGAACCACAACTGTTTGGTAACCTGGTCCAACAGACACCATTAGCCAGAAGAAATCAAATGAGGGCAAGGATAGTCGATAAGGTCAATGCAGTAGGGACCATCCCGCGCTCCAAGAAGGAGATCATGAAGCGGTGGCATGACCTCAAGAGCAAGGTGAAAGAGAAGAACAACAAGAACCGTGAGCTGGCTCAGAGGACTGGCGGTGGCCCTCCCATTACACCAAGAACATTCACTGCATGGGAGGATAAGGTGCTTGCCATACTGCATCCAGAGAGTCTCACAGGAATACCCGGGGGAGTGGAGGCTGGTAAGTACAAACAAAAGTAGACCCTTACACAGCAATGTACTGTCCAGCACAACTACAAAGCGACATCTCAGAGGCACAAGCATATCCATATATATGCACCACAATATCCAAAACATGTCCCACAGATGTAACATCCACTACATCTGAATCACCCCAAAAGGTAGCCAACATTTACAGGGTTGTATGTGCCCAGGCAAATAGCACTACAACTCCCACCATGCCCCCTGTCCCACCCCTGAGCAGGATGGAGCACTCCACACCCAGAAGCATGTGGAAGCCATTGTCTCACCACAAACAAACTAACAGGTAGGTAGCCATCTTAACAGGGAGGGCTGTTTGGGGGTGGGAGGCCTGCACAACAACTCCCACCATGCCCCCTGTCCCACCCCTGAGCAGGATGGAGCACTCCACACCCAGAAGCATCTGGAAGCCAATGTCTCACTATAAACAAACTAACAGGTAGGTAGCCATCTAAACAGGGAGGGCTATTTGGGGGTGGGAGGCCTGCACGACAACTCCCACCATGCCCCCTGTCCCACCCCTGAGCAGGATGGAGCACTCCACACCCAGAAGCATTTGGAAGCCATTGTCTCACCACAAAAAAACTAACAGGTAGGTAGCCATCTTAACAGGGAGGGCTGTTTGGGGGTAGGAGGCCTGCACAACAACTCCCACCATGCCCCCTGTCCCACCCCTGAGCAGGATGGAGCACTCCACACCAAGAAGCCATTGTCTCACTACAAACAAACTAACAGGTAGGTAGCCATCTAAACAGGGAGGGCTGTATAGGGGTGGGAGGCCTGCACGACAACTCCCACCATGCCCCCTGTCCCACCCCTGAGCAGGATGGAGCACTCCACACCCAGAAGCATCTGGAAGCCAATGTCTCACTATAAACAAACTAACAGGTAGGTAGCCATCTAAACAGGGAGGGCTATTTGGGGGTGGGAGGCCAGCACGACAACTCCCACCATGCCCCCTGTCCCACCCCTCAGCAGGATGGAGCACTCCACACCCAGAAGCATTTGGAAGCCATTGTCTCACCACAAACAAACTAACAGGTAGGCAGCCATCTTCCCTGGGAGGGCTGTTTGGGGGTGGGAGGCCTGCACAACAACTCCCACCATGCCCCCTGTCCCACCCCTGAGCAGGATGGAGCACTCCACACCCAGAAGCATCTGGAAGCCATTGTCTCACTACAAACAAACTAACAGGTAGGTAGCCATCTAAACAGGGAGGGCTGTTTGGGGGTGGGAGGCCTGCTCGACAACTCCCACCATGCCCCCTGCCCTACCCCTGAGCAGGATGGAGCACTCCACACCCAGAAGCATCTGGAAGCCATTGTCTCACTACAAACAAACTAACAGGTAGGTAGCCATCTAAACAGGGAGGGCTGTTTGGGGGTGGGAGGCCTGCACGACAACTCCCACCATGCCCCCTGTCCCACCCCTGAGCAGGATGGAGCACTCCACACACAGAAGCATTTGGAAGCCATTGTCTCACCACAAACAAACTAACAGGTAGGTAGCCATCTTAACAGGGAGGGCTGTTTGGGGGCGGGAGGCCTGCACAACAACTCCCACCATGCCCCCTGTCCCACCCCTGAGCAGGATGGAGCACTCCACACTCAGAAGCATTTGGAAGCCATCGTCTCACCACAAACAAACTAACAGGTAGGTAGCCATCTTCCCTGGGAGGGCTGTTTGGGGGTGGGAGGCCTGCACAACAACTCCCACCATGCCCCCTGTCCCACCCCTGAGCAGGATGGAGCACTCCACACCCAGAAGCATCTGGAAGCCATTGTCTCACTACAAACAAACTAACAGGTAGGTAGCCATCTTAACAGGGAGGGCTGTTTGGGGATGGGAAGACTGCAGTACTACTCCCACCATGCCCCCTTGTTCCCCAGCTCATCAAGATGGATCACTCCCTCCCACCCAGATGCATGTGTCAGTCATTGCACTGTCCACTTCAAACTAACAGGTAGGTAGACATATTATGCCCTCTTGTCCCACCCCTGAGCAGGATGGAAGCCTCCAACACACACACACATAGATGTGACACAGATCCAACACAAATGTGAAAACTGAACAGGTAAGTAGCCAGTACATGCACACAGCCATTCCTCCCAAAAAGCATGGTGCCATATGACAACACCAGCCCTCTCATCACACAAAAATACACACAGATCCTATTGCCACTCACAGTGGCAGACAGCTAAGCAAATGTAACTGTCACAGCAACCAAAGTGTGACACACCAATTCACATGTAGAAGAAAGTCTGTGCACAATTATGCACAGCACTGAATGCCATGTGTAAGTGCCATGTGGCCAGAGCAGCAAGGACCATATGTAAACAAAGAAAGCATGGTTGTCGGTGCAAATTCTGATTTGCACATGACATTACAAAGGTATGCATGAGATGACAATGGCCAGAACATCCTCAGATGTAACGTTTGCCAGGCCAGAGTGATCAACAAAGAGGCGTCACAGTAATGCTTTGTTGCGCTACTCCCTAGATGGCAACATGTCCCTGTAATCACAAAACATGCACGTGGCGCATGGTATGTTGTGACACCTCATACCATGGACAACTAATGCATGTACCTCAACATCATCTCAGGAGGCACAGTGGTGCGCATACAAACAATGTGATGACTAGTCAACTGTGTGGTGTACAAACAGTGAATAATACACAGCTAACACAAAGCTTGCGGGGTGCACTACAATGACCATTTCCCATCTGTCCCACAGGTGACCAAGAAATGACTGCAGAGGACAACACCAGCAACCTGCAGAGCCAGTCACCCCCCCTGGAACATGGACTCTCGGATGTTGACCCCCGGTATTCAGAGGACGAGGACCTCGGACCCGGCCCATCTGGTGTGCCAGGGTTCAACCGGTCCCAAGACCCCATCGTCCCCCCCACCACATCTGCAGCAACACCAACAGCTACGCAGACCACTGCTGTTACGGCCTGTCCGTCCTACACCACCACCCCCACCACCCACAGTGCTGCCTGCAACACCCTCCCTGTCCCAGAAGATGACCACCCCACACCACCAACTGAGGAGGGCAGGGAGAGGATGCGGGTGCCTACAGTGGTGAGGCAACAGGTCTGTGGCAGCAGGGCAGGTGGGAGTGGCAGGGTCACTCACAGACAACCAGAGCCTGGTACCGAAGCCCTGGACAGCATAAACAGAGTCATTGAGGCATATGAACGGGCCCAGGGATGAACAGCCCGGTCAGAAGAAGATTCCCGCGAGCTCCTCCGGCTGGAGAGGTCCATGGACACCCGCATGGGACAAATTGTGGACCTCCTGGGCCAGATAGTGGCGGCAATGAGGGACAGGCCTGCGCCACAAACAACACCTCCACCTCCCCCTGCTGGGCCGCAGGATGACAGTTCAACATCCTCCCCTGCGGCCACAGAGAGGGGTGAGTCCTCAGACCCCACAGGCCCTACAGCAGAGCCCCCCCTGCCAAGCGACGAAGGGGCCGTCCCAAGGAATCCCTGGGAGTATCCTGTGGCAAAGCACCTGCCAAACGTCAGTCACGGAGCCAGCCATGATGGCAACACTCTGCACTACTTTTTGGACTGTCCTTCCCCACACTGCCTTGTGAATGGCATCTGTCTGTTGGACTGGGTCACCACATCAATGTGGTGAGAACTCGATTCTCTCATGTACCATAACTGTCAACTCACTGCTTCACTAATCGCCTCAATGTAAATGTTCACCCCCTCATATGTCACCATTGTAAATAAATACACCTCACACACATGTTGTTGTTTCTGCTCCGTCTTTATTCCAGGATGTGCAGTCTTCACCATGATTAAAATGTACCATGAGTATGGAATGTATGTAGGCAAGGAGAGGCTGAAGTGACCTAGGAAAACACAACAGAACAAGATTCACTAGTCTGGGTGTGGCATCACAGACATCACACAACACATGCCATAAAGCTAATACAACATGCACACATCACAATGAGCAACAAGTACCAACATACACATCCTGCAGATGTTCAAAATTACCCTGTCCCATAAACATTGTCAACCACCACTGAGTCAACAACCGGCTGCAGTCACAAAGCTCACATACACCTTCACAACAACAGCAACATCATCAGACAATGGGTCCGTTGTACACTGTCACTCACTTTCAAGTGAAGTAGCGGTCGATGAGCTGTTGACGCAGGTCAACACCATCCTCCTCTCCACTGTCCTCATCACTGGACACGGGTTGGTTTGCAGGTGGGGGCCTTGGCTGCTCATCATCCTCCAGGATCAGGGGATATCCTTGCGAATGGCTAGGTTGTGGCACATGCAGCATGCCACTGCAATCTGACACACATTCCTGGGCGAGTACATGAGTGCACCTCCCGTCTTGTCAAGGCAGCGATATCGTGACTTCAGGAGACCAAAGGTACGCTTCACCACACGACGTGTCATCCCATGGGCATCATTGTAGCGTACCTCAGCTGGTGTCCTGGCATTCCGCAGTGGGCTCAAGAACCACGGACGGTTGGGATATGCAGAGTCACCTAGGTGTGAGAAACACAGATAAACCTTGTAATTATACTGTGGCAGAGGACAGCATGTCACACACACAGCACGCTACTGGACTCTTCGTACTCACCCACAATCCATGCATGCTCAGGAAGCAGATTAGCCATGAGCTGTGGTGCGATGCTGTTCCGCATGATGTATGAGTCATGGGCTGAGCCTGCAAATCTGGCACACATGTGTGTGATGATCATGTCCGCCTGGAACACCACTTGCACATTTATGGAGTGGAAATGTTTTCGATTCCTATAAATGTGCTCCCGTGCCTGTGGTGGAACAAGCCCAACATGGGTGCAATCAATGGCCCCAACAACATGGGGGATGTGTCCAAGGGCATAAAAGTCTCCCTTCACAGCCGCCAATTCAGGCACCCTGGGGAAATGGATATACCTGTCCTTGTATATCATCATGGTGGACAGGACATCACGCAATACCATGCTGAACATGGGTTGCGACATCCCACCTGCGCTGGACACTGTGTGGAGGATGGAGGGGCAAAAGCAAGGCCAGGCCAAGCGAACAGCTGGATCCATCATGTCCCCAGAGGGAGGGCCACCGTGTGCACCTGATGCAGCTTTGGTGGTGAGTGTGCCTGTTGTGGCCGCCCCACCTCCCACTCCTACCAAGACCACACTTCCATATCGAATACCCAAGAAGTGGAAAGGTACCCCTCCATATTCTCCCTCCCACACTGTGTCTCATGGCAGCATATCTCCACCTCCATGGGCCACAACACCACCCGGTCCAAGCAGCCCTCTGGCTCCAAAAGCCACTGATGCCTCAAGCTCAGCTGGTCCGCTCTCTCCCAGGTCCAGTCCTCCAACTGGCCCCGACACTCAGCCAGCTCCCAGTCAGACTGACAGACAAGTCTGAGGCTAAATCCCCCTCACACACCTGTCTCTCCCACAGCAGTGCCTGTACTGCCCATTGTTATCCCCCTAGCTGTGTTGCTGACCATGACTGTACAGTCTCACACATTCCCTGTGCAGCTTCTCATGTACCTACTCTGCTGTTTGGACTGGCCACTGGCCTTGCTGTACATTGCTGTGTTTGCCCATTCCCTGTGCAGCTTCTCATGTACCTACTCTGCTGTTTGGACTGGCCACTGGCCTTGCTGTACATTGCTGTGTTTGCCCATTCCCTGTGCAGCTTCTCATGTACCTACTCTGCTGTTTGGACTGGCCACTGGCCTTGCTGTACATTGCTGTGTTTGCCTGGCCACTGGCCTTGCTGTACATTGCTGTGTTTGCCCATTCCCTGTGCAGCTTCTCATGTACCTACTCTGCTGTTTGGACTGGCCACTGGCCTTGCTGTACATTGCTGTGTTTGCCCATTCCCTGTGCAGCTTCTCATGTACCTACTCTGCTGTTTGGACTAGCCACTGGCCTTGCTGTACATTGCTGTGTTTGCCCATTCCCTGTGCAGCTTCTCATGTACCTACTCTGCTGTTTGGACTGGCCACTGGCCTTGCTGTACATTGCTGTGTTTGCCCATTCCCTGTGCAGCTTCTCATGTACCTACTCTGCTGTTTGGACTGGCCACTGGCCTTGCTGTACATTGCTGTGTTTGCCCATTCCCTGTGCAGCTTCTCATATACCTACTCTGCTGTTTGGGCTGCCCACTGGCCTTGCTCTTGTCTACTTTTTATGCCTATCTGTGACATTTGTAATAAAGACAGTTGCTCCTATTGTCTGCTTTGTCAGTCTCCTTGCTAAATAAAGGGTTTTCTTTGTGGGTATGGTTTGATGTGACACATGCTATGTATGCCACTTTAATGTTGCCAGTTGCTAGTTACACTATTTCAGAGTTTGGCTGTGGTGAGAGGCACTTCGGTTCTACTTGACTCTGAGGCTTGGGGTGCACTGATGGTTGTTTGTGATGATCTACTGTTATCCTAATGATTCTATGTTCAGGTTTGCTAAATTGTACACATGTCATGTTAGGATGCACTACCAGCACAGAGTGGGATTCTATCCACAGGATTGCAGGCAGGCTGGCCAGGGTCATCATGTATGTGTGATCTTACTTTATGTGTGCCCAGCAGTGTAGGTGTATTGTCATCTTGTGATGGTCAGTCATCCTAGTCACAAGGGAATACTTTCAATGTGTGCACTTGGGTGGTCAGGAATTGTGCAGTGTGGAGGGGGTGACTTTGTCGTGAGTGTTGATGTGTGTGTGCACCTGCAATGTCAACTACACACATGTGTCACCCAGGCGTAGGGTGCCTGTTTGTGTAATTGTTCAGCCCTGTGATTGTGTGCACATGTGTGTGTTGTATGTTGTGCACTGTGCAGTGTGTTGGTGTGTCCTTGCAGTTCTGGCTGACTCCTACTTGTTTTTGGCAATTGTGAGTATGCAGAGTATGTGACTGGCAAGTCAGTCTTGTGTTTTGTTGATCATCCATGTGTCTTGATGCTGTTTGTACTCACTGTGCATCCCTGCTCAGCCACACTGACATTGTGGGTGTGTTTTCTCATGCATTGCTCTCACATGGGGCTTTATTGCCTCCAGTATGGCATGTGGTTTGTGGTGTCATACCATCCCCTATCTGTGCTTCCGATGCCTACCCATTGTGAGTCTGCACTCCATCTATTTGTGTATGGTACACTCCTGCCATGTCCACTACTGAAGTACACACCACTTCACTTTCATGTCAGCTGTCCCCTTGGTTTGCCTGTGTGTGTGTGCCTCCCCATCACTTCATTTGTCACACTGTGCTTTGTGGTGCAGATCTTTGCACAGGACCAATGTGCCACTCAGGACATTTTCCCTATTGGTTATATGTGATTTTCTTGTACTGTTTAGCAGTCATGGTTGCTCATATGCAGTTCAACTGTTTGTGCTGCACAGTCCTCTGGTCAAGTTGTTTCCACTTTGGTGTCCCAGACTTGTGCATCTGTGGGTGTTGTGTTAGGTGTATGTGTGTTTGCTGAGGTACAGCTTCACTTCCTGAGTGTGATGTTGTCAGTGTGCTGTTTTGATTGTTGTTGTGGGTGTTCATGGTGTGTCACTCATGTCAGTGTGGGACTGGTATGTTTGGTGTGCACACACTGCTTGGTGTGCATGCAGTGCTGTGGGTGTATGTTGCCTTGTCCTTGCCTGGTGTGCATCCCCTGATGTCCTGTTGTGTTTGCAATGTGATTTATTGGCATGTGCTTCTGTTGTGTGTTTGATGTGGCTGTGTGCAGTGTGCAGTGTTTGGGCTGTGTTGTCTCTTTCAGATGACAGATGCTCTGTGTGTGGTGTTCTATTTGCATGTCAGTGTGTGTGTTTTGTTGGTGTGGTGTTTTTCATTCAGATGTGTGTTGCCAGTGTGGTGTGCCTTACTTGTGTGTCTGTCACATGAACTTAGGTCTATTCTAGTTCCTGTGCTTGTGTTAGGTGCGTCCTTGTTGTTTTCTCCTCTCATATCTGAGCTGTCTCTTGTCAGTCTTGTGCATGTGCAGCCATGTGGTACACTGTGACATTATGTTGACTTGATGGGTGGTGTGGTATGTCTGTCTGTGTGTCATTGTAGGCCCATTTCTCCCAGTTTGTGTCCATGATTGTTTTGTGATGGTGCACTTCTTGTCTGTGTTGTGGTATGTTGTCTGTGCATTGTTTCTGACTGATGGGGTTGTGCACTCCTGTTCTGTCTGTGCTCCCATTGCCTTTCCACAGTTTGGCTGCACAGTTCATGTCTGGTCTTGTTGTGCTTCTGTGTGTGTTTTAGTTGAGTTATGAGTTTGGCTGTTGTTTTTGTGCAGACATTGGTTCTGGCATCCCTGTGTGTGTGTGATGTTTGTGGGTGCCCCCAGGGAGTGTTATTGTTTGTCTGTGTTTTGACTGGACTTTATTGACACCCTTCTGTGTGTCTGGCACTGGTGTTGTGTGCTGCAGGTGTGATGGGGGGTATGTGTGAGGATACCTACTTGTGTTTGACAGTCATGGAGTGTGTCAATGGGCCCTGTGTGTTGTGCTGCTGACATGCTCCTGTCAAGTAGTTGGATACATATGTGTGTCTGTTCACTGTTTGACTTCAGGGCCTTCCTTTCATCCCTGTGCCTATCCATGGGTTGCCTTGCTGTCTCCCTGAGTTGTTGCACTGAGGTTACTGTGCTTTGACTTCACTCACTGTGCCAGCCATGTGTGATTTGATGGGCTGAGGGTGTTCTTATATATTCCTTGTCTTGCATGTGATGTACACATGCTTGGTAGTTGGCTCCTTGGCCTTCCAATTGTGGGCACCTCACTTTAGCTTTCCTATATGTTGTACTCCATTGCTGCTGGCATGTGGTCTGTGTATGTGGCTGTGTGTCAGTGTGGGGTATGTCTGTGTGACTTGGCAGGCTGTGTGTCCAGTGGAGTGATTGTTCATTAACTGTGTGTGTGTGTGCATTTTCTGCTTGGACTCAGTTTTCTTGCCATGTGTGTGGTGTTGTTGTGGTGTGTGGGTTGCCCTGGCCCTGTGCTTCTGTGCTGTGTGTTCCTCTGCAGCCACTCCTGCTGTGGCTGTCTCCCTAGTTGTTTGGTGTGTGGTGCAGGGTGTGGGTTCACCTGGCTTGTTGTGCATGGGGAGCACAGGAGGGGCACATGGCATGTCCATTCATGGGGGGCCTGGTGTGTGGGGGTGGAGGTGTGGCCCTGTGGTCTTTGTGCACTACCCATGCCTGGCGCTGGCCCTGCCTTCTGCATTGTGCGCATGTTTTCCCGTGTTTTCACCGCTGCGGTGAAGTGACCGGGACATTACTTCATGATCGCGGTGGAAGGGTGACCTGGATGCGGAGTGGTGATTTGGTGACAGGTAGGACATGGGTGGGTACACTTGTGGATGTGTTCCTGTCCCCACCAGGGTATCTGGTGTGGACAGGAACCCTAGATCAGCCCATGCATTGTGTGTTGTGGTTGTGTGCAGAGTTGTGTTGCGTACCTGCAGCGTCGTCCGCGACGGGCCATGAGTTGCTGGTGATGTATCAGGTACAGCGCCGGGAAGACGTGCAAAGCTGGGTCCATTGCACTCGGGACCGGGCAGTTGGGACCGGTGATCAGGTTTAGCGCTCCGCTGTGATGCTTCCGCCGTCTCTGGTCGGGCGGTTTCTCCGCTGCAGTGCGACTGGCTGTTTGGGGCATCCTGATTTGTACGGCGGTCGGGACGTCATTCCGCACGGCGGTGAGTCTCCATTGGCTCCCACCGCCGCGGTGGCGGGCGCACTTTGATGGCGGTTAGCGTTGCACCGCGCCGGATGGGAAATGGGCTACGTTTGGCCATCCTAATATGGCGGGCGTGAGGTCCGCTGCTGGCGTGTGGAAAAAAGCATTTTCCGCCTCCGCCAGCACCGCGGTGGTGCCTCCGACCGCCATCGTAATAGGCCTCTAAGTTAGTCCTGTTGGAAAAGTTACCTTCTCAAATTCTGGCTTGACGGGTTCTGTTCATGGTGGATGAGGCTGCGAGGAACAGGGAGTGCATTGCGTATGGTCATTGCTGTACCGTAAAGAGCAGGACTGGCATCATAGATGTCATCTGTGTAGCACAAAGATCCAGTTAGACATTGTGGACGGTCCTTGCTGGAGTTTCACATTGGCGTTCACCATGGGCTGTCTTTGCTGTAATGCAAACTGCAGATCTCGCATTGCTAGTCTTCTCTGGCAGTCGCAGTAGAGTGAATACTCAAGTTCACCAGACCTTGGCATTGGTGGTCATCTCGGGCAGCAGAGTCTCAGCATGAATGGGTCCATTTGCAGTTGCTAAGAGCCAAAAGCTTCAAGATGTCTTCTTTTCTTACAGGGGAGTACACTCTGATGCCAGACAAGGTTACAGGACCTGGGGAGGCGCCTCTTGGGGATCAGCGAATCACTCTGGCAGAGGCCAGCAGGACTCAGGCACGTCTAGTTGCAGGTATAGGCAGATCCAGTTGCAGCAGGTCAGCAGGGCAGTTGCAGGGAGGCCTCTGGAGTTTGCTGTGTCCCTGTACCTTTGAAAATGAGATCAGCACATTGATCCTTAAAGTAACTCAGGTTAACCTGGGATGAAGGGTACAGGTCCAGTTTTCCTTCTCGGAGAGCACAATAGGCCTCAAGCAGCAGGTCAGTCTTCTTGGGAACAAGGCAGGCCTTCAGCAGCAGGACAGTCCTCTGGGTAAGAAGGCAGTCCTTCTTCTGTAGTGTCTACTTTTCCAAGAGTGTACTGATGAGTGATTCTGGAGGTCCAATATGTATGCCGGGTGCCAGCCTTTGGAGTGGGTGGATTCCCTACACTACCCCCACATCTAACTTCTGGAATGTTATTCCATTCTTCTGTCAAGTCTGAGGTGACAAAAGACTAATTGTGTGTGTTGAAGGCAAGACCTTTGAAATGTAAGTGAGGCTGGGTGCAGCTCCTCCTCAACCTTCCTTGCACTCTGAATCCCCTTTTGTCTCATTCTAAGACAGGAATATATAAACACCAACATCAGAGCCATTCACAGTCATGTGACCCAGGACAGTAGCAGCAGTTGCCAAATGGTTAAGGCAAAAAAACTTTCTAAAAGTGGCTTTTACAAAATTGTGACTTAAAATCTGACCTCATTATGAAAGGGGATTTTAAATTACAATTCATTTCAGTCCAAACATGATATTTCGACATGCTCCCAATCAAAAGCTAGCACATAATAAATGTAAGAAGGTAACCTAATGGCATCCAAAGGGAAAGTTAGGCCTTACAGTAGTGAGAAACAAATGTAAGAGCTTTTCTCTAGCGGAACATGTAAATCTTAAACCTACATGCCCTATGTTTTAAATACAATACACCCTGCCCTATGGGCCTTTAGGGTCTACCTTACGTGTGGCTTATATGTATTAAAAGGGAATATTTATGCCTGGCAAAGGTTTATTTAGAAAGATTGAAATATCAGTTTAAAATTGTGCTAAAAGTTGAAATGGCAGGCCTGAGACAAGTACTACTTTAGTGGGTGACACTATGAGTGCTGCAGGCCCATTAGTAGCAATTATTTTACATTGCCTGGGCACATGCAGTACCTATATACTAGGGAGTTATAACTAAATTATATATGCCAATCAGGTGTAAGTCAATTGTACCATGTTTTAAGGTGAGAGCGCCAGCACTTTAGGAAATGTTAGTAGTGGTCAAGTGCACAGATTTTAATTTTAATGCCAAAAAAACAAATTCAGAAAACAGGAGGGGTGAGGCAAACATATTGGGGGTGTACCTGCAGAGAGAGACAAGTCCAACATGACCCCCTGTAGCCAAAATTCGGGGTAGACTAATCAATACCTTGATATGCCTCCTTACTTAGACAATAGAGCATGGACAATGGGCCTTTTCTGCAGTGGTACTTGTCAATTCTGAACCCTGTTAGATCTCTCTCAGGGATCTCTTCTCCTCACCTTAGGACCCCATCTGTGAGACTGCTATCATTAACTTGATCACAGATGCATCCCGGTAGGCACACAGTACCACCATGATCAACAAAGTGATGTGGCTCATCCCGTCTCTTTGATCAGTCTTCTGCCCCCAACACAAGAAATATTCTGCCCATAAGGAAGGACACAAACTAGCAGAGGCCACTGACAGCTGTCAGTGTCAAGAGCCAAGTCCCAGGCCATCCAGTGCCAGGTGGAAGCTCCAACAGTGGGCTTTGGGTAGGCCTCACATTCAGCCTTGGGGCTGGAAAGGAGTTCCTTACTTGCTACTGAGGTTTTCCTGACCCATGAAGTTTCTAAGAGGGGGGCATCAGCCCCAGGTGTTAGGCACCGTACTACAACTCTCCTTTCTACCAGTTCAGGGGTGGTATTCTGAGACAGGCTTCTCAGTCCAAGTCTGTACCTTGAAGCTGAACAAGTGCCTGGCAATCCAGAACTTCCATGAGGGAAGCACCATCCACCTTATTGGTGACACTCTCTGTCTGTGTATGCATGGGGTGTACCTGGGGCTGGTCTTCGGACCACTGTCCATGTGACACCACAGGTAACTCCTCCTGATCAGAAGTGGATTCACTATGGTCAGTCTTGGGGAGCTTTAATCTCCTGATCCACTGGTCCTCCCACCGTTGACTGTCTCAAGCTCCTGCCCCTCTATTGAGCCCCCATACTTTCCTTTTGGAAGCAGTACCCCAAGAAACCTGATATTTCCGGCCACCCTGAGCTGCCTCCCCTCCCAGCTCTTCTAAAACTGGTGGTAACCCATTTCCCAGAATGCAATCAATGGGTATCTGGGTATTAACTATAACCCTGCTCAGTTTAACTCCCCAACCACATTCCAGTGGTAGCAGAGCCATAGGGCTTTGCTTATCCTACACACCTGTCCTGGCAGGTACTGATCAGCAGAAACTAGCCTTTCCACTATCATGGTCAGGCTGGCATCGGCATCTCTAAAAGCAGTGACAGGGATCCCATTTACTGTGATCTGATGGAAGTAGCAACTCCCACTCTTAGGGATCACAAGTCTACCCTCTGAGTCTATTTGCCAATTAAAGGAGACTAGGGCATGTTCTGCCCTCTGCTCTGGGGTACTACTTCCCCCTAAGGCTACATTGGTCACCCCTGAAGAGTTCCCATCAGTGATTGTTTCTTAGGACATACAGAATCCCCATGCTTGTGTCCTAGCTGATAACAATCAAAGCACAGGGTCTCCAAATTGGGCACCCTGGGACGACCCTCACCAGAACCACTCCCTTGTTTCTCAGAAGGGGCATGAGAATCCTTTCCCCACCTTGCTTTGGTACTTGTCTGTGTTACCCTGGATGCCTCCCTCACTCTGATGGGGATTGTTAGAAATGGGGGTCTCTAGTTGGCAATGGCTGGCCACTGTCCAAGTAGGGACCCTTCTTCCTAAGTCAGAGTGAGAGGGCTACCCTCTTTAATACCCCTGCTCAACCCTGTGGTAACGTAGCACGAGCAGGTAGGCTTATCTCAGAGGCAGGGTGTGAAGCATTTATGACCATACACAGTAACACAGTGAGGAACACTACAGAGGGACACCACACAAGTAGTTATAAAAAATAAGTATCTTTATATAAAGGCAGATTTATCACAAGACCAATAACTGTAAAAGCCACAATACTGTCAAAAATAGGATAGCTGTTGAAGGGCTGTCAAAGATAGTTCAAAGGTTGCAAGAATAAGGTTCAAATTCAAGGCAGGGGTCTCTGCGCCCCTTTCTCGTTCAGAGGTTGCAAAAATAAGGTTCAAATTCAAGGCAGTGGTCTCTGCGACCCTTTCTCTCATAAGACTGTCAAAAATAGGATGGCTGTTGAAGGACTGTCAAAAAATAGTTCAAAGGTTGCAAAAATAAGGTTCAAATTCAAAGCAGTGGTCTCTGCGACCCTTTCTCTCACAAAGTACCTGGGTTTAGTAGCAAAACCAACAAAATGTCGCAAAGAAGTGGGTAGCGATGATTCTCGGCACGCGAGGCCGGCGATGCGTTGAAATCCTTGCCGCAAGGGAGGATGATGCGCCGATCTGCGTGATGCGTGCGGAGACACTGCGACCAACTTCTGCACGCTAGGCCGCCAATGCGATGACTTTCTTGCCGCGAGGGAGAAGTCGATGTGACGATCCTGTTGCGCTGTGCGATTGTGTTGCGATGCGAAGAGATGACGCTCCGCAAGGCAGCGACGAAATCCGGTGCGATGCGATGAAAATGGCGGACGCACGGCGTCCGCAAAGCGATGTCTTGAAGCGATGATTTCTTTAGGGGTTGCGAGCACTCGGCGACAGCAGCGCGATGATTTTTCCAGCGCGTCTCAGCTGCAGCGCTTCGCAAAGGGGCGTTAGCGATGGTTTCGTGTTGCGAGCACCCAGCGGCAGCAGCGCGATGATTTTTCCAGCGCTCTCGGCTGCAGCGGCTCGCAAACGTGCGTTAGCGACGATTTCCAGCACTCTTTTCTCTGAAGCAAAACTAGAGGCCCTGGAACTCACAGGAGCCTCATCAGCAGATAGCAATCCTCGCAGGGAGGAAGCAGGAGGTTGGTGGTGGAGTCAGATGTGCCTGAGACTCCAGCAGGAGGCTAGCTCTTTTCCTAGCCCTTGGGTAATTGCTTGTAACAAAAATAAAAGTTCTCTCAAGAGTTCCTTTTCCTCTTCTTCAAGGTCCAGTGGTCACTGCTGCAGGCCAGTGCAAGAAACAACACACAAGCACAGGGACAGTCACTTCCTGCAGATTCCTCCAGTGGCACGGACAGAGTTTCCTCTCCAGATCCAAAAGCAATACAAATTGTAGGGGTTTGAGCACAGATATTTATACCCCAAAAGTCTTTGTTCTCAGAAGCTACAAGTCACTGAACCTAGCCAGAACCAGTTCTGCTCAGGCCTGGAGCACTTTGTTTACCAGGCTGCATTCTTCCTTTCAGAAAGAGGGGGTCTGCTAGCAGACACACAGTAGGAGGTGGAGCCAGCATTCACCTTGCCAGGCACAGCCCTATTCAGGTCAAGGAGCCACCCCTCCCCACACTCTAAATGCAGTTCTCTCTATTCAACCCAGGTCTGACTCAGCCTGCCCTGCCCCTCTAAAACCAGACAGCCAATACACATAACAGCAGAGCACACTGGAAGGCTTAGGCAAGAAAATACCTACTTTCTAAAAGTGGTATTTTCAAACACAGAATATAAAAATAAACTTCACTAAAAGATGTATTTTAATATTCTGAGCTCAGGCATACTAAATTCGTTTTTCTACCATGTTCATGGGGTCAGTTAGGACTATAGAATGTAATAGTCAAACTGCCCATTCTAGCCTATGAGGAACAGGTAGCCTTACAGTAGTGAAAAACGAAATGGGGCATAATTCGCTACCAGGACATGCTACACACACCAAGGCATGTCCTACCTTACACATACAATGCATCCTACCATAGGAGTGACTTACAAGATGCCAAGGGAAGGTTCAGGGGCTGGGAAGTGGGTGCACTTCACAGCCAAGATGGCAGTTCTGGACTGCACACAGACACTGCAGTGGCAGGTCTGAGACACACTTTACAAGCTGCTTCTGTGGGTGGCACACATCAGTGCTGCAGGCCCACCAGCAGCATTTGGTTTACCAGCCCTGGGCACACACAGGCCACACTACTAGGGACTAACAGGTAAACCAAATAAGCCAATCAGGGATATACCAATTCACATAGTCATATTTACAAAGGGAGAGCATATGCACTTTAGCACTGAACAGCAGTGGTAAAGTGCCCAGAGTCATAAAACCAACAGAAACAGGTCAGCAAAAATACAGGAGGCAGGCAAAAAGTTTAGGGGTGACCATGCAAAAAGGGCCATTTCCAACACAACCCCTTCCAGCCAAAACGCAGGGTAGACCAATCACTACTTTGATGGGCTTCCCTGCTTCGAGCGATAGAACACGGAACTGGCCTGCAACTGCAGGGGCATATGGCAGCTCTACTCCAATCTGAACCCTGGTGGATCCCTCTGTCCACACTCCTAGGGCCCACTAAGATAACCAATGGGGAACTCTTCCCCTCACCTGTGGATACCACCTGTGCAGCATCTAACCTTAACTGGCCCCCAGGTGTGTCCCAACAGATAAACAACAAGCCCCAGTAGTCACTGACAGTAGTCAGTGATAAAATCCAAGCCCTATACCTCTCAGGGCTCTCAAACTTTGTGGCATCAGAGAGTGCGGGGCAGTAACCCCAGGTGTCTGGCACCTTTTGTCCACTCTCCCTCCTGTCAGGTCAGGCAACGCGTCCTGACACTGACCCACCAGCCCTGGGCCTGTACCCAATGGCGGGGCCAGCGACTGGGGTGGGCTCCCCACACCCGGTCCTTCTCTTTGGGGCTCGGTACCCTCCCACTTGGAGCGGTACCCCCTCCAGAATTGTCAGGGCACCTGAGGCAGGTGTCCTGCATAATTCGCCCACCAGTTCAGGGGTTCTATCCTGCAACTGGTATCCCAGCATAGGGTCTGTACCCTTAGACTGGGCAGAGGTCAGGGGTGAGGCTGCCCTCTCCCCGCCCCTTTACTGGGGCCCGGCACCCTCCCACCTGGAGAGGTGCCTCCATAACACAAACCGGGAGGGGCACTGTTAGCAGTTGCCCCTTCCTCCAGATCAGGGGGACACCCTGAACCTGGCCCCCCAACCTAGGGTCTGTACCCTTAGGCTGGGCCTGTGCCTGGCAACCCAGACTTCTGGGGAGTACACCAATTCCCCCAAGGAAAATACACTCTTCCACTAGTTCAGGGCCTTGTCCCTGCAACTGATCCATCAACCTGGAAAAACCCTCAGGTGGTACTGGGGTCAGAGGCGAGGACTCCCTCCCTCTGCACCCCCTTCCAGCATACTGCACCCTCCCACCTGGAGTGGTGCTCTTGGAAAAAATGGTCGGGACACTGCTTACAGTTGTCCCTCCCTCCAGGTCAGACAACTCCTGGACCTGACTTACTAACCCAGGGACCAACCCCTGCGGCTGAACAACTGCCTGGCCAACCAGGACTTCCTGAGGGTGACACATACCTAGCGTGTTGTGTGACAGTCTGCCTGGCACAGAGCTCATGACCTCCTGTCCCTCTGACAGTGCGTGAAGATGCCCCAGGACAGAAGTGGCGTCACCATGGCCAATCCTATGAGGCTCAGCCCTTCTGGCTGGTCCCTGACCCACTGGTTCTTCCACTGGGGACTCTTTCCCCCTTTCATCCCTCAGACTGGACTTCTGTACCCTCCCCCTAGGAGTGGCACTGCCAGGCACAAGAACTGATGGAGGCTTGACTACAGGCACTCCCAGCTCACCTAACACTGGGGTACCCCCCACAATGGACGGTCCATCCAGACAGACTAGGCTCCCCACCTGGTGTTCCCTCATGGAACCATCCAGTCCTGGGGACTGAGGCTGGGGCACTTCGGGACCTATCCCAGTCTCACTCCTGCTCCCACGAGACAGGATGTGAGGCCCTACAACCTCCTCACAACAAGGGGACCCAGCTGTAACACTCCTAACCTTTCCCAGCACTCTGGGTTGGAAAACTTCTGAACCACTTCTCTTAGGGTCATTCCCTAATGCCTCTACAGAGCCTCTGGTACTCACCCAGAGGTCTGCCTCCTGTGCAAGTTCCCTAGGATCAGAGAACTCGCAATCTGACAGGTGTTGGCCTAGCTCTGGAAAACAGGAACTCACAATATGCTCTCCCACAATTGGATTGCACAGCTCCACACAGGTGCTAACCTTTACCTCACAATCCAGTGCCTCACACACGTACCCCACACAACTCTCTTGAAATGGGCGAGACATTAACTGACTGTCTCTATCACTCAACCCACACTCTTCTGGGCGGTCCTCACACCCATACACCAGGACTTCAACCACGGGGGAACCCCTCTCCCTGCACCTCTCATCCAGAGTCGGTAGAGTATCCCTCCTTTCACTAGTTCTATGGGCCCCTGCGCTAGTTCCCCAATCCACCTCAGGGACACTGCACACCAATGGAGCTATCTCAGGTCCTTGAATCCCCTGGTGTAGATCAACCCCCTCCTTCAAGTCAGGTGCCACATCCCTGGGTGGGTGTACTACACTGTCATCACTATATACTTCAATTTTGCTGCCACCACTGGACCCCACCCTCTCTGGGGAATCCAGACAATTAAAACTGCGCTCCAGGGGTAACCTACCCTCTGGAGCTAACTTCTCCTTTTCTGCTATCTGCGCTAGGTGCTCCTCCAGCTGGGCAATCTCTATTTGGAGCCTCTCCAATTCCAGCTGGTACTCCCTCTCCCTCTGTCTGTCCAACTCCTCTGGGGACCATGAAGGGGATTGGGCACTACCCTGTGCACTAGATCCAGCAAGGGACTCCCTACCTATGGGACCTTCCCGCCTGTCCCCCAACTCCTCTGGGGACCATGAGGGGAATCTGGCACTACCATAGGCACTAGGCTCATCAAGGAACTCCCCACCTATGAGATATTCCATAACACTTTCTTCCTCCTCTTCAGACTCTCTAGAGCCACCCTCCGACCAACTACCCTCTTGGTAGGTGTACTAGGACTCCAAGAATCTCCATCTGTCTTGTTGCCAAAGTCTCAGGGATGTTTGCAGGGATAGCTGAGTCTCCTTCCTACTCACTGCTAAGCCCTTTTCCTCACAGAACCCCCTTAGCTCCTCTAGACTGTAGGTTAGCAGATCATCTATATAAAAGGTAGGTCTCATTTCAGCAAGACCCATTGTAGCAATATCTGGCAATATCAATAATAAAACAAATAGGCTTGCCCGTTGTAACAATCACGGGCAATATCAATAACAGATAGAAGAAAACTTCTCAAGAAAATGTATGCGGGTAAAAAATCACCGGCAATATCAATCACAATATAGGATCCAAAAACTTTCAAAAATGTATGCGAGTACTATCACCGGCAATATCAATAAACAATAGGCTTGCCCATTGTAACAATCACGGGCAATATCAATAAAAGATAGACGAAAACTTCTCAAGAAAATGTATGCGGGTAAAAAATCACCGGCAATATCAATCACTATATAGGATCCAACAATTCTCAAAAATGTATGCGGGTACTATCACCGGCAATATCAATAAAACATAGGCTTGCCCATTGTAACAATCACGGGCAATATCAATAAAAGATAGAAATAAACTTCTCAAGAAAATGTATGCGGGTAAAAAATCACCGGCAATATCAATCACAATATAGGATCCAACAATTCTCAAAAATTTATGCGGGTACTATCACAGGCAATATCAATAAAACATAGGCTTGCCCATTGTAACAATCACGGGCAATATCAATAAAAGATAGAAGAAAACTTCTCAAAAAAATGTATGCGGGTGAAAAATCACCGGCAATATCAATCACAATATAGGATCCAAAAAACTCTCAGAAATGTGTGCGGGTGAAAAATCACCGGCAATATCTATTACAATATGGGATCCAAAAACTCTCAAAAAATGTGCGCAGGTGAAAAATCACCGGCAATATCAATTACAATATGGGATCCAAAAACTCTCAAAAAATGGGCGCGGGTGAAAAATCACCGGCAATATCAATCACAATATAGGATCCCAAAAACTCTCAGGAAATGTGTGCGGGTGAAAAATCACCGGCAATATCAATTACAATATAGGATCCAAAAAAACTCTCAAAAAATGTATGCGGTACGTTATGGTCTGCACTCACTAGTAGTGTACACTATAATTATTGTATGCGATCATAAATGCAAGTCCAGATCCTCACCGCTGACCACCAATGTTAGAAATGGGGGTCTCTAGTTGGCAATGGCTGGCCACTGTCCAAGTAGGGACCCTTCTTCCTAAGTCAGAGTGAGAGGGCTACCCTCTTTAATACCCCTGCTCAACCCTGTGGTAACGTAGCACGAGCAGGTAGGCTTATCTCAGAGGCAGGGTGTGAAGCATTTATGACCATACACAGTAACACAGTGAGGAACACTACAGAGGGACACCACACAAGTAGTTATAAAAAATAAGTATCTTTATATAAAGGCAGATTTATCACAAGACCAATAACTGTAAAAGCCACAATACTGTCAAAAATAGGATAGCTGTTGAAGGGCTGTCAAAGATAGTTCAAAGGTTGCAAGAATAAGGTTCAAATTCAAGGCAGGGGTCTCTGCGCCCCTTTCTCGTTCAGAGGTTGCAAAAATAAGGTTCAAATTCAAGGCAGTGGTCTCTGCGACCCTTTCTCTCATAAGACTGTCAAAAATAGGATGGCTGTTGAAGGACTGTCAAAAAATAGTTCAAAGGTTGCAAAAATAAGGTTCAAATTCAAAGCAGTGGTCTCTGCGACCCTTTCTCTCACAAAGTACCTGGGTTTAGTAGCAAAACCAACAAAATGTCGCAAAGAAGTGGTAGCGATGATTCTCGGCACGCGAGGCCGGCGATGCGTTGAAATCCTTGCCGCAAGGGAGGATGATGCGCCGATCTGCGTGATGCGTGCGGAGACACTGCGACCAACTTCTGCACGCCAGGCCGCCGATGCGATGACTTTCTTGCCGCGAGGGAGAAGTCGATGCGACGATCCTGTTGCGCTGTGCGATTGTGTTGCGATGCGAAGAGATGACGCTCCGCGAGGGAGCGCCGAAATCCGGTGCGATGCGATGAAAATGGCGGACGCACGGCGTCCGCAAAGCGATGTCTTGAAGCGATGATTTCTTTAGGGGTTGCGAGCACTCGGCGACAGCAGCGCGATGATTTTTCCAGCGCGTCTCAGCTGCAGCGCTTCGCAAAGGGGCGTTAGCGATGGTTTCGTGTTGCGAGCACCCAGCGGCAGCAGCGCGATGATTTTTCCAGCGCTCTCGGCTGCAGCGGCTCGCAAACGTGCGTTAGCGACGATTTCCAGCACTCTTTTCTCTGAAGCAAAACTAGAGGCCCTGGAACTCACAGGAGCCTCATCAGCAGATAGCAATCCTCGCAGGGAGGAAGCAGGAGGTTGGTGGTGGAGTCAGATGTGCCTGAGACTCCAGCAGGAGGCTAGCTCTTTTCCTAGCCCTTGGGTAATTGCTTGTAACAAAAATAAAAGTTCTCTCAAGAGTTCCTTTTCCTCTTCTTCAAGGTCCAGTGGTCACTGCTGCAGGCCAG
Organism: Calotriton arnoldi; assembly: GCA_963921515.1. Classification (NCBI taxonomy): domain Eukaryota; kingdom Metazoa; phylum Chordata; class Amphibia; order Caudata; family Salamandridae; genus Calotriton; species Calotriton arnoldi. The sequence goes on from CAWUFW010012631.1 coordinate 396,863, forward strand.
TGCAAGAAACAACACACAAGCACAGGGACAGTCACTTCCTGCAGATTCCTCCAGTGGCACGGACAGAGTTTCCTCTCCAGATCCAAAAGCAATACAAATTGTAGGGGTTTGAGCACAGATATTTATACCCCAAAAGTCTTTGTTCTCAGAAGCTACAAGTCACTGAACCTAGCCAGAACCAGTTCTGCTCAGGCCTGGAGCACTTTGTTTACCAGGCTGCATTCTTCCTTTCAGAAAGAGGGGTCTGCTAGCAGACACACAGTAGGAGGTGGAGCCAGCATTCACCTTGCCAGGCACAGCCCTATTCAGGTCAAGGAGCCACCCCTCCCCACACTCTAAATGCAGATCTCTCTATTCAACCCAGGTCTGACTCAGCCTGTCCTGCCCCTCTAAAACCAGACAGCCAATACACATAACAGCAGAGCACACTGGAAGGCTTAGGCAAGAAAATACCTACTTTCTAAAAGTGGTATTTTCAAACACAGAATATAAAAATAAACTTCACTAAAAGATGTATTTTAATATTCTGAGCTCAGGCATACTAAATTCGTTTTTCTACCATGTTCATGGGGTCAGTTAGGACTATAGAATGTAATAGTCAAACTGCCCATTCTAGCCTATGAGGAACAGGTAGCCTTACAGTAGTGAAAAACGAAATGGGGCATAATTCACTACCAGGACATGCTACACACACCAAGGCATGTCCTACCTTACACATACAATGCACCCTACCATAGGGGTGACATACAAGATGCCAAGGGAAGGTTCAGGGGCTGGGAAGTGGGCGCACTTCACAGCCAAGATGGCAGTTCTGGACTGCACACAGACACTGCAGTGGCAGGTCTGAGACACACTTTACAAGCTGCTTCTGTGGGTGGCACACATCAGTGCTGCAGGCCCACCAGCAGCATTTGGTTTACCAGCCCTGGGCACACACAGGCCACACTACTAGGGACTAACAGGTAAACCAAATAAGCCAATCAGGGATATACCAATTCACATAGTCATATTTACAAAGGGAGAGCATATGCACTTTAGCACTGAACAGCAGTGGTAAAGTGCCCAGAGTCATAAAACCAACAGAAACAGGTCAGCAAAAATACAGGAGGCAGGCAAAAAGTTTAGGGGTGACCCTGCAAAAAGGGCCATTTCCAACACAACCCCCTTCCAGCCAAAACGCAGGGTAGACCAATCACTACTTTGATGGGCTTCCCTGCTTCGAGCGATAGAACACGGAACTGGCCTGCAACTGCAGGGGCATATGGCAGCTCTACTCCAATCTGAACCCTGGTGGATCCCTCTGTCCACACTCCTAGGGCCCACTAAGATAACCAATGGGGAACTCTTCCCCTCACCTGTGGATACCACCTGTGCAGCATCTAACCTTAACTGGCCCCCAGGTGTGTCCCAACAGATAAACAACAAGCCCCAGTAGTCACTGACAATAGTCAGTGATAAAATCCAAGCCCTATACCTCTCAGGGCTCTCAAACCTTTGTGGCATCAGAGAGTGCGGGGCAGTAACCCCAGGTGTCTGGCACCTTTTGTCCACTCTCCCTCCTGTCAGGTCAGGCAACGCGTCCTGACACTGACCCACCAGCCCTGGGCCTGTACCCAACGGCGGGGCCAGCGACTGGGGTGGGCTCCCCCACACCCGGTCCTTCTCTTTGGGGCTCGGTACCCTCCCACTTGGAGCGGTACCCCCCTCCAGAATTGTCAGGGCACCTGAGGCAGGTGTCCTGCATAATTCGCCCACCAGTTCAGGGGTTCTATCCTGCAACTGGTATCCCAGCATAGGGTCTGTACCCTTAGACTGGGCAGAGGTCAGGGGTGAGGCTGCCCTCTCCCCGCCCCCTTTACTGGGGCCCGGCACCCTCCCACCTGGAGAGGTGCCTCCATAACACAAACCGGGAGGGGCACTGTTAGCAGTTGCCCCTTCCTCCAGATCAGGGGGGACACCCTGAACCTGGCCCCCCAACCTAGGGTCTGTACCCTTAGGCTAGGCCTGTGCCTGGCAACCCAGGACTTCTGGGGGAGTACACCAATTCCCCCCAAGGAAAATACACTCTTCCACTAGTTCAGGGCCTTGTCCCTGCAACTGATCCATCAACCTGGAAAAACCCTCAGGTGGTACTGGGGTCAGAGGCGAGGACTCCCTCCCTCTGCACCCCCTTCCAGCATACTGCACCCTCCCAACTGGAGTGGTGCTCTTGGAAAAAATGGTCGGGACACTGCTTACAGTTGTCCCTCCCTCCAGGTCAGACAACTCCTGGACCTGACTTACCAACCCAGGGACCAACCCCTGCCGCTGAACAACTGCCTGGCCAAACAGGACTTCCTGAGGGTGACACATACCTAGCGTGTTGCGTGACAGTCTGCCTGGCACAGAGCTCACGACCTCCTGTCCCTCTGACAGTGCGTGAAGATGCCCCAGGACAGAAGTGGCGTCACCATGGCCAATCCTATGAGGCTCAGCCCTTCTGGCTGGCCCCTGACCCACTGGTTCTTCTACTGGGGACTCTTTCCCCCTTTCATCCCTCAGACTGGACTTCTGTACCCTCCCCTAGGAGTGGCACTGCCAGGCACAAGAACTGATGGAGGCCTGACTACAGGCACTCCCAGCTCACCTAACACTGGGGTACCCCCCACAATGGACGGTCCATCCAGACAGACTAGGCTCCCCACCTAGTGTTCCCTCATGGAACCATCCAGTCCTGGGGACTGAGGCTGGGGCACTTCGGGACCTATCCCAGTCTCACTCCTGCTCCCACGAGACAGGATGTGAGGCCCTACAACCTCCTCACAACAAGGGGACCCAGCTGTAACACTCCTAACCTTTCCTAGCACTCTGGGTTGGAAAACGTCTGAACCACTTCTCTTAGGGTCATTCCCTAATGCCTCTACAGAGCCTCTGGTACTCACCCAGAGGTCTGCCTCCTGTGCAAGTTCCCTAGGATCAGAGAACTCGCAATCTGACAGGTGTTGGCCTAGCTCTGGAAAACAGGAACTCACAATATGCTCTCCCACAATTGGATTACACAGCTCCACACAGGTGCTAACCTTTACCTCACAATCCAGTGCCTCACACACGTACCCCACACAACTCTCTTGAAATGGGCGAGACATTAACTGACTGTCTCTATCACTCAACCCACACTCTTCTGGGCGGTCTTCACACTCATACACCAGGACTTCAATCACGGGGGAACCCCTCTCCCTGCACCTCTCATCCAGAGTCGGTAGAGTATCCCTCCTTTCATTAAGACTATGGGCCCCTGCGCTAGTTCCCCAATCCACCTCAGGGACACTGCACACAAATGGAGCTATCTCAGGTCCTTGAATCCCCTGGTGTAGATCAACCCCCTCGATCAAGTCAGGTGCCACATCCCTGGGTGGGTGTACTACACTGTCATCACTATATACTTCAATTTTGCTGCCACCACTGGACCCCACCCTCTCTGGGGAATCCAGACAATTAAAACTGCGCTCCAGGGGTAACCTACCCTCTGGAGCTAACTTCTCCTTTTCTGCTATCTGCGCTAGGTGCGCCTCCAGCTGGGCAATCTCTATTTGGAGCCTCTCCAATTCCAGCTGGTACTCCCTCTCCCTCTGTCTGTCCAACTCCTCTGGGGACCATTAAGGGGATTGGGCACTACCCTGTGCACTAGATCCAGCAAGGGACTCCCTATCTATGGGACCTTCCCGCCTGTCCCCCAACTCCTCTGGGGACCATGAGTGGAATCTGGCACTACCATAGGCACTAGACTCATCAAGGAACTCCCCACCTATGAGATATTCCATAACACTTTCTTCCTCCTCTTCAGACTCTCTAGAGCCACCCTCCGACCAACTACCCTCTTGGTAGGTGTACTGGGACTCCAAGAATCTCCATCTGTCTTGTTGCCAAAGTCTCAGGGATGTCTGCAGGGATAGCTGAGTCTCCTTCCTACTCACTGCTAAGCCCTTCTCCTCACAGAACCCCCTTAGCTCCTCTAGACTGTAGGTTAACAGATCATCTATATAAAAGGTAGGTCTCATTTCAGCAAGACCCATTGTAGCAATATCTGGCAATATCAATAATAAAACAAATAGGCTTGCCCGTTGTAACAATCACGGGCAATATCAATAACAGATAGAAGAAAACTTCTCAAGAAAATGTATGCGGGTAAAAAATCACCGGCAATATCAATCACAATATAGGATCCAAAAACTTTCAAAAATGTATGCGGGTACTATCACCGGCAATATCAATAAACAATAGTCTTGCCCATTGTAACAATCACGGGCAATATCAATAAAAGATAGACGAAAACTTCTCAAGAAAATGTATGCGGGTAAAAAATCACCGGCAATATCAATCACAATATAGGATCCAACAATTCTCAAAAATGTATGCGGGTACTATCACCGGCAATATCAATAAAACATAGGCTTGCCCATTGTAACAATCACGGGCAATATCAATAAAAGATAGAAGAAAACTTCTCAAGAAAATGTATGCGGGTAAAAAATGACCGGCAATATCAATCACAATATAGGATCCAACAATTCTCAAAAATGTATGCGGGTACTATCACCGGCAATATCAATAAAACATAGGCTTGCCCATTGTAACAATCACGGGCAATATCAATAAAAGATAGAAGAAAACTTCTAAAAAAATGTATGCGGGTGAAAAATCACCGGCAATATCAATCACAATATAGGATCCAAAAAACTCTCAGAAATGTGTGCAGGTGAAAAATCACCGGCAATATCTATTACAATATGGGATCCAAAAACTCTCAAAAAATGTGCGCAGGTGAAAAATCACCGGCAATATCAATTACAATATGGGATCCAAAAACTCTCAAAAAATGGGCGCGGGTGAAAAATCACCGGCAATATCAATCACAATATAGGATCCCAAAAACTCTCAGGAAATGTGTGCGGGTGAAAAATCACCGGCAATATCAATTACAATATAGGATCCAAAAAAACTCTCAAAAAATGTATGCGGTACGTTATGGTCTGCACTCACTAGTAGTGTACACTATAATTATTGTATGCGATCATAAATGCAAGTCCAGATCCTCACCGCTGACCACCAATGTTAGAAATGGGGGTCTCTAGTTGGCAATGGCTGGCCACTGTCCAAGTAGGGACCCTTCTTCCTAAGTCAGAGTGAGAGGGCTACCCTCTTTAATACCCCTGCTCAACCCTGTGGTAACGTAGCACGAGCAGGTAGGCTTATCTCAGAGGCAGGGTGTGAAGCATTTATGACCATACACAGTAACACAGTGAGGAACACTACAGAGGGACACCACACAAGTAGTTATAAAAAATAAGTATCTTTATATAAAGGCAGATTTATCACAAGACCAATAACTGTAAAAGCCACAATACTGTCAAAAATAGGATAGCTGTTGAAGGGCTGTCAAAGATAGTTTAAAGGTTGCAAGAATAAGGTTCAAATTCAAGGCAGGGGTCTCTGCGCCCCTTTCTCGTTCAGAGGTTGCAAAAATAAGGTTCAAATTCAAGGCAGTGGTCTCTGCGACCCTTTCTCTCATAAGACTGTCAAAAATAGGATGGCTGTTGAAGGACTGTCAAAAAATAGTTCAAAGGTTGCAAAAATAAGGTTCAAATTCAAAGCAGTGGTCTCTGCGACCCTTTCTCTCACAAAGTACCTGGGTTTAGTAGCAAAACCAACAAAATGTCGCAAAGAAGTGGTAGCGATGATTCTCGGCACGCGAGGCCGGCGATGCGTTGAAATCCTTGCCGCAAGGGAGGATGATGCGCCGATCTGCGTGATGCGTGCGGAGACACTGCGACCAACTTCTGCATGCTAGGCCGCCGATGCGATTACTTTCTTGCCGCGAGGGAGAAGTCGATGCGACGATCCTGTTGCGCTGTGCGATTGTGTTGCGATGCGAAGAGATGACGCTCCGCGAGGGAGCGACGAAATACGGTGCGATGCGATGAAAATGGCGGACGCACGGCGTCCGCAAAGCGATGTCTTGAAGCGATGATTTCTTTAGGGGTTGCGAGCACTCGGCGACAGCAGCGCGATGATTTTTCCAGCGCGTCTCAGCTGCAGCGCCTCGCAAAGGGGCGTTAGCAATGGTTTCGTGTTGCGAGCACCCAGCGGCAGCAGCGCGATGATTTTTCCAGCGCTCTCGGCTGCAGCGGCTCGCAAACATGCGTTAGCGACGATTTCCAGCACTCTTTTCTCTGAAGCAAAACTAGAGGCCCTGGAACTCACAGGAGCCTCATCAGCAGATAGCAATCCTCGCAGGGAGGAAGCAGGAGGTTGGTGGTGGAGTCAGATGTGCCTGAGACTCCAGCAGGAGGCTAGCTCTTTTCCTAGCCCTTGGGTAATTGCTTGTAACAAAAATAAAAGTTCTCTCAAGAGTTCCTTTTCCTCTTCTTCAAGGTCAAGTGGTCACTGCTGCAGGCCAGTGCAAGAAACAACACACAAGCACAGGGACAGTCACTTCCTGCAGATTCCTCCAGTGGCACGGACAGAGTTTCCTCTCCAGATCCAAAAGCAATACAAATTGTAGGGGTTTGAGCACAGATATTTATACCCCAAAAGTCTGTGTTCTCAGAAGCTACAAGTCACTGAACCTAGCCAGAACCAGTTCTGCTCAGGCCTGGAGCACTTTGTTTACCAGGCTGCATTCTTCCTTTCAGAAAGAGGGGGTCTGCTAGCAGACACACAGTAGGAGGTGGAGCCAGCATTCACCTTGCCAGGCACAGCCCTATTCAGGTCAAGGAGCCACCCCTCCCCACACTCTAAATGCAGATCTCTCTATTCAACCCAGGTCTGACTCAGCCTGCCCTGCCCCTCTAAAACCAGACAGCCAATACACATAACAGCAGAGCACACTGGAAGGCTTAGGCAAGAAAATACCTACTTTCTAAAAGTGGTATTTTCAAACACAGAATATAAAAATAAACTTCACTAAAAGATGTATTTTAATATTCTGAGCTCAGGCATACTAAATTCGTTTTTCTACCATGTTCATGGGGTCAGTTAGGACTATAGAATGTAATAGTCAAACTGCCCATTCTAGCCTATGAGGAACAGGTAGCCTTACAGTAGTGAAAAACGAAATGGGGCATAATTCACTACCAGGACATGCTACACACACCAAGGCATGTCCTACCTTACACATACAATGCACCCTACCATAGGGGTGACTTACAAGATGCCAAGGGAAGGTTCAGGGGCTGGGAAGTGGGTGCACTTCACAGCCAAGATGGCAGTTCTGGACTGCACACAGACACTGCAGTGGCAGGTCTGAGACACACTTTACAAGCTGCTTCTGTGGGTGGCACACATCAGTGCTGCAGGCCCACCAGCAGCATTTGGTTTACCAGCCCTGGGCACACACAGGCCACACTACTAGGGACTAACAGGTAAACCAAATAAGCCAATCAGGGATATACCAATTCACATAGTCATATTTACAAAGTGAGAGCATATGCACTTTAGCACTGAACAGCAGTGGTAAAGTGCCCAGAGTCATAAAACCAACAGAAACAGGTCAGCAAAAATACAGGAGGCAGGCAAAAAGTTTAGGGGTGACCCTGCAAAAAGGGCCATTTCCAACACAACCCCCTTCCAGCCTAAACGCAGGGTAGACCAATCACTACTTTGATGGGCTTCCCTGCTTCGGGCGATTGAACACGGAACTGGCCTGCAACTGCAGGGGCATATGGCAGCTCTACTCCAATCTGAACCCTGGTGGATCCCTCTGTCCACACTCCTAGGGCCCACTAAGATAACCAATGGGGAACTCTTCCCCTCACCTGTGGATACCACCTGTGCAGCATCTAACCTTAACTGGCCCCCAGGTGTGTCCCAACAGATAAACAACAAGCCCCAGTAGTCACTGACAGTAGTCAGTGATAAAATCCAAGCCCTATACCTCTCAGGGCTCTCAAACTTTTGTGGCATCAGAGAGTGCGGGGCAGTAACCCCAGGTGTCTGGCACCTTTTGTCCACTCTCCCTCCTGTCAGGTCAGGCAACGCGTCCTGACACTGACCCACCAGCCCTGGGCCTGTACCCAACTGCGGGGCCAGCGACTGGGGTGGGCTCCCCCACACCCGGTCCTTCTCTTTGGGGCTCGGTACCCTCCCACTTGGAGCGGTACCCCCCTCCAGAATTGTCAGGGCACCTGAGGCAGGTGTCCTGCATAATTCGCCCACCAGTTCAGGGGTTCTATCCTGCAACTGGTATCCCAGCATAGGGTCTGTACCCTTAGACTGGGCAGAGGTCAGGGGTGAGGCTGCCCTCTCCCCGCCCTCTTTACTGGGGCCCGGCACCCTCCCACCTGGAGAGGTGCCTCCATAACACAAACCGGGAGGGACACTGTTAGCAGTTGCCCCTTCCTCCAGATCAGGGGGACACCCTGAACCTGGCCCCCAACCTAGGGTCTGTACCCTTAGGCTGGGCCTGTGCCTGGCAACCCAGGACTTCTGGGGGAGTACACCAGTTCCCCCAAGGAAAATACACTCTTCCACTAGTTCAGGGCCTTGTCCCTGCAACTGATCCATCAACCTGGAAAAACCCTCAGGTGGTACTGGGGTCAGAGGCGAGGACTCCCTCCCTCTGCACCCCCTTCCAGCATACTTCACCCTCCCACCTGGAGTGGTGCTCTTGGAAAAAATGGTCGGGACCTCCAGGTCAGACAACTCCTGGACCTGACTTACCAACCCAGGGACCAACCCCTGCGGCTGAACAACTGCCTGGCCAACCAGGACTTCCTGAGGGTGACACATACCTAGCGTGGTGCGTGACAGTCTGCCTGGCACAGAGCTCACGACCTCCTGTCCCTCTGACAGTGCGTGAAGATGCCCCAGGACAGAAGTGGCGTCACCATGGCCAATCCTATGAGGCTCAGCCCTTCTGGCTGGCCCCTGACCCACTGGTTCTTCCAATGGGGACTCTTTCCCCTTTCATCCCTCAGACTGGACTTCTGTACCCTCCCCTAGGAGTGGCACTGCCAGGCACAAGAACTGATGGAGGCCTGACTACAGGCACTCCCAGCTCACCTAACACTGGGGTACCCCCACAATGGACGGTCCATCCAGACAGACTAGGCTCCCCACCTGGTGTTCCCTCATGGAACCATCCAGTCCTGGGGACTGAGGCTGGGGCACTTCGGGACCTATCCCAGTCTCACTCCTGCTCCCACGAGACAGGATGTGAGGCCCTACAACCTCCTCACAACAAGGGGACCCAGCTGTAACACTCTTAACCTTTCCCAGCACTCTGGGTTGGAAAACTTCTGAACCACTTCTCTTAGGGTCATTCCCTAATGCCTCTACAGAGCCTCTGGTACTCACCCAGAGGTCTGCCTCCTGTGCAAGTTCCCTAGGATCAGAGAACTCGCAATCTGACAGGTGTTGGCCTAGCTCTGGAAAACAGGAACTCACAATATGCTCTCCCACAATTGGATTACACAGCTCCACACAGGTGCTAACCTTTACCTCACAATCCAGTGCCTCACACACGTAGCCCACACAACTCTCTTGAAATGGGCGAGACATTAACTGACTGTCTCTATCACTCAACCCACACTCTTCTGGGCGGTCCTCACACTCATACACCAGGACTTCAACCACGGGGGAACCCCTCTCCCTGCACCTCTCATCCAGAGTCGGTAGAGTATCCCTCCTTTCATTAGGACTATGGGCCCCTGCGCTAGTTCCCCAATCCACCTCAGGGACACTGCACATCAATGGAGCTATCTCAGGTCCTTGAATCCCCTGGTGTAGATCAACCCCCTCCTTCAAGTCAGGTGCCACATCCCTGGGTGGGTGTACTACACTGTCATCACTATATACTTCAATTTTGCTGCCACCACTGGACCCCACCCTCTCTGGGGAATCCAGACAATTAAAACTGCGCTCCATGGGTAACCTTCCCTCTGGAGCTAACTTCTCCTTTTCTGCTATCTGCGCTAGGTGCGCCTCCAGCTGGGCAATCTCTATTTGGAGCCTCTCCAATTCCAGCTGGTACTCCCTCTCCCTCTGTCTGTCCAACTCCTCTGGGGACCATGAAGGGGATTGGGCACTACCCTGTGCACTAGATCCAGCAAGGGACTCCCTACCTATGGGACCTTCCCGCCTGTCCCCCAACTCCTCTGGGGACCATGAGGGGAATCTGGCACTACCATAGGCACTAGGCTCATCAAGAAACTCCCCACCTATGAGATATTCCATAACACTTTCTTCCTCCTCTTCAGACTCTCTAGAGCCACCCTCCGACCAACTACCCTCTTGGTAGGTGTACTGGGACTCCAAGAATCTCCATCTGTCTTGTTGCCAAAGTCTCAGGGATGTCTGCAGGGATAGCTGAGTCTCCTTCCTACTCACTGCTAAGCCTTTCTCCTCACAGAACCCCTTAGCTCCTCTAGACTGTAGGTTAACAGATCATCTATATAAAAGGTAGGTCTCATTTCAGCAAGACCCATTGTAGCAATATCTTGCAATATCAATAATAAAACAAATAGGCTTGCCCGTTGTAACAATCACGGGCAATATCAATAACAGATAGAAGAAAACTTCTCAAGAAAATGTATGCGGGTAAAAAATCACCGACAATATCAATCACAATATAGGATCCAAAAACTTTCAAAAATGTATGCGGGTACTATCACCGGCAATATCAATAAACAATAGGCTTGCCCATTGTAACAATCATGGGCAATATCAATAAAAGATAGACGAAAACTTCTCAAGAAAATGTATGCGGGTAAAAATCACCGGCAATATCAATCACAATATAGGATCCAACAATTCTCAAAAATGTATGCAGGTACTATCACCGGCAATATCAATAAAACATAGGCTTGCCCATTGTAACAATCACGGGCAATATCAATAAAAGATAGAAGAAAACTTCTCAAGAAAATGTATGCGGGTAAAAAATCACCGGCAATATCAATCACAATATAGGATCCAACAATTCTCAAAAATTTATGCGGGTACTATCACCGGCAATATCAATAAAACATAGGCTTGCCCATTGTAACAATCACGGGCAATATCAATAAAAGATAGAAGAAAACTTCTCAAAAAAATGTATGCGGGTGAAAAATCACCGGCAATATCAATCACAATATAGGATCCAAAAAACTCTCAGAAATGTGTGCGGGTGAAAAATCACCGGCAATATCAATTACAATATGGGATCCAAAAACTCTCAAAAATGTGCGCAGGTGAAAAATCACCGGCAATATCAATTACAATATGGGATCCAAAAACTCTCAAAAAATGGGCGCGGGTGAAAAATCACCGGCGATATCAATCACAATATAGGATCCCAAAAACTCTCAGGAAATGTGTGCGGGTGAAAAATCACCGGCAATATCAATTACAATATAGGATCCCAAAAAACTCTCAAAAAATGTATGCGGTACGTTATGGTCTGCACTTACTAGTAGTGTACACTATATTATTGTATGCGATCATAAATGCAAGTCCAGATCCTCACCGCTGACCACCAATGTTAGAAATGGGGGTCTCTAGTTGGCAATGGCTGTCCACTGTCCAAGTAGGGACCCTTTTCCTAAGTCAGAGTGAGAGGGCTACCCTCTTTAATACCCCTGCTCAACCCTGTGGTAACGTAGCACGAGCAGGTAGGCTTATCTCAGAGGCAGGGTGTGAAGCATTTATGACCATACACAGTAACACAGTGAGGAACACTACAGAGGGACACCACACAAGTAGTTATAAAAAATAAGTATCTTTATATAAAGGCAGATTTATCACAAGACCAATAACTGTAAAAGCCACAATACTGTCAAAAATAGGATAGCTGTTGAAGGGCTGTCAAAGATAGTTCAAAGGTTGCAAGAATAAGGTTCAAATTCAAGGCAGGGGTCTCTGCGCCCCTTTCTCGTTCAGAGGTTGCAAAAATAAGGTTCAAATTCAAGGCAGTGGTCTCTGCGACCCTTTCTCTCATAAGACTGTCAAAAATAGGATGGCTGTTGAAGGACTGTCAAAAAATAGTTCAAAGGTTGCAAAAATAAGGTTCAAATTCAAAGCAGTGGTCTCTGCGACCCTTTCTCTCACAAAGTACCTGGGTTTAGTAGCAAAACCAACAAAATGTCGCAAAGAAGTGGTAGCGATGATTCTCGGCATGCGAGGCCGGCGATGCGTTGAAATCCTTGCCGCAAGGGAGGATGATGCGCCGATCTGCATGATGCATGCGGAGACACTGCGACCAACTTCTGCACGCTAGGCCGCCGATGCGATGACTTTCTTGCCGCGAGGGAGAAGTCGATGCGACGATCCTGTTGCGCTGTGCGATTGTGTTGCGATGCGAAGAGATGACGCTCCGCGAGGCAGCGACGAAATCCGGTGCGATGCGATGAAAATGGCGGACGCACGGCGTCCGCAAAGCGATGTCTTGAAGCGATGATTTCTTTAGGGGTTGCGAGCACTCGGCGACAGCAGCGCGATGATTTTTCCAGCGCGTCTCAGCTGCAGCGCCTCGCAAAGGGGCGTTATCGATGGTTTCGTGTTGCGAGCACCCAGCGGCAGCAGCGCGATGATTTTTCCAGCGCTCTCGGCTGCAGCGGCTCGCAAACGTGCGTCAGCGACGATTTCCAGCACTCTTTTCTCTGAAGCAAAACTAGAGGCCCTGGAACTCACAGGAGCCTCATCAGCAGATAGCAATCCTCGCAGGGAGGAAGCAGGAGGTTGGTGGTGGAGTCAGATGTGCCTGAGACTCCAGCAGGAGGCTAGCTCTTTTCCTAGCCCTTGGGTAATTGCTTGTAACAAAAATAAAAGTTCTCTCAAGAGTTCCTTTTCCTCTTCTTCAAGGTCAAGTGGTCACTGCTGCAGGCCAGTGCAAGAAACAACACACAAGCACAGGGACAGTCACTTCCTGCAGATTCCTCCAGTGGCACGGACAGAGTTTCCTCTCCAGATCCAAAAGCAATACAAATTGTAGGGGTTTGAGCACAGATATTTATACCCCAAAAGTCTTTGTTCTTAGAAGCTACAAGTCACTGAACCTAGCCAGAACCAGTTCTGCTCAGGCCTGGAGCACTTTGTTTACCAGGCTGCATTCTTCCTTTCAGAAAGAGGGGGTCTGCTAGCAGACACACAGTAGGAGGAGGAGCCAGCATTCACCTTGCCAGGCACAGCCCTATTCAGGTCAAGGAGCCACCCCTCCCCACACTCTAAATGCAGATCTCTCTATTCAACCCAGGTCTGACTCAGCCTGCCCTGCCCCTCTAAAACCAGACAGCCAATACACATAACAGCAGAGCACACTGGAAGGCTAAGGCAAGAAAATACCTACTTTCTAAAAGTGGTATTTTCAAACACAGAATATAAAAATAAACTTCACTAAAAGATGTATTTTAATATTCTGAGCTCAGGCATACTAAATTCGTTTTTCTACCATGTTCATGGGGTCAGTTAGGACTATAGAATGTAATAGTCAAACTGCCCATTCTAGCCTATGAGGAACAGGTAGCCTTACAGTAGTGAAAAACGAAATGGGGCATAATTCACTACCAGGACATGCTACACACACCAAGGCATGTCCTACCTTACACATACAATGCACCCTACCATAGGGGTGACTTACAAGATGCCAAGGGAAGGTTCAGGGGCTGGGAAGGGGGTGCACTTCACAGCCAAGATGTCAGTTCTGGACTGCACACAGACACTGCAGTGGCAGGTCTGAGACACACTTTACAAGCTGCTTCTGTGGGTGGCACACATCAGTGCTGCAGGCCCACCAGCAGCATTTGGTTTACCAGCCCTGGGCACACACAGGCCACACTACTAGGGACTAACAGGTAAACCAAATAAGCCAATCAGGGATATACCAATTCACATAGTCATATTTACAAAGGGAGAGCATATGCACTTTAGCACTGAACAGCAGTGGTAAAGTGCCCAGAGTCATAAAACCAACAGAAACAGGTCAGCAAAAATACAGGAGGCAGGCAAAAAGTTTAGGGGTGACCCTGCAAAAAGGGCCATTTCCAACAGGGATCTTGAATGACTTTTCTTGGAGTCACTCCCAGCTCTCTTCTTGTGGACCATGGTGCTGAGCCAGCGGTCCATCTCCTTGGAAAGCTCCCTAGGAACAGTGAGCTTTCTATGAGGCATTGGCACAGCTCTGAAAAATAATTACTGGACATGTATTCTCTGGCAATCAGATTATACAGCCCCTTGTAATCACTCATATATCACTGTTGTTCACCCAACCATCCAGTGCCTTACAAAAGTAACCCACATAATATACCCAGGACAGGTGGGGCAGCTTCTAGCTGTCCATGACCTTCTGCCTATACTTCTCAGTGGTGAGGAAATATTTCCTGACAAAGCCATGCTTCATGGGAGGATACCCATCCTGTCCCTCTTCCCTATGGCCAGTAATGCATCCCTCCCTTCATTGGAAATGTGCCTCCAGAAACTGGATACCCAATCCTCCTCAGGGACCCCGTGCATCTCTAAGGCAATGTTACAAGCCTCAAACCACTTGTCAATGTCATCCTGCACAACAACGTTAGCCACCAGATCTTTGGGTATGTGGACCCTTCTATCTCCACTGTGCCCTGAGGTATCATTGCCCCCATCCCTGCTGGAACCTGTACATTAGTTAGCATTAGGGTACAGCTCCTTTAGACTCACTCCATGTACCAGTAAGATTTTTCTCTCCTCCAAGGCTCTTTCAGCATCTTCTTCTCTACAGCCACTCCTCCAGGGCTAGTCTTTTCTCCTATAAGGACTGCTTATTTTCTTCTGCAGCAAGCTTTAATTTGACCATATGCAGCTTGAGCTCCCTCTCAGCCTACCTGTCCTCCAGTTCCTCAAGCGACTTTATGGGAGGATACATTTTCTCTGCCCTGGCAGGGGACCTCACTTCTGTGGGCAAGTTGTCCATCTCCTCAGGCTGCTGCAGCTCCAGCCCTGTGTCCAGTACCTCTCCTTCCTCCTTTTCACCCCTCTAGTCTGCTTCCTCTTCCTCAGGGCCATTCTCTTCCTGCTTCTCTGGGGTGGCCTGCATCCTGCTGACTTGCTCAAGGACTCAAAGGGCTATCTGGAGGTCCACCTTTCTGGCCTCCCTTCCCATATTCAACCCTCTCTCCTTGCAGAGCCTATATAGCTCTACCTTGCTGAGATTGTCAACATTGATCAGCTCCATCCCAATTGTAGCAAAAAGGGTGTAAGGCAAGACTTAGATGTGGGAAAAGGAAAAAAAATGACCAAATCAGAAACTAGGGAAAACTTTAAAGCATGTTAAATCTGATGTCAGAAACCTTAAAGGACTTCTCCCCTGACAGACATTCACATACTGTAAATCACCAATTGCAAAATCTGACAAATGGACATCTCAATATAATACTGTTAGCTTACATGATGGCAATAAAACATTGATGTAATAATTCAGTCTTAAAACAGCTTTTTTAAATGTTATCACCAAAATCACATAGAAAGCGGTGAGAAACAAGCTCAGTTTTTGTTAAGCAGAACACCCAATAAGAGCTAGTGAACATTCCATGGTCCAAAATTATAACAGCCCCCTCTTAAGCCATAATATTTACAATGTCATTTTGAATCCACAACATCTTCCTCTTCAGTGGAGCATTCAAAGATATTTGACACTGATGAAAGCCACATAGGTGTGCCTTAATATAGGATCAAAATTACTGTTATAAGCATTGTCAAGTAAGATACTGACTGTATGCTAAAACCCTTTTTAGGGTTTCCTTAGATTGTCTCTCATTTATGCAGGATATATTTTTACTAAACAAAAAATCATAGTCACTTATTTATTTTGGCAAGTCATTTTATTGATGTAAATAATTAAAGTTTGGGGCATGGGGTGTCACGTTAGTACACACTGCAACAAGCTCTAGAAGCCTCTCTGCAACTGCCCAGCTGACCGGCAGTACTGGACCTGAAACTGGACCTTCCTGAACACTGCTGGCCTCTACTGGAGTAGGTTTCCAACCCCCAAGAGCCACCTCTTCAGGTGCTGGACTCTCCTGCACAAAAAGAAGAAATCCTGAAGTTTTGGGATCTTAGCAAATATGCTACAATCCTTATGACAATTATTGTATTTTAAAACAGAACTGCAGACATTGACATTATGTTGCACAACCACATTACAGCCTTCTGCTTAGAACTGGAAACACATTTTGCATGTTAGACAACAGAATAGTTATCTTTTTATTTTGTTTGTGATGGTTCTCTTAAGCCCCAACATCTGACCCTGAGTTACGCTCACTGCATTATGATGCAGCGGTCAGAGGCAGAATGCAGAGGGGCTGACCGCTGATGTTCCAACGGGCTCAAGGAGCCCATCGGCCCAGCAGTCAGAATGTAATCACTACAATAAGGGCGCCACCATAGGGATTACGATGTCCCTTTTGGTCTGCCTTTCAATGGCGGTCCGACCGCCATAGAAAGGCAGATGGAAACAGACTTTGGGGGCCCTAGCAAGGCCCCCCTATTCCTCCGCAGCCTCCGCTAAGAGGCCTGGGGCACCTGTGGTGCCCCGACAAACATCCAGGCACTGTGTTGCAAACATCCATTTTCCTAATGCGGGTTGTTCAGCAGCCCTTTTCCACCAGCTGCTCAAGCCGCATTAAGTAAATGGATGTTTACGATCACTTCATGGGCGGTCGCATCCAAATTCGTCAGGTGGGACCACCATCTACATGTGGGTTGGTTTAATTAGGGCCTTTGTCTCCCTCTACAATTTGAGAAAGATCAGTAAATATGTCTTCTAATTAAGCAATTAGAATGTCTCAAAAATAAAAATGCCTTCGTGTAAGAAAGTGGGTTAATAAGTGGAGTTGTTATGAGTCCACCATAAAAATATACGGCCACAACCATAGTCAGTGCAAAACACAGTTTCAATCATTTAAACCTGGGCTCAACTTCTTTGAATCTATGTCACAGAGCAGACAGGCTTAACGTAGAAAAATGTGTAAAGCATTTAGCAGTAACAAAACAGGTAAACAGTCAAAACATAACACTATGAAAATCCCACATCCAATTTAGAAAAATAGTGAAAATTGTAATGAGTAAAATGACACTTAAGCAACAGAAATTCAATAAGGAGCCTGAGATATAAAGATTTAAGACAAAAGCTTCAAGAAAAAGTAAAGCGTCAATCACTAGTCATTGTTCATGGATAAACAGGACTTAGGCATGATTTCAGGTCAAATGTGATGAAGTGTGGGTCGGATACACCAAGCGGGTCATCCCAGTCAAAGATTTTACTGTCTGACTTATGGGCCGAGTTAATTGTTGATGGAGAGGGGACTCTGACACAACGGTGATGTATTCTTCCCTGCCAACACAGTGGTGGGACCGCCTGATACAAATGTGAGCCGACCACAGGTTCGGCTATGTCGGTGACTACTCCATCACCACCGTAGCCAAACTCCTCTGACTTCCTAACGGATTAAGGGCCGTCAAAGAATTGGCTGTATGTCCATCCGCCCAATTAGGACATATATCCATTATTTTCTGTCCATCACCACCAGACAACCCTTGGCAGTAAGTGACAGTAAAAACAAAAGAGGTGCACCTTCGCCCTGGGAGATAACTCCCAGGGTAAGGGAGGCATTATCTTTTTATTTTGAAAAAGAAAATCCTGCTTCAACAATAGCATGCAAATTTATTGTCAGGGATCAGGAGTCATGTTAATGCTTGTTGGGTGCAGCAAACAAATACTTGTGCGTGTTCATTTGAAGAATGCCATCTCAGTGACTAGCACACCTCACAACACTCTTGCCCATATAACTCCATGGTTCAAGATGTAATTAAAGCATTAATGAAATGTGGGAACTGCTGTGCAGCATATGTCTACTCTTGTCATTATAACATTTATCCACTTTGACTCAACAGAGGTATAACAGAGCAGAAACACTGACCCACGGCATCATAACGGAAATTACTTAGAAAATTGATGTGATTCACTCCACGCTATCAGAAAGACAGTTGAAGTATGTGAACATCATACAATCAAACACATTGCCTCTAACACATACTCATCTTCATATTCCAAAGTTCCTAAACCTGCTTTCCTGCTAAAAAAATGTCTGCATGATATTGCACCACATAAAATTGTCAACTCCTCTCTAAAGGAAGGTATCTTTCCATCTGCCATAACATTTGGCCAGATTACACCGATTCTAAAGAAACAGAACCTGAACCCAGCTAACTCAGAACCTTGGTGCAGTATTTAAGGCCACATGTAACATGTTTTTTACTTGTTGCAAATGGCCTGATTTGCAGAATTGTGCTGTTTGCGACTGGTAAAATGCACTTTGGTATGTATGAATTCCAATTTGCAATTCGGTAACATGCTACCAAATCGCAATTTGAAATTGCAAATACATAACAATTCAGTATTAGGAAGTGACGTGTTTAGGGCGTCCCTTCCTAATACCAAATCGCACTGGTATGTAGGAATGTTTTGCTACAGGAATGCTGTCGCAAAAGATTCAATTTTACCACCTACTTCAACTAGGTGGTAACCCATTCGCAGCCACAAGGGACCCCTGTGCCTCTGTGAATGTATGTAAACATGTTTTTTACAAGCAGGACCACTGCCTGCTCTTGAAAAATGAAAAGAAAACTTTTTGTTTTTCTTTTTTAAATGCAACCCATTTTCCTTTAAGGAAAAAGGGCTGCTTTATTTAAAAGCAATGACAGACATGGTTGTCTGCTGACCCCAGCAGGCCACCATCCCTGGGATTTTAGCGATTCGTAATGGGTGGCAAATTGCGACCTGCCTCATAAATATTAATTGGATAGGTCGATTTGCGACCCATTAGGAAATGATCAATGAAACTCATGTATGTAGAATGCAACACAGATAGAAAGAGCTAAAAATTAGGAAAAATTAAAGTATTTCTACTCGTTGCGCCAGACTTACGCCTCCCCCGGGGAGGCGTACGTTTTTGGCGCTGCCTCAGATTTACGATTCCTTCTAAATCTGGAGCAGTGTCAAAAAGCCATGGGTGTTGCTGGGAACGCCCACTGCAACACCCATTGCATGCCCCTTTAATGCAGAAAACGGTGTCAAAGGGAACCAAATTTACAAGGCCATGTTAAGCCATGCAAACTGGCTTTGCGCTGCCTTGCAAATATGGAGCAGGACACAGCGCCACCAGAGCATTGCAAAAAGTGATGCTTCAGTGGCGCAGGGGCCTTGTAAATGAGGCCCAGAATTTCTGCTACTATTCTTTATGAATTGCCCACCTACAGTAGAGAAATGGCTATGCACTCTACAAGAGACAGGCATCTGCCCAGCACTTGTGTCACGATCAAAATCGCTCAGTTTCATCATTGACCAAAACATCAACCAAAATGACCACATTGCAAAACTGCAGAACTATGCTTCCTACCATTTGTGTTTGTATTTGTATTTATAAGCGCAACATTCATCCGAGAGGATATCATTGCGCTAGAAAAGCTAAGACCTGAGTGAGGGTAGTATGATATTAGGGGCCTCTGTGTCAGTAATTCCAGCCTGCGGAACAGATAGGTTTTCAGCTTCCTTCTGAATGGCATATAGTCATCGGTAAGATGAAGTTCTGGGGGTAGTTCATTCCAGTGAGTTGCCGCCAGATGAGAGAAAGAGCGGCCCCCTGCCCTAGCTTTCTTAATGAGTCTGGTTTTTGCCCTTTCCTGATAACATGACCTCAAATTCCGGATAGGGGCGTAGAATTTGATTTTATCTTGTAGGATTCTGGGGCCATGTTTGTGTAAAGCTTTGTGTGCATAACCCAGGAGCTTCAATTTGGCTCTTAGGTGCACAGGCAGCCAATGGAGCTCCCTCAGACATTCTGATGCCGAGCTGTATTTGTTTTTGTTACACTCAAGGTTGGCCGCTGCGTTCTGGACTACCTGCAGATGAGAGAAAAGATAGTCTGCCATGCACACATAGAGCACATTCCCATAATCCAATTTGCTTGTGAGTAAAGCCTGAGTGATGGTTTTCCTGCAATTCAGGGGGATCCATAAGAAGAGTCTTTTTAAGAGATTTAGTGTAGCGAAGCTTTTCCCACACAGTGATCGGACTTCGTTCTGCATGGTTAGTGCATTGTCGATGAGTATGCCCAGGTTTTTTACGACCTGTTTGGGCTCCGGGGCAGGTCCTAGTGTTTGGGGCCACCAGGTTCCATCCCAGATTAGGTGAGCTCCTCCAAAGAGTAAGATCTCTGACTTCTCAGCGTTCAGTTTCAGACAATGGTCTGACATCCAAGTCGCCATTTCAGAAAGGCAATTAGTCAGTTTATTCCTGGTGTTCTCATGCCTTTCTTCAAGGGCTATCAGCAGTTGCATGTCGTCCGAAAGGAGCAGATAATAAAGCCCCATTTCTTGCTGATTTTGGCCAAGGAGGATACATAGGCATTAAAGAGGGTGGGGCTCAAGGAAGCTCCCTGCAGGACACCGCAGGGAGTCCCAGGGAATCTAAAACCTTCCACCTGGGAATCAAAAACCATCCACTCCCTACACAGGCTTCAAGTTCAGGCACTGGGTCTCACCCATCCAGATGGAGGAATTGCAATCCTAGCAGGGCTCCCAACATCAACTACTGCGCCTCTGCATGTCATTCATCAGTCATTCTCTTACCTAGCTCCAACATTATGGAACTCTCTTTTGGACAACATCAGGCAAAATCCAGCCTTTTCTTGTTTCCTAATGGCTTAAAAACACACCTTTTTTATCGGCAATGCCCTCATTATGCCCTCTGGGAAAATGCTTCAACCCCTGGCTTGCCTTTGTTATCCCTGGCCTTGCTTTTGCTACTCCACATATTTAAGTATTTAGCAACATTTTACATGTGTAACAACAGTCAACTTACACGTCTTGTGATGCTTGTTACATTCTTCCCATGTACCATCGCAATTTTGGCTTTCATTTCTTTGTGATATTTTAATGATTTTATATGCCAGATTGCAGCCTATTCTGGACTGATTCCATGTCTTGGTGTTCTAATTTACCTAGCATGTTTTTCTCGTTCAGCATTCATTAGCCTCTCCCCTTTGGATCTGTAATCTCCTACTCACTTAGTATTCGACTTCCACCCAACTAATTATATCAGTTTCCTATGCTTTATATCCAGGTGCTGCCGACACAGGTAACAGTGGTGGCGTGGTGGGACGGGGCTGGGGCAGTGGAGGAGGGGAGTGGACAGATGACAGGCTAGGGAAAGAAAATAAAATAAAAATAAAACCTTTCACCTTGCGCTCACCACATTGCCGACTTGGCGATGCTGTGAGCGCTAGGTAATTGGTTTTATTGTTGTTTTTATTTTACTTTCCCTATTCTGTCGTCTGTCCACTTCCCTCCCACCACCCTGCCCCACCGCTGTTACCTGCGCCAGCCGCGCCTGTTTATATCTCAGCATGTTGTGTGCAATCCATTTTATCGCAATTCTGCTATTAGCCAATGTTAACCCCAGTTCCATCACTTTAACCATTGCACATTCACCTTTGTTACTTGGAATTAGGACTAGCAAGCATAGGCAGGCCGTAGTTTATGATGTTATGTCTGTCAAAGTGCTTAGTTGTTGTACTATTTCCTGCTTGAACTTTTGAATTCCCCGACATTCCCACGGCATGTGTATATATGTCCCTGAGTTCACTTTGCACTTTGGGAAGGTATCAATGTTTTCAGGGTTTATTCTATACATTTACTAGGGGGTCACATATATTCTGTGTATGTACTTGTAATTAATCATTATCATTCTGGCATTTCTGGTTACCTTTTTGCAGGTCGCGAATATTCTCTTCAATTACTCCCCTATATCTGCATTCCAAACTGCTTTTAGATTATATAGCTTCTTCACCTCTATTGTGGAGCTGCTGCATATATCCTGGACACAAGACTTCTCTTCTCCGCCCTAAAATTAGAATCACCTGATTGAACTTGTGTACCTCTGGAACTTCTGGGAAATTGGGCCAATTCTTCTGTATGTTCATTACTATTGGTGCATTTTTTGAAAATTGGCATTGCGATCCTCACCTGGTGCAAAAATCAGCAAAGTCCACCAATCTCCCTTTTTCGAATATGCCTTGTAGTTATTGGGACTTTAAGCCAGTATTGACTTCTATCATAATCGTACGCACCAGGGGATATATCAGAGTGCTCATATAGTCTGTTGTGGAATGTATGTGCACTTTTGTTCTTCCTGTGCACCATCTTTTTCTATGCTCTCCATATGGATTGCACATGTGTTTTCAATGTTTGTGTCCTTTTTAGGTTAGCAGTTGCATAGATCTTAGAGGCACCGGATCTATCATTGTTTCAATTATTTCACATTCGGACCACAGCACTTCATATTGCAGATGTATCCCTCACAAATATGCTCTGAAGACAGACAGCAACATGATTCCCTTCTCGCACAGTAGTTGTGGTGTATCCAGTGCTATTTGTGAGTCTCACCTGAAGTTTCCGCAGAGGAGTGATGGAAGACCTGATGCTGGCTCCCAACTTCCCACACCCACCATGATCAGCCCAACCTAGTCAAAGCCAATGAGGTGAAGGTTGGGTAGAGGGGAATCAAAACAGGGAAAGGGAGAAAGAGATGTGTCACAATGAAACGTCCTGCCTGGATTCAGTGTGGGTTGCCTGCATGCTCCTTCTGGTTCAAAGTAAATACAACAGGTTACTCTGCTTTCAAATGTATGAAAGGGGTGTGTAAAAAATCATAAAATATTCTTCTTATATATGTGCCTGGTCAACATTCTTCTAAATGTGCAACTGATGGATAGGGAAGCAGGAAACAAAAATAATACTGAAATGTCTATGGAAATAAAACAAACTAAGTGTTACATTATCTATATTGGAACAACACAATAAAAATGCAAGAAAATGGCAAGATAACTAACCTGAATGGATAACACCGTACACATCCATGAGACCCCAAAAATATCATCCCCATAGTGCTACGCAAAAAAAAAAAAAAAAAACTATATTTCCCAAGACAGGATGTCAATAGAATATAAAACTACACAAATAGGTGCTGGATCTGATAGTAAATGCAGGTCCTTGTAGAATCAGGGGTCTAACATGTAGTTTGTTGTGTTTTATCTGTCTTTCTTTATAGCCAGCCAGAAAATCAAATGACTCAACAACAATACTCCACTCACAGTTGAATCAGAACTTTCAGATAAGTATAACAGTTCATAAAAGCTGAGCTATTTAATCCTACCGTCAATAACAAAGATACGTGGATTCTTTGTGTAACTTAAATATCTTCTCTCACTTCTGTTTCAGTCACAGAGCAAGAGGCGAGGTACTTCAGGAACAAAAAGGATCCACAGCGACCCGGACTCAGTGCGAGGGAAGCGGCGCCAGACCAGAAATCCTAGTAGGAGAACGCCGTGACCACGAAGAGGAAATCCTGTGCATCCCGTGGAACACGGTGGAAACGCCCCAGGAACAGAGCTGACTGCAGAAGATGCGGCTCGTAGAGGTAAGTGGGGACTTTGGGTAGAGGGGCACAACAAGGTGAATTCGTAACTGAAAGTGAAGCATGCTCTAGTCACGAACCACCCTTTTTATCCGTGCTGGTCTCTGGCCTCCTCCCTCGCCGCTTGAGTAAGGCGTGCAAGGGAGTGGGGCACGCCAAACACTATTCTGGCTCTGTCCTCTCCACAAAATAGCTGTCTCACAAGTGAGCCCTATTTACTGAAGCTTTACTGAAACATTTTTCAAGGATCAATGCAATTGTCCCCAAAGCAACATGAAATCCTTCACCACCTGGATACACATTTACATTAAGTAATGATAGGATGGCTCTCACATTGTGTTCATGTATTGATGTTAGATTGTCAATTGTTGGTATTGCTCGATATCTGAAAGAGGTTGTTTGCACTTGTAAGGGTATCCCTGTGAGGTCTTCTAGGTCAGCTCAGGCCAGGGTTACAGTAATGATTTATTGAAGTTCAGTCTGAATGTCAGGAGTGAAGGAACCTTTTGTAATATTTCCTCTGACTTGTCCCAGGGAATTGGTGAATCTATCCTAGTTGATAGTATGTCATCATCATACAAAGATACTTTCTACAGTATTTTCCATAGTATTTGTATTTACATGAATTAGTCTGTAGGATTTTCACCCAAGTGGAATCTTGGTCTACCTTAGTGAAAACTACTACCAGCACCTTCGTAGGTATTTCTGGGAGTTTCTGTACCTGGCACCTTCAATATACATTTGTAATAGAGAACAGTATATCAGCTCTGCATTTTCCTCTAGAATTCATCTGAAAGGCTGTCATTTCCTGGATGTTGCACATCCCCATTCATTATGTTGCCCACTTTATGACACCTATGTCTAGGGGTACATTGAGCTTGTCCTTCAGGGGCCTGGTCCTATAAAAAGGGGTTATGCAACCCACCTTATCTCTCCCCTTCTCTTCCCTGTGTAGGAGTTTATAAGTTGGTGTTGAACCCGGCGTTTTCTGCTGGGGTATTTCGAAACTTTTTGCCTTCCTTTGCTTATTTTTCTGACCTTATTTATGTTGGCTTTAGGACTCTGGGCACTTTACCACTGTTAATCAGTGCGAAAGTGTGTCTGCTCTTACCGTTAAACAAGGTACGATTGTGTTACACCTGTTTCCTATATTAAATTTACATGCAAGTCCCTTGTAAATTGGTAAGCCATATACCCAGGGCCTGTAAATTAAATGCTACCAGTGGGCCTGCAGCACTGCTTGTGTCTAACCCTGGGCGGTGAACTACGCTACGCTCGCGGAGATTGCGAAGTTTCGGTAACTTCGCGATTCGCGTAGAACGCGAAGTTACCGTGCACTACGCAATTTGCGGCGTAGCATAGCTGTTTTTCTTCTTCGCGCGCTCAATATACGTTCTCGCGTGCACGGTAACGACCTACCGTGATTCTGCGTTCGCCGACGCGACTTCCTATCCGTTCGCGGGCGCCACGAGATTTGGAATCCGGCCGCACGATCCCGCGAGAGTGTGCGAACGCGAACACGTCATTCGGACGCGCGATCTGACTTCCGGCGGCAGTGTTGGTAAGATCGCGATCCCGAACACGAAGAAACTACAATCTGGCAAAGAATATCTCTCGAGCATCATAAAACCTTCTCGAAAATGATGGTTTTGCTCCAAAAACTCCTCAGATTGTGATTTGGCTGTAGTTTTTTGTGCAAGGAGTCCTTTTTCTTTTTTTACTTTTTTTCCAAGAGGAAGGAAGTGCCCCTGATTCTCAAACTTCCTGTTCCTGTCCAGCAGGCTCCTCCCAGTGCTTTGTCCATGTGCTGTTCACTTTCATTTGGATTTGGAGCTGGAAGGATCACTTTTTGTGTCTGTCTGCTGCATCATATCATTGGATTGGATTTGAGGACTCTTGGATTTGAGATTTTACAAGTAAGTTGGAGAATTGGTGTACTTGTTTGTTTGATTGGGGCTTGTTTGTACCTTACATTTTTTGGGGGATTTCCATAGTTTTTTAAATTTATTGTTGTGGCCTGTAGTTTCGGCAGGGGCCTAGTTGTTTTTCTTTGATTGGAATTTCAGCCAGTAGGCCCAGACTAGAGCCAGAGGTACCCATGGGTGCATGTTTCTGTGGTGTCTGTTGAATTTAAACATCATGTAGGGCATGCATGGATGGCATTGGATTGAATTGGTAAATGTGGTTTTTGGGGTGTATTTCACTTTTTGGGTGTAATATATACCTTTGTTGGATGTGTGTGTGTGCTTGTTGTGTAACTTTCCAACCTTTCGTAGCCCTGTGGATTTTCGTTTTTGCATTTTTGTATTAAAGCTGTGTTGTTTAGCACTGCAGGCCTCCTTTGTCTGGTCATATTTATTATTATAGGCCTGCTTGAGTTCATTGTTTTCCATGGCCTGTTGTGTCTGTGAGTGACCACGTGGCTTGGGGCCATTTTGTGGGGGTACTTTAGTAGTGTGCTGCTTTTTCCATATAGGCCTGCATGTCTTTTCTTTGTTCCCCTTGGCTTATGCTTGTTGTGAACTTGTGGGTGGCCTGGCCATGTGGTGGCGGCCATTTTGTGGGACCAGCCACTGTGCTTTTGCCATAGGCCTCCAAGCTTGCGGCCTAGTCTGCCAGTAGGCCCAGAGGTAGTCATCCTCATGGGTGCATAAAAACTGTTTCTGTGTTGTCTGTTGAATTGTAACATAATTTAGGACATGGATGGCCTTGGATTGATTTGCAAAATGTGGGTTTTGGGGTGGGACTTACACTTTTTATCTTCTTCGCGCGCTCAATATACGTTTTCGCGCGCGCGATAACGACTTTTTGTGACGATCGCGATGCCGAACACGCAGAATTTACAATCTGGCGAAGAATATCTCTCGAGCAGCATAAAACCTTCTCGGAAATGATGATTTAGTTCATTTTGCACAAAAAACTCCTCAGGTTGTCATTTAGATGTAGTTTGGTGAGCAAGGAGTCATTTTTTTTTTGTTTTACAATTTTTTTCAACAGGAAGGAAGTTGCCCAGAGTCTCCAACTGCCTGGTCTGACTCCTGTCCTTTGTCTTCACTTTCTTGTTATTTTGGGTGGCCTGGCCATGTGGGTGGCGGCCATTTTGTAAAGCCAGGCATTGTGCTTTTGCCATAGGCCTGCATTGTCTGTCTTGTGTTCCTTTTCTTGTTGTTGTGGGTGGCCTGGCCATGTGGTGGCGGCCATTTTGTGGGACCAGCCACTGTGCTTTTGCCATAGGCCTCCAAGCTTGCGGCCTAGTCTGCCAGTAGGCCCGGAGGTAGTCATCCTCATGGGTGCATAAAACTGTTTCTGTGTTGTCTGTTGAATTGCAACATAATTTAGGCCATGGATGGCATTGGATTGATTTGCAAAATGTGGGGTTTGGGGTGGTATTTCAGTTTTTGGGTGTTTGTTAAATAAATAGGCCTTTTCAGCCAGTAGGTAACCCTGGGCATTCAGCTCGCGGACTTTGGGCAACTCCGCACTGCGCGACAACGCGGACTTACACTTTTTATCTTCTTCGCGCGCTCAATATACGTTTTTGCGCGCGCGATAACGACTTTTTGTGACGATCGCGATGCCGAACACGCAGAATTTACAATCTGGCGAAGAATATCTCTCGAGCAGCATAAAACCTTCTCGGAAATGATGATTTAGTTCATTTTGCACAAAAAACTCCTCAGGTTGTCATTTAGATGTAGTTTGGTGAGCAAGGAGTGACTTTTTTGTTTTACAATTTTTTTCAACAGGAAGGAAGTTGTTGGGTGGCCTGGCCATGTGGTGGCAGCCATTTTGTGGAACCAGCCACTGTGCTTTTGCCATAGGCCTCCAAGCTTGCGGCCTAGTCTGCCAGTAGGCCCAGAGGTAGTCATCATGGGTGCATAAAAACTGTTTCTGTGTTGTCTGTGGAATTTTGACATAATTTAGGCCATGGATGGCATTGAATTGAATTGCAAAATGTGTTTTTTTTGGAGGGTCTATTTCACTTTTTGGGTGTGTTAAATAAATGCCTTTTTTGCGTGTGTAATTATAATTATGTGTTGTTGTAGTGGTTGTCTAACTTTCAAAAGTGTTTTTAGCCATGTGGATTTTAGTTTTTGCATTAAAGCTGTGTGTGTTTTATAAGGCATCCTTTGTCTGCCCATATATAGGCCTGCTTGAGTTCATTGTTTGCCGTGCCTTGTACCTGTGAGTCACCATGTTGCTGGGGGCCATTTTGTGGTGGTAGTTAGTAGTGTGCTGTTTTTGCCACATAGGCCTGCGTGTCTTTCCATTGTTCCTCTTGTCTTACTGCTTCCAAATCCATCCCCATTGCCAGCTGCAGCTCCCTGATGCTGCTACATACATCCCACGTGATGCACAAATTTAGGCCAAACATGCTCCACTACATTTTAGTTTTTGTTCTTTACTATTCTTATTCTTCCAGAGTGTACACACTAGCACTACACAGTAGCCAGGAAAGCCCTGGCCTTGTTGTCAATGTCTCATAAATGGCTACACTGTGTGTTGTTGTTCACCGAGTTTCTAAAATTTAATAACTGAGGCCACCACACACTAAGTTCTATATTATATTTGTTTGATTTGTGCTATGTTTGACTGATGTTCTGGCTTTTTTGCTTTTAGGTGCACAAAGACTGAGGAGGAGGTGTGTCTCTCATCATTGCCCGTTGCACTGCCAGACAGACATCCTGCTGCTGTACACACAACACAACGTGACGTGTGACCTGACCAGACATCTCTGCAACTGAGTGCTGCTGACATCTGAAGAAGATGGGCCCAAAGAAAGCAGGTACCAGGTCCTCCAGTACCAAGAAAGTTGCTATTGAGAAGAAGGAACAGAAGAAGGAAGTGACACTTAAGTCTGGTGTGCCGGCCAATACCTTTTTGGGCAAAAAAGATTACGCCTGCAGCAGCGGTGTCCGGGGGCAAGCTGGGGGCAGCACCTCCGCATCAGTGGGCCCAACCCACCAACCCAGGCCCAAGCACATGAGTGTGGAAGAGGTAGCCAGCCTAATGGTGGAAAGCAGTGATGCTGAGCCTGAGATAAACTTATCGCTATCTCAAAGTAGTACCCAATCAACGCAGGAGGAAACACAGCAGATAAGTGGTCAACAACAACAGCCGCAACCACCGCCCGCAATAGTAGTTGTTGTTCCTCCTGAAGTAGGGGCAGTTCAGGAAATTGAGCCTCATGCAGAGGTAGAAGAAGAAGCCACTCATTCAGAAGATCCATTGTCTTCCAAATCTCCAGCAAGGAAAAGGAGGGGTAGTCCATCAAGTTCTTCGCCAAGCCCCCTTCTGATGATCTAGATGCCACTTGGAAGCCACAAACTGAGTCTGAGAGGGAGCCACGTTCCAAGACCAAGCTAGGGAAAAGGAAGGTTCCAGAAAGCCTTACACTTATGGAGGTCGATGTAGAACAGCAGGATGATGATGATGAGCCAGTCATCACGAACATCACTCCCGGCCCCGAGGAGATGGAGACCAACATTATTACCCTATCCAAAATCGCTGCGAGGGATGTAGCACGCATACCTCCACAGGTAACACCAACACGACCTACAGCTTCCATATTTGCATTAGCAAAGGCCCGGCAGCGACCTACATCCAGCACAACCACCACCTCAGTAGGAGTAGGTAGTGGTACAGCAGCACAGAGTCAAATTCAACACACACCCTCCAGTTCATCCAGCATTGGAAGTGGCACCTCCAGCAGGAGGCCAAAGTTAAGCTCCCCAGTTTGGGACTTCTTTACGGTTAGCGAAAAGGAGGAGAACATTGCTATATGCTCCATTTGTAATAGCTCTGTTAGTCGTGGTAAGCTTGGTACAAACTATGGTACCGGAGGACAAATGACCCATCTGAAAAAACACCACTTGATCAGCTGGGAGGACCACCTTCGCGGCATAAAAACTGCAACCATTGGTGTTGGTGGGGATAAAGGAGTAGAAGATCCGATCACGGTGGAAGAGGAAGGACAGGGAGACATTCTCTCTGGTAGTGGTACACAAGGTGTCCCTGACCCCAGCAGTGCAGTGTTAACGTCGCCCACATCTTCAGCAACATCTCAGTGGCACAAGAGTAAGAGTCAGCCTGAGACACCAAGGAGTACCAGGTACGCAACACCAAAAAGTGCGTCCTTGAGCCTAAGAGAAAGGAAAACCATGCAGCCTACCATTATCAGCATGTTTGGGGGGGAGGGGCAGTACAAACGCAACCACCCAATAGCACGTTTGTACAATGCGAAGCTGGCTAAAATGTTAGCACTGGACCTTCTCCCTTTTTCTTTTGTTGAAGGGGTGGGTTTTCTGGAATTTGTGTCAACCATCTTCCCAAAATGGCATGGTCCCAGCCGCTACTATTTTGCCAGAGTTGCTGTTCCGGCACTACATCACGACGTGCTGGAATTGCTTGGAAAAGCCTTGAAGCAGAGTGCTGTTCACAGTATCCACCTGACAACAGACATGTGGACCAGTTGCCAAGCCACAGATTACATGTGCATCACTGCACATTGGATCTCTTTTGCGGGGGTTAGAGAACAGATATCTGCTGGTGTTGACGCTGCTGAGATTTTTCATGCCACTCGCAAACATGCAACTGTAGCCATGTTTGCCATGGAGAAATCTCATACTGCTGCAAACATTTTGGAAGAGTTTAACACCAAGGTCTTTGAGTGGCTGCACCCAAGAGGGCTTACGATTGGTTTTGTTGCCATGGACAACGGCAGTAATGTAGTTAAGGCCATGCACAATGGTGGCTATTTCAGGGTCCCGTGTTTGGCACACTGCATTAACATTGTTGTTCAAGACTTTTTGAAAAATGAATCCAAAGTCAGCAACTTACTAGCCCCCTGCAGAAGAATATGCACACATTTCAGCCATTCTTTTAAAGCCCGGAAGCAGATGAGGGTCATTCAACGTGAGCATAAAATGCCAGTCAAAGTGCTCATCTAGGAGGTGCCAACACGTTGGAACTCAACTTATTACATGCTTGATCGTCTGTTTGAACTGTACATACCACTCAATGCTTATGTCATGCAAAGATTCGGGGAACCTACTGTGAGAGACATGACCGTTGAGATGGGTCAATGGGACCTCATTAAATGCCTGACTGAGATGCTACTTCCTTTTGAGATCTTCACACGTGAAGTCAGCAGGGAGGACTGTACTATGGGCCAAGCTATCCCATTGTTGCACATGCTAGAGCAACAGCTGAAGGAGGTGTCTGAAACGTACGCAGGTGTGGATGACAAACAAGACGCATATCATTTGGCGGAGACCTTAGCCGCTCGCTTATCTGAAAATACAAGGATTCAAAATAAAATTTTGTCACAACCACATTACATTAGTGCCACAATTTTGGATCCACGGTACAAAGTATTTCTGAACAGCAAGGCAGTAATTCCTTTTTCGGAAGTGGATGTTGCCAACTACAAAACTTTGATAGCTAAGGAAGCCACTATTTTCGAAAACGAACGGCTGTTAATTACAGGCCCCCCACCCCAGGCCATAACAAGTACTACAGGGCATCCAGAGTCAAGTTCTACTTCGGAGCCTGAGGGCAGTGCGTTTGCCTCCAAGCAGTCACCTACACCAACAATAACATCAACAACAGCAAGAACAGGATCATCCATAGTACAATCTGCAACTGATTGGTTTCTACGGCAGGGGTATGGTAAGTCCAGTGCTGATGCAAAGGCAAAAGAGGCCGAGCACATCGGAGCACCCCTGAACATTGAGCGGATGGTCCAGGCCTATCTGGTTGACCCAACAGAGGTCTTCATGGATCGAAACCCATTGGTGTATTGGTATGGGAAAAGAAGCCAATGGACAGTGCTCAGCAGGCTGGCGATAAAGTATCTGGCTTCCCCTGTCGCAAGTGTCTCTTCTGAGCGTGTTTTCAGTGCTGCTGGTGCCATTGTAACTTCGAAAAGGACCAGTCTCTCGCCCAAAAGCGTGGAGAGGTTAACCATGATCAAAATGAATCAGCACTTTATACCACCGGATTACAAAATACGTGAATCACAGCAGGAAGAGGAGAGCGACTTGGATGACGTAAATAGTGCGTTACAGGACCTACTTCTGTCCGAACCACCAGAGTTTGAGGACAAGCTCCTCTTCCCTGACAACTAGGCTTTCAAATTGTTACTTTCTTCCTTCCTTTATGTGTCTGTGTATCTGTCTTTCTGGTTCAAATCAAATCACAACAAATCCATCACCACCGTCTTCTCTTTTTATTTCCCTATTGGAGTTGCACGTCTGTGCATTTAACTGTCCACTCTTTAGAGTCCTGCTTCATCTTCCTGTCTCGCCCTAGTACATTTCCATCAAGCCAGACATTGGAGTACAAGAAATGTTGCCTTTAACAGTCCCTCCATAAGAAGTGAAACGTGACTATAGCTATCCTCCGTTTTGTTTCCGAGCCGAAACTCATCAGTGTCCGAAGGCTACCGCCTCTGCAGGCGTCCACAACTCTTCACTGTCAGAACTTGGGCAGGCATCCAAAAGTGAACTCATCACTGTCCGAAGGCTACAGCCTCGGCAGGCATCCAAAGCTCCTCACTGTCAGGACAGAAGGTACTTGGCAGAGAAAGACAAGACTCTTCAAAGAAACTTGCTGACATTTGTGCAAACTCAAATGACCAGCACTGAGCGCTACCCAGGCCGCGGCCCATCATCACAGTGCACTGCTGACCAGGTGAAGCAACTTAAACTGTGACAAAGTGCCACAGATGAATAAGACGAAAACCGAAACAGCGACTAACACTCAAAATGAATGTGGACTGGAGTAATGATGAGGACACTGCCCCGTAAAAAAAAACCACACACCTGTCAGAACTAGGCATCTGATGATCTGACAGCCAAAGAGAAGAGCAAGACAGGTAATGATGGAATGCATTGGATGCTTGCAGACTCTGAGCGATTGCTGTTGTTTGTTGTTGATGTTGTGCATGAAGTCGACCTCTACTCTACTAGTTAATCTACAAAGTGACTCAAGTCAAGTCGGTGACAGTCAATGTTTCCCTTCTTGTTGTTTAATAACCAAATTGTACTCCTACTACTGCAGGTGCAGGCCAATATCTGTTGCAATTTTTTAATATGGAATATGGACTTAATCGGAGTCACTACAGACTGAGTTGGAGTTGGACAACTCGTACCACACCATGATGATGACCATACTATCTTTGCAGTCAGTCAGTTGGATCGGAGATGATTGAAGGAATAACTGCGTTTCACGAAGTGGCATAAGGTAAACATAAACACAACAATTCAACAAGAAAGTAAACACAGCAGACCTACATGTCCATGTAGTGGTGGAGTCGAGTCAAGTCATGACTGACAGCGGCGCATAGATTTTGTCACTTAATTTTGAAAATGCTAAGTTGCTGTGTATATATGCCTTGTTTTGTCTGGCTCTGTCAAAAATTAAGGTAAATGGAGGTTGGGTCACGGACGGGCTGGTGCTGTGGTGGGCCTGTTCTGTCCTGTTGTTGTTGTAGCTTAATGCTGTAAACAGAATATACATGATATATCCAAGCCGCCTCAGTCTGAAAGTGTTCTCTCTTCCCTTCTTGGGCTCCACCGTAATTGATGTTTTTTTTATTCATTGATTTTTCAATACCCCTTTTGTTTTTCCATCTAGACGTTACAGGCCGGCCTTTACCCTGTGCTATACTGGGAGACACAACTCACATTTACCTTACCAATCCGCATCAGGAAGGCCACCAAGATTGATGTGCGGAGCGTCCATGGAAGATAGGACCAAGAGGAAGGACGAGATTCAACTCCACAATTTGACCAGGATAATAGTAACTTTAGTATCATTCATCATTCATCTTTTAATTAATTGGAATCCTTTTTTCTCTTCAATCATTACGACTGTGTGTTGTGTGTTGTTGTTTGTTTGCTAATTGATCCCTACAACTATTTTTTAATTTTCTTTGCTATCTTTAAAAGTAAGCCCAGTACAACATGGAATTTGGGTCTCACTCTCTGAGGGCATATTACAGGCAAGGCAAATTGCGTAGAATATACTGCTGCCCTGTACTGTCTAATTGTCTAGTAGGAGTTAGTAAGTACTACTCATTAACCATCAAGTTATCTTCATCATCATGCATGCATTTCCTTTTTCTCCCTTTATATATTTTTTGGATAAGATCATGGTCGTCTGCCAAGATTTCGCTTTGCTTTTGTTGTCCATGCGTACTGTTTTTCTTTCTCCAACATTTCCCCAAACCCCCTTCCCATCCATTCATCAAACCCTAACCCTCTTCCCCCGGGCTGTGATTTATATTGAGGTGTGATGTGACTACATAAAATGTACACCAATTGATCACACGCTTGCTGGGGCAGATGTGGTGAAAGCAACACTAATTAAATTTCAAGGCAGGGCGAGGAGCTTCTTCTGCTTGCCCACCCATGCTCAGTCTATGTGCAAGCCGTCACCGGCTAATATTACATCATAATTAATTGCCAGCATTGATTGGATTCATCATCAAACTCCTACCACACAGCAGTAAAGGTTACGAATTACGATTGTGTTAAGTTAAGTGACTCACTCGACACAACTACAGTTTGTAACTTCTTGTACTAGGCTGTCCCACTCCCCGCCACCATTATGTTTTATTTGACTTTAGCAGTTGCAAATGCAATATTGTTTGTTTGGCAGTCTTCTTCTGTACTGTATTTTACTTCGTTCTCCTACTCCTCCCACAGTCGCTTTCAGGCAAGTGACTGTCTCTTTTATTTTTTTAGCAAATGCTGCTGCCAGTGTCTACTCTACTACTACCAACACAACCATGGCATCTTCTCCATTCTCTTGGGAAACCATGCAGCCATCGCTGTGCCGAACGTAATCATCATCAATCACAGGTAAGATAAGTTTGGTGGGAGGTATAATGGACTAGGAGGAGAGACTGACAGTACTAGTAGGACAAATAACTCAGTGAGGGGTACCGCATCTATCTGTTTGTGTTACAGCATCGGCAGATTATTTCAATCAAACACTGGCTGCGGCCCTGCAGCAGCAAGGAAACAATGTGACGTTAATTCGTAAAACAGTAACCCCCCACAAAACATTAACATTGTATGTTTAAGTATACATATAATTTATTACCCTAACAAAAATAAACTATCCCACACCTGACCCACCCTCTCCCTAACCCCAACCAATGTCCAAAACGAAAAAAAGTCCAAAGAATGTCCAGAAACCCCAACGCCCAATTCCCACTCACCAACAAAAGGAATAAAAAAGGGGCAATGCAACAGGGTCCTATTAGATTCGGCGGGCTTTAAGGTGTTTGTCCACCAGAATTTTTACACGCTCCTCTAGTTTCTCCTCTAGCTGTGCCACCCGGAGGAGAATCTTGCGTCGAAATGCCCTGCAGTGGCATCCAGGGTGGGGGACAGCAGTGCTGGCTGCAAGAGAATTGCGGCGGCGCGCGGCTGCCAGACCGCGGCGCTGTACCACTGGAGGTCTGGCCTGGCTGGGGCCCGGGGCATCGGACGAGGCTGCAGCTGCTGCCGCCTCCTCCTCCTCTGCCTGAGCCACCAGCCGCCGGTACTCCTCACAGATGGCCTCCAGTTTCCGGCGCCGGGCCCTGGCTGCCAACTCCTTCCGGGATGGTTTTTCTTGGGAAGGAGTATCTATATGGACATGCCATGTAGTGGTGGAGTCGAGTCAAGTCATGACTGACAGCGGCGCATAGATTTTGTCACTTAATTTTGAAAATGCTAAGTTGCTGTGTATATATGCCTTGTTTTGTCTGGCTCTGTCAAAAATTAAGGTAAATGGAGGTTGGGTCACGGACGGGCTGGTGCTGTGGTGGGCCTGTTCTGTCCTGTTGTTGTTGTAGCTTAATGCTGTAAACAGAATATACATGATATATCCAAGCCGCCTCAGTCTGAAAGTGTTCTCTCTTCCCTTCTTGGGCTCCACCGTAATTGATGTTTTTTTTTATTCATTGATTTTTCAATACCCCTTTTGTTTTTCCATCTAGACGTTACAGGCCGGCCTTTACCCTGTGCTATACTGGGAGACACAACTCACATTTACCTTACCAATCCGCATCAGGAAGGCCACCAAGATTGATGTGCGGAGCGTCCATGGAAGATAGGACCAAGAGGAAGGACGAGATTCAACTCCACAATTTGACCAGGATAATAGTAACTTTAGTATCATTCATCATTCATCTTTTAATTAATTGGAATCCTTTTTTCTCTTCAATCATTACGACTGTGTGTTGTGTGTTGTTTTTTGTTTGCTAATTGATCCCTACAACTATTTTTTAATTTTCTTTGCTATCTTTAAAAGTAAGCCCAGTACAACATGGAATTTGGGTCTCACTCTCTGAGGGCATATTACAGGCAAGGCAAATTGCGTAGAATATACTGCTGCCCTGTACTGTCTAATTGTCTAGTAGGAGTTAGTAAGTACTACTCATTAACCATCAAGTTATCTTCATCATCATGCATGCATTTCCTTTTTCTCCCTTTATATATTTTTTGGATAAGATCATGGTCGTCTGCCAAGATTTCGCTTTGCTTTTGTTGTCCATGCGTACTGTTTTTCTTTCTCCAACATTTCCCCAAACCCCCTTCCCATCCATTCATCAAACCCTAACCCTCTTCCCCCGGGCTGTGATTTATATTGAGGTGTGATGTGACTACATAAAATGTACACCAATTGATCACACGCTTGCTGGGGCAGATGTGGTGAAAGCAACACTAATTAAATTTCAAGGCAGGGCGAGGAGCTTCTTCTGCTTGCCCACCCATGCTCAGTCTATGTGCAAGCCGTCACCGGCTAATATTACATCATAATTAATTGCCAGCATTGATTGGATTCATCATCAAACTCCTACCACACAGCAGTAAAGGTTACGAATTACGATTGTGTTAAGTTAAGTGACTCACTCGACACAACTACAGTTTGTAACTTCTTGTACTAGGCTGTCCCACTCCCCGCCACCATTATGTTTTATTTGACTTTAGCAGTTGCAAATGCAATATTGTTTGTTTGGCAGTCTTCTTCTGTACTGTATTTTACTTCGTTCTCCTACTCCTCCCACAGTCGCTTTCAGGCAAGTGACTGTCTCTTTTTTATTTTTTTAGCAAATGCTGCTGCCAGTGTCTACTCTACTACTACCAACACAACCATGGCATCTTCTCCATTCTCTTGGGAAACCATGCAGCCATCGCTGTGCCGAACGTAATCATCATCAATCACAGGTAAGATAAGTTTGGTGGGAGGTATAATGGACTAGGAGGAGAGACTGACAGTACTAGTAGGATAAATAACTCAGTGAGGGGTACCGCATCTATCTGTTTGTGTTACATCATCAGCAGATTATTTCAATCAAACACTGGCTGCGGCCCTGCAGCAGCAAGGAAACAATGTGACGTTAATTCGTAAAACAGTAACCCCCCACAAAACATTAACATTGTATGTTTAAGTATACATATAATTTATTACCCTAACAAAAATAAACTATCCCACACCTGACCCACCCCTCTCCCTAACCCCAACCAATGTCCAAAACGAAAAAAAGTCCAAAGAATGTCCAGAAACCCCAACGCCCAATTCCCACTCACCAACAAAAGGAATAAAAAAGGGGCAATGCAACAGGGTCCTATTAGATTCGGTGGGCTTTAAGGTGTTTGTCCACCAGAATTTTTACACGCTCCTCTAGTTGCTCCTCTAGCTGTGCCACCCGGAGGAGAATCTTGCGTCGAAATGCCCTGCAGTGGCATCCAGGGTGGGGGACAGCAGTGCTGGCTGCAAGAGAATTGCGGCGGCGCGCGGCTGCCAGACCGCGGCGCTGTACCACTGGAGGTCTGGCCTGGCTGGGGCCCGGGGCATCGGACGAGGCTGCAGCTGCTGCCGCCTCCTCCTCCTCTGCCTGAGCCACCAGCCGACGGTACTCCTCACAGATGGCCTCCAGTTTCCGGCGCCGGGCCCTGGCTGCCAACTCCTTCCGGGATGGTTTTTCTTGGGAAGGAGTATCTATATCAAGAAAGAAAAAGAATATTGTTGTAACCAGTACTCTTAGCAAAACAGTAACACAAAATTAATTCAACACATAATGGCACAGTAGCACTAGCAAGAAGCACAGTACATAACATTTCTGGTAATAATCTATCTATCCTCCCACTTCCTCGGCCTGTAACATTTGTGGGAGTTTCAGGCATTATACTAGCACTATGGACTCCAGTACACAGTACACCAGTCTTCTTCTTATTTCTACTAGTTTAGCGAAATGACATAACCTGGTTGTAGTAGCCGGCATGCCAGCTCGGTCAACTATGCTTGCACCCAAGACAAACATACGAGTCTGACTCATGACGCAGACTCACGTTAGTTTGATTTACTACTGTCTGCAGGTGGGGAAGCTCGTATTTTTCTATTACGGGTGGCACTGGCCATACTCTCTCTGTTACATGAAGGGCAATTGGTCAATTTCACTTTGACAGTGCCCTGGCTACTACAAAAAGGCAGATTATATATCTGATCCAATGATCATTGCTTTTATATGGGACGACGACATAAGGTCAGTAGCGGTCGGTGGTGGGACTCGGGGAGTGCTGCCGGGCGGTGATGTAGGGAGGGGCAGGGTGGGGGGTAGTAAACTATGGATTATGGCCAATTACAGGTAAGTAAACATATAAATAAATAAAACTAATTTTGTTGCGCCCACTGCATCGCTTTTGGCGGTCCAGTGCGCACAATTAAATTCGCTTTATTTATTTTTATGTTTACAGTAAAGTTACCTGTATTTGGCCACGTAATACATTGTTTACTGCTACCCCCCACCCTGCCCCTCCCCACATCGGCTTTGCTACTGTGGCGCGGTTTCTTTTACATTCCCTTAAAACTAAAACTGTGCATCCCGTGACAGTCTCCACCTATGCTGTCTTGATGAATACATACAGGCATCCATCCATTCTAAGTAAATGTCAATCATTCTTCTTAATCTCTCCACAAACCTTACTTTGTTTCACCAACAACAACCCATGCGTCCACTCACTCCGTTGCTTGCCTTGGCTTAGAGTTTCACCCAAACACCGCTGATGATTCTTGCTATCCACAGTATCCACCCATACTGTGTCGCCCACCCAGGCAGGCATCCATTCCACTGTCACCTTCCACCCATCC
The DNA here is from genome assembly GCA_963921515.1 of Calotriton arnoldi. Lineage (NCBI taxonomy): Eukaryota > Metazoa > Chordata > Amphibia > Caudata > Salamandridae > Calotriton > Calotriton arnoldi. The sequence continues at coordinate 435,474 of CAWUFW010012631.1, forward strand.
TTCAACAACACATGCATCTGATTCCTATCAGCCACCTATCCATGCTTTCAACGTATCCTTCTCTGCCAGTCATCATATTAAATCTCACCCGTCCTTCCTCCTTCCACCCTTCTTTCCCTTTTTGTTCAACACATCCATCAAGGTCATCTGATCTGACTTTTAGTCTCCTCCATAAAACTTTCACAGCTGAGTTGGAGTCAGATAGAAGAGGCCATTGGTTAATCGAGTCACGCTGGTAATGCTATTGCTACTGCATTGCTAATGCTAAGTAAAGGGTGTCTTCTCTTCTTCAACGGTTGTATAATGTTCACTACAACTTCATACCTAATAAGTCTCAACAACAGTACAGTGAGTGAAGTCAACACCCTTCCAGCTAGTGCAATGTCAATAAGTAATGAATATAACTTACCACCGCCCGCCACTGCTGCTGGCTCACCCCCTGTAGCTCCTGCAGGTGCCGCATCTCCTGCCCCCTCCGGAATGGTGGAATCGCCGCTGGCCCCGCCGGCACTGGTGGTCGCTACTACGCCTAGATAAAAACATGACACATTTTTAGATGCCTGTGTACACCTCCCCCTATTTATTCTTTTTCACTAGCAAGATTGGAAAAAAAAGTTAATACATACATATTATACATCACATTCACTAGTCAAAGTCGGGTACTAGAGTCAGTAGACACTAGTAGTGTTATGGTCCCTAGGGTCATTATTTATTATACTATACTCTACTCTTTGCAAAGTTAGCCTGAGCCATGCACCCATTTTTCGCTTCATGTCTTTTGCGCATGTTACCTCGCAGCTTGTTGTGCAGTAAGTAACAGTAAGACACCTTTTTGAGCCCACATGAGCACATACAGCTACTGTCTGAGCGTTGCGTACAAGAGGTCGAAAAACAAGCCACTTTGTTATGGAGTTCGGTTAGTCCGTATTGCTTAGCCATAAGTAACATGTTACACTTTTTTGGCAGGACTGAGAAATGCTTGCATTATACTATCTAACGCGCACCATTTTTCTCAGGCAGAAGATTTCCTTCTACGAACCAGAGATTTGCAGAGCTTATGAATGATGCATGAGATGTAACCAGTAATTCTACGTTCTACGGTGAGGAGTCTCCCAGAATTCGCACTGATCTTTTGTCTTCTATCATCATGCACTTGTTGTAACAATGTTTATTGTTTTAATATTATGCATTTTGCTGTTGGAGCTGGCTGGAGTACACTGAATTTTATAGAACAACATACAGAGCTTGTTAGTTGAAAATAAACCTTTTGAACTTACACATAGACTCTGTGGTATTTGGTGTGGTGGTGGTGGTGGACTTACACGAGTGAGTGAGCGAAAGGGTGTTATGTTCTGGGTTGTGTAATCATAATCATTGGGTATCTTCGGGTGGGGGTTCGGGGACCTAATGAGACACTATAGCTAGTTGTTCAGGGGATTGTGGGTTCACTTCTGACTGAGGTGTGAGGAACGTCCAAGTTCCAAACTCCCATCACCAACATCCTATTTCCTTGTGCATAGTTCTGCATGGGGCTGTGCAGAATCCACACATCAGTAGTAGTATGTACTATATCCTATCAAAAATAGTCAAATATCTGGTTGGGCATTTTGTTTGTGGTAATTGTCAAAGCCTCAAGATTAAGAAGCCTAGAAGAGGACAACCGAAAGGACTGGACTCAGTGGCTAGAGCTATTGGTCAATCTGAGTTTTATTCAAAACCGTACAATAAAGAGTGGCAATGCAAACTGGGAAGCTTAGCGACAGACTAATAGTAGTAGTACAGACATTCATAGCAGAGGCAGTTAGAACTTAGAGGCAGGGATAACCAGAATTTAGAAACAGATAGTCAAGTCAAGATCAAAGAATCTTTTGTAAAAAATAGAATTAGGGAGTGGAACCAGAATTAATAGTTCTGAAAAAATAAGGTGCAGTAAAAGTTAGGGCAATATAATTGTTAATATTAACCACTGGAGGACTTACTGGGACCAGCAGCAGGGCCCTCGGTAGAGGAGTGGTCCTCTGGTGGTTGTCCCGCCCACTCGGACCCCGTCTTCTTGCCCCTGGGTGCTGCAGATCAGTGATCATGTAAGATATAATAAAGAAAGACACAAACATTAATGATTGCTGTGAAACAAATAAATTATCTAAAAAAACGCTCAAAAAACGTTTTAGGAAACAAAAATTGCAATAAAATTGACCTATCTAATCCGATCGACTACTGGCTTGCGGGATTCACGGACAGTCTACTTATTTGGGAACACTAATTCAGTGTTCCATTCTGATTGATTCAAATAAAATCCAGAACACTAACTAAGCCTAAGTACCACCTGACCTAGCCCACCTATTCCAGGCGGGCCAATTGTTCATTAAGTCTGCATTTCCATTTTTTTTAGCCATCAAAAATGCATAGATGAGAAGGAGGACACATGCATAAAGTGCATAATGCATACACCAAATTGTTGGTTGGTTGCGTCTGATGTTCTGCAGCTGACTGACACTGCTAAGCTTACCAGTACCACTCACTAAACAAACTACAAAAGGTTCTACTAAGGACTGGGGTAAGCAGCACTCAGTGACAGAGGATGCGTCACGCAGACCGCTCAAAAATTATCAACTAATAGTAACTAGACCTAGTATCAATCCATCCACCACTATTTGACAGGAGGACAAAGGAAGGACTACAGTCTCTCTAGCAATAGCATTACCTAACTGAAGTTCTCTAAAGTAAACTCTTACATAATAATAAGGACAAGCGAGCGCAAAGTTGCAAACAAGTAAGAGTAGCGCCCAGCACCTGTGTCCTACAATCACAGAAGATTTTGAAATGTAATTTACCTGCAATGTAAGCAGCAGTATTCTTGTTATTTGTAAAAAATGTATACACAAATCACAATACTTATACTACTATATATATTAGCTACTCACCAAGCCCCACGACCTCGACACCTAGCAGGTCCAACAGGTCCTGCTCCCGGTCGAGGATGTCTGACCACCGGTGGGCCAGCTGGTTATGGGTGCGCCGGACCCCTGAGCAGCGAAACACTGCCTGGCGCACCTTCGCCCACCGGCGGTGACGCTCTTGGGTCGGGTACCCGGAGCCTGGCCTGCCGCCTGCTGCCAAGGTCAAGGGGAGGTGGCACTGAACAAAAAAAACAAGGGCGGCCACCTCCGCCTCACTAAAAAGCTGGCGGGCTTGCACCCCTGCAGGGCGCAGTCTGCCGCAAGGCAGGCGGCTCTTGGGCGCACGCGCCTTGCCCTTCGAGCCGCTGCTACTACCCTTCGCCATGGTTCTGGGGTGGGAGGAGGCGGAAAAGAAAAGTTAGAAGGGAAAAATAAAGTTAGGGGAAGAAGTAGGAGCTTAAAGAAGAAAGTTATATAAAACAGTCGAAAAGTAAAAAAACACAGTAAAAAGTAGAAAAAAATGCAAAATATAGACTTAGGCAGAGAGAGAGATAGATAAGAAATAAAGAAAAATTGAAAAACAGTGTAAAAAACTAAGGATTGCAAAGATTGAGGGAGGATAGAAAAGCCGGCCCAGAACCATAGCATAGAGTGGAAAAACAAGATGGCCGCGCCCATCGCGACCGCGTGGGTAAGTTTGCGTGATATTTCTCCCCGAGCACGCAAAAAACGTCACGAACACGTACAACGCGTTCCCGAACATGGAATGCGCATCGCGAGCACGCTATACGCAACCCGGGAACAGGAAATAAGGGATCGCGAATGGGCGGGACAAGTGAAAAACAAAATGGCCGCGCCCATAGGCGACCGCATGGGTAAGTTCGCGCCCCCGAGCACGAAAACAGCATCCCGAACACGCACAACGCGTTCCCGAGCAAGAAAAACGAATCGCGAATGGGCGCGACAAGCAGCTACGCACGCTCGCGTAGCTACGCGTAGCTCGCGTTGCGCTCCGATGTCTTCGTAGCGCGACTACACAAACTACGCCCAGGGTTACTTGTGTCACCCCCAGAAGTAGCCTTTTATTATTACACATAGGTCACCCCTAAGCTAGGCACTAGGAATCCCTATGGGCAGGGTGCTGTGTAAGTAAAAGGTAGGACATGTACCTTTATGTTGTTCATGTCCTGGCAGTGACAAACAACCTATTTCATTTTTCACTGCTGTGAGGCCTACTCCTGTCATAGGTTAGCATTGTGAATTCCCTTATATATTTTAAAATGGTAATTCCTGATCAGGAATGAGTAGTGTTACCATGCTTGGTATGTTTAGATTAGTGCTGACATATCCTACTCAGAGGTGTAGTTGGATTTTACATTACTATTTTAGAAACACCGCTTTTAGAAAGTGGGCATTTCTCTATTTATCTGAATACTGGGCTGGGAGACGGAGAGGTGGTTCACACTTAACATTTGTATAGGTTGTGTTCTGTCTTCACACAAAGGTCTGATTTACCCCCTTCTGATCGTCTGGAGCCATGGCTGGGTTGAAAGTTATCGCTGCACACTTCTAAAGGTTCGTTTGAAGTCACCCCTTGATCAAAGACTATTTTGAGTATAAGTACTGGTATGGGTGTGTCAATGGTTTTGAGAATGGTAGTGTGGAAGTTGGAGTGGGTATATGAAAGGTTATATTGGGGTGTGAGTGGGCGCGTCAGAGTTTCTGTGGATGATGTCATCAGTGATGTCATTTGAGATGTCATGAGTGATTTCATGAGAGAGGTCACTGACCATGTCATGAGTGATGTAATATGTGAGGTCCCTCTTCCCCTGTTTTTAGGGGTTGCAACATCCTTGTCTGATAATGTACCCATAGGCTGAAGGCTCCGTGAGATTCCAACTTGCTGCCTATCTTCTTTACACCGCTGAGAAAGGGTACAGACAGACTGTTTGTGCAATGAGGTTTGAGGCGAATGAGGAAAAAAAAAAAATATGTGAGGTCATAAGCAGTGCATTGCAGAGACGTGAGTTATAGTTAGCTCAGCTAACTACAACTGCAGAATTTTTCTGGTTTTGTATGAGTGAAATGTCAGCCTAACTATAACGTCCCCTGTAATCTTTGGTTTTTTCATTGAATATCGGAGTTTTTTTAATTCTATTTTTTCTAGCTATAACTGCCCTGTAACTTTTGTTTTTTTCAGTGAATTTCTAAGGTTTTTTAAAAGCAAATTCCTACCTATATTGTCCCTGTAACCTTTAATTTTTCAGTGAATTTCTAAGGTTTTTTAAAATTATATTTCTTAATTGTAACGTCCATTTTTTTAAAGTGAGCCTCTAACATTTTCATATTTTCTTTCTATAATTGGATTTTGTATATTATATTTGTATTATACACCACTCATTTTTTGATTTGGTATGTGTTTATCAGAAAGTACATTAATAACTGGTTTTATTTTTAAGAATTTTTTGAGTCGAAACAACATTGTCGCATTTACTGTGTTGAATCTGTGATCAGCAAATGTATTTCACATACTGAAAAGTACACTTAAAGACGTTTTTTAAATAAAGTTTAAGTCTAAATATTTAGTAAGATACTTTTTAAACTTTTCTTTCTGTGATCAATTTAGGAGAAAACCACCTTTATAAAAAAAATATATATTCGTGACTAAGTGTTTTCCTCCAAAAAGAACGTTGTAGTCTCCTTTTAATATTTACTGCATTCTTAAATATATAAAAGCTAGCATTAGGTTAGATACTATGCTGACTTCATCAATAATTAGTAGCTTTAATTTCTTAAATACTCTTGCCACTTCATGACAAGTATCACCAGATAATTTGTTGTATTCTAATTTGTTGTCATGTTCAATTGGCAGCATTAATAATCAATGAAGGGTTACTCCTTTAATATCATGTGCAGCTAACCCTGTTGGTACTGTAACTACATATGACAAATTGGAAACTGTTGTCTTTTGTAGATAACTTGTCAGTACTTTAATCAAGAAGCTTTTTCCAGTTCCAGCTTGACCACTTATGTGCAATAGCACTGCCTTGTATGTAGATGACTTCTTACCTTTTACATAAGAGACTTTTTGTGCTTTAGTAGTCTGTATTATAGCTTTTGTATTCTTTACTTCTTTTTGTACTTTTTCCAGTTGTTCACAAACAATGTAAGAAATGTCTTGGTCCTCTTACCAGCAAGCCATTTCCCTTTGACCGTTTTTTCTGCATTTTGCCCCATTTGTTTCTTAGTTCTAAGGAGATTCTCTATTTGCTGCTGCCTCTTTCTTCTCTGACTTTTTGTTGGCATGGTAATTCTGTGTAGATAACTAGATATTGATGTCTGAAAAAAATAGAAAAGTACAATCATAACTTAATTATATAGTGTCACATTACATATTTTAACTATTTAAAAATTGAATTTACATGAGGATATATAGCTCAGGCAATCTTCGGACTACATCTGTTCACTTTTATATATGTAGCACTCATCCTATTAACTACTGACAGCCTACCTTAGTGCTCAGCTATATGTATGGGTGAGTGAGAGGTTGCTCATATAGCTACTCACACACACACTGACTTACTCACAGAGTTACTCACATACCCTCTCACTCACCAATACACCTAATTACACAGACATTAACTTAAAGGAGTGTAACCTATTGACTAACTACAGCTTACCTCAGGGGACAGTCATATGGTGTAGAAGAGCAGCTTAAAACTGGATAAGGGCTTTACATGCTAGACTTGACTGTGTCAGTTTTTCCACATAAAGGTGAATAACTATGTCAGTCCCTATCAGGAGTTGATTTTCCATGAGTATGTAAGTTTGTTCATAAATGGTTGTATGTCTTTGTGATATCTGCTGTCCTCTAAATGTGTCTGTGAAATATTGGGATATTTAAGTGTGTGCGAAACTGACTTCATTACCACAAGATACATAACAGTTGTGTCTGTCTGTATGAGTGAATCTTTTTGTGCTTCCCTAACTACCTCACTAGGTGTCTGTTTTTCTACTTAGCTATCTCGGATTTAAATCTGGGTGTAGGCTGGATGCATAATTGAGCATACATGTTTCTATGAGTGCATACAGCTCACTGAAATATCAAAGTGCATCTTTTACTTTTTAAGCAAATAGCTCCCTGCGCTATGCCTAGCTACAGTTTACTTCAGTATTCACTTAAATGTGGTACAACAACAGTCTTCACCTTGTGTAGCACTTTAAAGTGATAAGACAGCTCTACCAGAAAAAGTACATGTCCAAGCTCAAGTATACCAGGCCTGAGACATAATGCAAGGGCTATTTCTCTGCATATTAAACTTGAAAGTGTCAGGTGTTTAGCAGACATCTGAATGAGTGTTTCAGTTACTATCTGAGGCTGTGAGTCCCTGTGTATGTAAATATTTTACTAAATCACTGCATTTCTTTATGTGATATGTGATTGTCTGAATGTGTCTGTAACAGCCTGCAAAACTTGCCTCCATGGTTTACTAGTGAATATTGGGTTATTTAAGTATGCAAGGAACTGCGTTCTTTGCCACAAGATCCATATAAATTTTGCCTGTATGTGTGAGTGAATCTTTTTGTGCTTCTCTGATTACCTCACTAGGTGTTTCAGTGCCTGTCTGCTTTTCTACTTGGGTATCTCGGATTTAAGTCTGGGTGTAAGCTGGATGCATAATTGAGCACATGTGTCTATGAGTGCATATAGCTCGCTGAAACATCAAAGTGCATCTTTTACTTTTTAAGCGAATAGCTCTTCGCTGCCAAGGCCTAGCTACAGTCTACCTCAGTGTTCATTTAAATGTGGTACAAAAACAGTCTTCACCTTGTGTAGCACTTTTAAGTGATAAGGCATCTCTACCAGAATGTACATGCCCAAGCTCAAGTATAGCAGGCCTGAGACATAATGCAAGGGCTATTTCTCTGCATATTAAACTTGAAAGTGTCAGTTGTTTAGCAGACATCTTAATGAGTGTTTCAGTTACTACCTGGGGCTGTGAGTCCCTGTGTATGTAAATCTTTTACTAAATCATTGCATTTCTTTTTGTGGTATGTCATTGTCTGAATGTGTCTGTAAGGGCCTGCATACATTGCCTCCTGAGTATACTAGTGAATATTGGGTCATTTAAGTGTGTAAGTAACTGTCTTCATTACCCCAAAATACATATCAGTTGTGCTTTTCTGTGTGAGTGGATCTTTGCATGCTTCTCTAACCATCTCACTAGGTGTTTCAGTGTCTGGCTGATTTTTTACCTAGGTATCTCGGATTTAAGTCTGGGTGTAGGCTGGATGTATAATTGGGCACATAGGTTTGTATGAGTGCATAAAGCTCACTAAAACATTCAAGTGCATCTTTTACTTTATAAGCAAATAGCTCCCTGTGCTTTGGCCTACCTACAGCCTACCTTAGTGATCACTTATATCTGATACAAGATCAGTTTACGCCTGGTGTAGCACTCTTAAGTGATAAGACAGCTCTACAAGTACAACTACCTGCCCAATCTCAAGTATACCAGGCCTGAAACATAATGCAAGAGCTACTTGTGCATATGGTAAACATGAAAGTGTCAGTTGTTTAGCAGATATCTGAATGAGTTTTTCAGGGGACTGTGATTACATATTTATGTAAATCCTTTACTAAATCACTGCTTCTCTTTAAGTGATATGTGATTGTCTGAATGTGTCTGTAAGGGCCTGCATAGATTGCCTCTTGCGTGCACTCGTGAATATTGGGTCATTTAAGTGTGTAAGTAACTGCTTTCATTACCACAAAATACATATCAGTTGTTCTTGTCTGTATGGGTGAATCTTTGCATGCTTTTCTAACTATCTCACTAGGTGTTTCAGTGTCTGGGTGCTTTTCCACTTAGGTATCTTGGATTTGAGTCTAGGTGTAGGCTGGATGTATAATTTGGCACATAGGTTTCTATGAGTGCATATAACTCACTGAAACATCAAAGTGCATCTTTTACTTTTTAAGCAAATAGCTCCCTGCTCTATGGCCTACCTACAACCTACCTCCCTGTTCAGTTATATATGGTTTGTGTAGCAGTGTTAAGTGATAAGACAGCCCAGCCAATAAATCTCCATGCACAGGCCAATTCAAATTCATAATTCATATACAGCTATAGTGCAAACATTCCACTGTAAAAACTGAGTGTTGTCTTCATCCTTTACAATGGAACAAATAAGACTACACCTCCCAGAATTCAAATAAAAACATTAGTCATAAGCAGCACATCATATATACACATATAAAACTTTGACATAATACACTACAAGATAACATATAGGTTTAACCATTAGTGCGCAGTTTTTTCTCCTAGCCCTTCCAGAGTGCAATAAAGCAATACCAGTTCAAGATTGACATCAATGGAAACACATTCTAAACTAACTTGACAGACATCTAATCTGCACCTGAGAAAAACTATGTCTTACTTATCTATTAATAGATATAGATAAAAAAGCTTACAATTTAATTTAATTATCATCCTTTCTTTTTTTAAATAATTATACATATTTCAAAATATTTTTCTTACAATACGACATAATTATATACCTTATTAATCATTTTTTTTATTAACATACCGAAGATTGAGTTCGTTGATAAAATCCCTTTTTTCTCTTATTAGGTAGATGCAATTTTCTAAGGGTTTGTAAAAACAAAGAATGGCACACCACTCTCATACAAATTGCATTGCCTGATACTGCAAAAGTCAACAAATAAAAACATTGCTTTGATATTTCAGTCTTGTAACTGCATCTCTTGATGGTTATTGTCGATTAACCCTTTCACCTCTGTCTGGAGGTAGCCCAAAATGCATGCCTTTGTGTCATTATCGCGATGAATTCGTAAAACAAAACGAGAGTCAGAAAACCTACTTCCCGTAATACTTTTATATTTCTATCATTATACTACACTATCTTCAAACATCCTCACAAGGGAATCTTACCTACCTTATAAAATAATGAACCTAAACCTGTCCAATTTTTTTAAATTGATACCTGTTTCTTTAACACCCTCTCCCAATACACCCTCTGCAGAGTCTCCATAAAAGCCCACTAGAACCAGTAGGTCAGAAGTTCACACACATTCCAGAAGGACCATACTAGTTAGAAAATTAACTGCAGCAGGTGAGGTTTACTGCACATACTGTAAAGCATATCTAACTCTGTATTACATTTTTTTCTATTTAGCAGAGCCAATGAAACATTTATTTACTAATCATTTCCAAATGCAACCTATTTTTATTCACCTGCATATTCCCTTCATACAATCAAATTTCAAGTTTTTTTCACACCACAAGCACACATACATTTTCACTGTCTTTCACAGTACCAACTGTGATATTGAGTTGCAGACCTGTTCTGTGTGCTACTCCTCCTTTCTACAAAATGCTTAGAGTGTGGATTGTGGGCCAGAGCTATGTGTATAGGGCTAAAGAGGCTACAACAACCCAAAGGTATTCACAGGGAGTTGGGTTTGCCAAATGTGGAGATTAGTTGGTTTGGCCAGAGAGGGTTAAAGTTTCATCAGCTACTGCCTTTGGTTAAAACCATTGTGGATTTCCAACTTCCTCACCTCATAATTATGCACTGTGGTGGCAATAACCTAGGCACGTTGACTGTGGTAGGGCTGAAAATCCTAATGAAAAATACTTTTGCAGAACTGATCTCACTTTTCTCTCAAGCTGTCTTAGTGTACTCTAATATATGCCGAAGACAGAAATGAGAGTGGCCAAATCAATTCTGTCCACAGAGTGACAAAGACAGGAAACATGTTAATAAAAAACTGTTTCTGCTTTCCTCAGAGACCATAATATGGGCTCTATTTATAACAACAATCTGCGTTTTGACATGCATGGAATATATAGAAGTGATGGAGGTCATTTTACAGATAAAGGGAACAGGGTGTTTCTAAGCAACCTGAAACTCAGCATTCAGTCTTACCTGTAGCTGTCCTATTTACACTCTCAGCACAAAGACTTTTGTCAGAGCCACCCAAGAGGCCAAACTTTTGTTAATTTTCTTGTTAAATGATTTTTGGGGGGAATTTTTGGAACTTGCGACCATGTCGTGCCAGTCACAATCACGTCGCGAAATCGAAAAACAAAAGCAGACATTCAACGACCACCACCACATTAAAAATTTGTAACTTAAAAAATTAATTCTAACTATTACAATACACACATTACTAACCACATCACTGCTTTAAAAACATATTTGTACACATATTTTTCCAGTTAGTTTTTTAAGAAATTGTTTGAACCGTTTTCGCGACTACACCGAGAGTCGTGAGGACTCCGTTAACTGCGACAATCGCGCCTTTTTTAGGGGGTGCAAAACACATATATGCACACATTCTACAGTATTTTAGACACTAGCGGTTTATCACTGCTTTGTTTAGAGTCATATTTTTGTAGGGAGTTTGTATAAAAACAACAATTTAAATAGGTTTTCTATTTTCGCGCTGTCACCACGAATACGTTGCAAAATGACAAAGCAAATGCAGACATTTATTAGCCACCACCACCACATTCAAACCTTATAACCAACACACTAAACACATTACTATCTAAATGACTGTAAAATAGCATGTACAACTACCTTAATATCTCTATAACACAGTGCATTACTTTTTCAGTGTAATCTATGACTGCATGCATCACTGTATCACTAAGTCTCTCATTCACTGTGTAAGTATTTGAGAGGATCTGTGAGACTGTGCATCAGTCTATCAATACTTGTGTAACAAAATGCATGACTGCCTCAGTACATCTATGAGTGAGTGCATCAGTGTCATAATGGGTCTGTGATTGGTTGTGTAAGTCTCTCGCTCAATCTGTGAGTAGCTGCATTAGTGCCTTTGTGCATTTGTAAGAAAGTATATGACTGTCTCCTGGATCTGTGAGTGGATACATGAGTGTCTAAGTGGGTGTCTGAGTGGGTTAGTGAGTGGGTGCATGAGTGTCTGAGTAGTTCTGTTAACGAGTGCATGAGTCTCTCAGTGGGTCTATGACTGGTAGTGTGAGTGTCTGAGTGATTCTGTCAGTGGGTGTGTGGGTCTCTGAGTATGACTGTGAGGGGGTACATGAATCTCTGAGTATATAACTGACTGGGTGCATAAATCTCTGGGTGGGTCTGAGTGGCTGTGTGAGTGACTGTATCTGTGTGTATGTGTCTCAGTGGGTCTGTGAGTGGATATATGAGTATATGATTGGATCTGTGAGTGAGTGTATGAGTGTCTCAATGGGTCTGTCAGTAAGAGCATAATTCTCTGAGTGAGTGGGCGAGTGAGTGGGTACATGCATGAGTGTCTGAGTGGGTCTGTGACTGGGAGGGCGAGTGTCTGGGTGGGTCTGTGACTGGATGCATGAGCCTTGACTGGGTGAGTGAGTGGGTGCGTGTATATCTGACTGAGTTGGTGAGTGGGTGTGTGACTTTCTAAGTATATGAGTGACTGACTGAGTCCATAAGTCTCTGAGAGGGCCTGTGACTGAGTGTGGGAGTGACTCTATGGGTGTGTGAGTCAGTGTATGAGTGTCTGAGTGGATCTGTAAGTGGGTGTATGAGTATCTCAGTGGGTCTGTGAGAACATATGTGAGTGGCTCTGTAAGTGGGTGCGTGAGCCTCTGAGTGGGTCTGTATTTGGGTGTTTGACTCTCCGAGAGAGTCTGTAAGTGGGTGCATGAGTATCTGAGTGGGTCTGTGAGAAGATGTAAGAGTCTCTAAGTCAGTATGAGACTGCACACATACGTCTGTTAGTGGGTCTCTAAGTAGGTGCATGAGTCTCTGAGTGGGTCTGCACATGGGTGTGTGACTCTCCAAGTGAGTCTGTAAGTTGGTGCATGAGTATCTGAGTGGGTCTGTGAGTGGGTGTATGAGAGCCCAGGTGGGTCTGTGAGTGGGTGTAAATAGGTATGAGACTGTACGCATGAGTCTATCACTGAGTCTCTATGTGGGATCATGAGTCTCTGAGTGGTTCTGTACATGGGTGCATCACTCTCTGAGTAAGTCTGTAAGTGGGTACATAAGTACCTGAATAGTTATGTGAGTGAGTGCATGATTATCTGAGAGGGTATGTGACTGGATGTATAAGTGTGTGAGTGGGTATGTGAATGGGTGTATAAGTGTCTGAGTGAGTTTATGAGTGCCTACATGAGTGTGTGACTTTGACTAGCGAGTGTCTACAAATATATATATGTATTTTTATAATTTTTTCACCAATATTCACAATGATGTCATGATAGTCGCAACGTCCCCGCGACTGTACATGAGCCCATGTTGGCGATTGCGTCGTCATCGCGTATATCTTGCGCAATTAAAAAACAATTTTGGACACATAACTTGTGTCACTAATAACCCTGGGCATAGTTTGCGTAGTAGCACTTCACGTAGCTACGTGAAGTACATTTTGAACTACACGTAGCTATGCAAATTGCGTAGTGCGTAACTGTGTGCTTGACTGCACTGTACAATAATTGCCAAAGGCATCTTGCACAGTGCAAGTTAAGAAAAAATAAGTATCTCTGTCTTTATATGCTAAAATGCATATAGCATTTCACAAAAGTGAAATCAATAAATTAACAAGCAGTGAGAGAGGTGATGATTTTGGTATCCTCCCTAACCTAGGAGAGAACCAAGCAGATGCCTTGAAAACAAAAAGCACATCTTTGAACGATTCAATGGTGGTCCCATCCTCTTAGGACCACCCCAAGCACAGTTATTGGCAAAAATACAATCCCAACCAAAGGCCCTGCAAAGCATTATGGGACGAGATTAGCAGTGGGCAGTGAATATTATAGTATCCAATATCAAAATAATTCTACAAAGAGCTGCAGTTCCACTAGTCGTTACTAGATGTCCCTCACGAGTCAAATGCAAAAGCTTCATGAAAGGGTTTCAATGCTTTTGCATTTGACTCGTGAGGGACATCTAGTAACGACTAGTGGAACTGCAGCTTGATGTATTAATAATTTCAATGCTTTTGCATTTGACTCGTGAGGGACATCTAGTAACGACTAGTTGAACTGCAGCTCTTTGTAGAATTATTTTGATATTGGACACTATAATATTCACTGCCCACTGCTAATCTCGTCCCATAATGCTTTGCAGGGCCTTTGGTTGGGATTGTATATTTGCCCATAACTGTGCTTGGGGTGGTCCTAGGAGGAAGGGACCACCACTGAATCATTCACATGATATGCTTTTTGTGTTCAAGGCATCTGCTTGGTCCTCCCCCTAGGTTAGGGGGGAACCCAAAATCATCACCTCTCTCATTGCTTGATATTTTCATTGTCAAAGTTCACTTTTATGAATTTGTTATATGCTTTTTAGCATAGAAAATTGCTTTAACAAAGCATTTGTCTGTGTTTAATATACTGCTGCTACGCTACGTCGATTAGCAGAGTTTTTTACTCTGCTACGTGCAATGTGCGTAGTAACACAAACTTTGCATGCTCCGTGAACGTAGCAAAGTATTATGCCCAGGGTTAGTCACTAACACCCCCATTTCTCAAATATGTGGTCCGAGTATCTCCACCATGACCCCTTATATTAGCTTTCACATACATTTTCAATCCCGGGAACTGTTCCCGAGTGACAAAATGATGGCCGCAACTTTCTGTTCATGTTTCGTCCAGCCAATCACAACATTCCCAATGGCGTGCCCATCCACAATTAATCGCGAAACCACTGCGAAATATCCGCAGCCAGAGATATATCTATAATTTTCAGCTTAAATTTCTCAAAAACTACTGGACAGATTTGCACCAAAAAAACAAAAAGCACAATCTACGCAAAACACCTACCTATCTGCCAGTGGTTTGGGCTGTAGGTTCGACAACGCATTCCTATGGGAATTAACATTGCAAACGCATCCTTTTTTGCACCCCTATTTCTTGGCTCCCACTACACTGATCACCCCCAAACTTTCCATGACACACAGAACCTACTTTGACACTTTTTGGGGGGAACATTTCATGAAGATTGGTCAAACGACCCCAAAGTTATAGACAAGTCAAAAAATGCTTTTCCTTTTGAAACTAGGCCCGAACTATAACTACCTACTGGCCACCGCCAGTAGGTATTATATATATATATATATATATATATATATATATATATATATATATATATATTCACTGAAAAAACCATAGGTTTTAGGGACAGTTATAGTTACTTGGACATTGCACTCGTACAAAACCCGTGAAATTCCCCCGTTATAGTTAGTTCAGCTAACTATAACTCGCGCCCGCAATGCACTGCTGATGACGTCACATATTACATCACTCATGACATGGTCAGTGACATCACTGATGACATCACTGATGACATCTCAAATGACATCACTGATGACATCATCCAGTGACTGTGTGTTTCTGTAAAGTTTAAATATTTTTAAAATATATAGGAAAAGACGTATTGAAGAATGAGTGGGTGTGTAAGTGTCTGTATGGATGATTTAGTAGGTGCGTGACTGACTCTATAAGTGAGTGATTTAACGTATCTTACTGAATGCATGGGTTAGTGACTAAACTGGGTGTATGTCTGTATCCGTCTGTCTGTTGCTGTTAAGTGGCTGCATGTGTTTGTGAATAGCTAAATGATTTTCTATATGAGTTATTGAATGCTTGTCTGAGTATCTGTATGGGTGCCTGAGTGTTTGTGTGGGAGGGGTGTGTGCAACTCTGTGCATAGATGTGTGAGTGGGTGATTCACTGGGTGGATGGTTTCAAGAGTGCATCTGTGATAGACTGTATGGGTGGGTAAGTGTGTGTAAGAGTGTGTTAGTGAGTGAATGTATGTCCCAGTGGTACATGTGTGAGTAACTACATATGTGAAAGGCAGTATATATGTGTGTTGGAGTATATAAATAGCTATAAGCAAGAGTGAGTGATTGTGATAGTGGCTGTATGGATGATTGTGTGCTTGTATCAGTGATTGTATAAGAGCGTAACAATGTGCTACTATTTGTATGAGTAAGTGAGCTGGTGTGTGTATAACTGTATAGGTGAGTAAATGGCAGTGTGTTTAATTATTTGCATGACTGACTAGGTGTGTGAGTATCTCTATGGATGAGTGGCGTTGTTTGAGTGTCTATATAGGAGTAAGAGTGCATATGATAGTCCTGTACTGAGTGACCGTAAGTATGAGTGACTGTACGGGTGAGTGAGTGGATGTGTGTGTGTAGACCTAAGAATCAGTGAGTGGGTATGTAGTTATTGGTGTTGGAGTGTCTATGGTTTTGCGAATGGCAGTCTGTAATTTAGAGTGGGTGTATCAAAGGTTATATTAGGGTGTGAGGAGGTGCATCAGATTATCACGTGGATGATGTCATCAGTGATGTCATTTGAGATGTCATCAGTGATGTCATCAGTGATGTCACTGACCATGTCATGAGTGATGTAATATGTGACGTCATCAGCAGTGCATTGCGGGGCGCGAGTTATAGTTAGCTGAACTAACTATAACGGGGGAATTTCACGGGTTTTGTACGAGTGCAATGTCCAAGTAACTATAACTGTCCCTAAAACCTATGGTTTTTTCAGTGAATTTCAAAGGTTTTTTAAATGCTAATTTGTAACTATAACGTGTCTGAAACCTATGGTTTTTTCAGTGAATTTCAAAGGTTTTTTAAATGCTAATTTGTAACTATAACGTGTCTGAAACCTATGGTTTTTTCAGTGAATTTCAAAGGTTTTTTAAATGCTAATTTCTAACTATAACGTGCCTGAAACCTACGTTTTTTTCAGTGAATTTCAAAGGTTTTGTAAATGACAATTTTTAAATGTATTAATTGTTATATTAATTTTTTTCATACTGATTTACTACATTTTTAGAAACAATTTTTTTTACATATTTTATTTGTCAAATTACATTGTAATTACATTATACATTACATTACAAAAAATACTTTCTCAGAATGAATTACTTTAGTTTAAATACTTTGCAGATAGGCAATAGACTTTTAAGTACAGTAGTTACAGTTGTTGCAATGGGCAACACATTTTCAAACACAATGCAACATTCAGCTCAATGTGAATTTCTAGTTAAATGCAATTAGTTACTTTATGGATTACTTTTGTAACCACAGGACTGGATCCTAGATTCAGTCCTGGTACATCTCCTGTAAACAGTTGAGTAAAAGCGTTTTGGTTACAGTCGTGATTTTTAAGGAATATTATTGTATTTTAAAAGTTGACACTTTGAAACTTTTTCTCATAGAATCACCAATGTTATCCTATGGAAGGAAATTCACTTAGCAGGTAAAAACTGTTATCGTTACTTTTTCTTACTCAGTGTTGGATCCTGGATCCAGCACTGGTGCATCTCCTGTAAACAGTTGAAAGAATGCGTTTAAGTCATACAGGCGATTTTTAAGGAATATTTGTAGTTTGTGAAAATCAACACTTTGAAACTTTTTTGCTGAAAACCAGTCAATGTTAGCCTATGAAGGAAATTCAAGTTACCGGTAAGTACGGTTAAAATTACTTTTGAGGATCAGTACTGGGCTGAAACATGCAGCACTGAGGTCTCTCCTGATAACAGGTGAGTAAATCGGAATTCGTATTTCGGCTGATTTTAGAGGAATATTTTAAAGTTCCAAAACTCCACACTTAGAAGAATTTCCAAGTGAAACCAGTCAATGTTAGCCTATGAAGGAAATTCAAGTTACCGGTAAGTACGGTTAAAATTACTTTTCAGGACCAGTACTGGGCTGAAAGATACAGCACTGAGGTCTCTCCTTATAACAGGTGAGTAAATCGGAATTCCTATTTCGGCTGATTTTAGAGGAATATTTGCACAATGGTGAAGGGAGGGGCGGGGCCTGAGGTGACATCTTTGCAAACGCGCCCCGTGGCGCGTTTTAAGTTGGGGGATTAAGTTCCCTTGAATCCTGAGGGTCCCTAGGGGCCAACTAGACCACCAGGAACCTCCAATATGCGCCAGGGGCTGCGTTGCAGAGATGTGTAGAGAGGCCACACCCCTTTTACACCTCTCTGCAACGCAGCTCTGTGGCGCTTTCTGGATGTACCTGTTGGGCTAGTTGGCCCCCAGGGACCCTCAGGATTGAAGGGGATTTAATTCCCCATCTTAAAACGCGCCACGGGGCCTGTTTACACACATGTCACCTGAAGCCCCGCCCCTCCCTTCACCACTGTGCAAACGCGCCCCGTGGCGCGTTTTAAGTTGGGGGATTAAGTCCCCTTGAATCCTGAGGGTCCCCGGAGTCCAACTAGCCCACCATATACCTCCAAAAGCGCCACAGAGCTGCGTTGCAGAGAGGTGTAAAAGGGGTGTGGCCTCTCTACACCTCTCTGCAACGCAGCCCCCTGGCGCATACTGGAGGTTCCTGGTGGGCTAGTTGGCCCCCAGGGACCCCCAGTATTCAAGGGGAATTCGTTCCCCCTCTGCAAACGCGCCAGGGGGCGCGTTTGCAGAGTGGTGAAGGAAGGGGGCGGGGCCTGCGGGCCGATCGTTTAAAAAAAAAAAAAAATAATTTTTGTCCCCTGAAGGGGGGCTGTGTGGCCCCCCTTCCTTTTTCCTGTTTTTATGCCCTGGGGACCCCATCCCCCAGGGCCTTACCCCTTTTTTTAATTTGTAATTTAAAAAAAAACGGGAAGGGGGCCGCGTGGCCCCCCTTCCCTGGGCCTGTATTGGCCCCGGGGACCCCATCCCCGGGGCATGGCCTCGTTTTTATTTATAGTCTTTGGAGGGGGGCTGCGTGGCCCCCTCCTCTGGCCATTTAAGGCCCCGGGGACCCCATCCCCGGGGCCGGCCATTCCGTTTTTTTTTTTTTAAATTTATTTATTTTTTTGGGGAGGGGGCCGCGTGGCCCCCTCCCGGGCCACTACTTGCCCCGGGGACCCCATCCCCCGGGGCCTGGCCTCTCGTTGGGGACTGTGGGGGGTCCCCAATCCCCCACAGTCCCGCCGGCTCCCCGCGTCCCTAGGGTGCCGGCATTGCTTTGACACATGGGGAGCAGCTAACATGCTGCTCCCCATGTGTAAAGCATCGGCTTTGGATATTGGAAGAGAGAGCAGGTTTCCTGCTCTCTCTTCCAATATCCAAAGCAGTTTGCAATGACAGGACGGGAGCCGCGAGGCTCCCGTCCTGTCATTGCAAACAGCAGTGTCCCGGGGGTAGGCACCCCGGGACACTGCAGGAGCCGGCCCTGGGGGGTGGTGGTCCCCAGGGCCATCAAGGGCTCCAGGAGGGGGCCGCGCGGCCCCCTCCCATTCAGTACACAGCCCCGGGGAGGTGGTGGTCCCCGGGCTCTGGGGTCCGTAACGGACCCCCATATTAAAATGTTTAGTGCCCCGGGGAGGTGGTGGTCTCGGGCGTGTGGGGGCTGGAGCCCCCCACACAGGTTTAATAATTTTTTTTTAAAAAGCCCCGGGGAGGTGGTGGTCTCCGGGGCTGCGGGAGGGCTCAGAGCCCTCCCGCACCATTTTTTTAAAAAAGCCCCGGGGGCTGGCGGTCCCGGGGCTTGGGGGGCCCTTTGAGGCCCCCACACATTAAATTATCCCCCCACCATGCCCCCGGGACTTGGGCCACCCGGGGCCACTAACATCGAAGCGCGGGAGACCGCGCTTCGATTTTTTTTTTCGGCAGGATTCGCGCACCCTGAGCGCATCCTGCTGATTTTTTAAAAAAAAATTTTTTTTTTGCCCAGGGGTCCTTGTGGGACCCCTGAGCAAACCTAGGGGGTCAGGGTGTTTCTACCCTCCCCTTTGTGCGCTTTGCGCACTTGTTTCTGTCCCTCGGTTCTACCGAGGGACAAAATGGCTGCCAACATTTCCTGAATCGGAATGTTGACAGCCAGCTGACAGCCAATTAACATGCAGCTCGTGATCGGGACGGTGCGCGCAGGGTGCGCTCAGGGTGCGCGAATCCTCCGTGCCCATAGATATATATGTACTTTTACTTTTTGATTTTCTCAGCAACTACTGAACGGATTTACACCATTTAACAAAAAGGGTTCTTTCTGAACCAAGAACTACCTCTTTGCCAAATTTGGTGTAATTCCGTTCAGCAGTTCGGGCTGTAGCCGTGTCTAAAGTTTCCTATGGGAAAATGCATGGGGAAAACGCGTTTTGGGACCCCCTTTTTCTCGGCCCCCGCTTGACGTATCACCCCGAGACTTTCAGGGTAGGAGCGGACCGGAGCGCCCCACGAAGTTTGAAAATTTCGCGAAGATACGTCAACCGGCAAGAGAGTTATTTCAAATAGAATGTCGCGGATTTCCTATGGATAATAGGTTGTAACTATAACTATCTACTGGCGACCGCCAGTAGATAATATATATATAACAACAGACCTCTCTCACAGAGAAAGGAGTGAGCCGCACACATTAGGTGAGATAAATAGATTTTATTTCAATTCCAAAGCGCTGGCGCTGGCATTCTTGTTCCTCTGATGCATTTCGGTCAGCATTGACCTTTTATATATGTATATATATATATATATGTATATATGTATTACCTACTGGCGGTCGTCAGTAGGTAGTTATAGTTAGGACCTATTTTCCATAGGCAAAGCATTTTTTGTTTTCCCAATAACTTTAGCGTCGTTTGACGAATCTTCGCGAAATTTTCAAAACTAGTGGGGCGCTCCGGTTAGCTCCTGTCTTGAAAGTTTCAGCATGATTTGCCAAGCGGGGGCCGAGAAAAAAGGGGGGTCCCAAAACATGTTTTCTCCATCTTAATTTCCATAGGAAACTTTAGACACGGCTACAGCCCGAACTGCTGAACGGAATTACACCAAATTTGGCAAAAAGGTAGCCCTTGGTTCAGAAAGAGTCCTTTTTGTTAAATGGTGTAAATCCGTTCAGTAGTTCCTGAGAAATTAAAAAAATAGGGGTCAGAAAATCAATTTCCCATAGGAAACTTTAGACACGCTACAGCTCGAACTGCTGAACAGAATTACACCAAATTTGGCAAAAAGGTAGTGCTTAGTTCAGAAAGCATCCATTTTTTAAAATGGTGTAAATCCGTTCAGTAGTTGGTGAGAAATTAAAAAAATAAAAATTTCGATATCTATGGCCAAGGAGGGTTCGCGAACCCTCCCGATCACGAGCTTTATTCTAATTGGCTGCCAACACTCCAAACCAGGAAGTGTTGGCAGCCATCTTGTGACTCGGTAGAACCGAGTCACAAGAAAACAGAAAAACAAAGGTGAAAAAGAGAAAAGGGGGCAGGGTAGAAATACCCTGACCCCCTAGGCCTGCTCAGGGGGTCCCACAAGGACCCCCTGGGCCAAAAAAAGCATTTTCCCCCCCAAAAATCAGCCGAATTCGCACTGGCTGCGCGAATCCGGACAAAAAATAAATAAAAAAACGCGCTTCGCATTCAAAAAGCCCCCGGGTGGGCCAGGTCCCGGGGGCACTTATAAATAATGTTGCGGGGGCCCCTGCAGCCCTGGGGACCACCACCTCCCCGGGGCTTAGTAAAATAAATGCGGGGGGCACGCAGCCCCCCGTAGCCCCGGGGACCGCCACCTCCCCGGGGCTACCTAAAGAAATGCGTGGGGTGTCCCAACCCCCCAGCGCTGCTCCGGGGACCGCCACCTCCCCGGAGCATTTATGATAATTGGCGGGGGGCCCCATGGCCCCCCGAGCCCCGGGGACCTCCACCTCCCCGGGGCTAAAAAAAAAATTAGTGTGAGGGGGCTCAAGCCCCCCTACACTGCCCCGGGGACCACCACCTCCCCGGGGCACTTAATATTGAGATTTGGGGGTCCTTCATGGCCCTGGGGACCGCCACCCCTCCTGCAGTGTCCCGGGGTGGCCACCCCCGGGACACTGCTGTTTGCTATGACAGGGCGGGAGTCAAGCGGCTCCTGCCCTGTCATAGCAAATTTGCTTTGGATTTTGGAAGCGAGAGCAGGGAAACCTGCTCTCGCTTCCAAAATCCAAAGCTGATTGCTTTTCCACACGGGGAGCTGCATGTCAGCAGCTTCCCGTGTGGAAAAGCAATGCCGGCTCCCACAGGAGGCGGGGAGCTGGGGAGACCATGGGGGAATTGGGGACCCCCCCCACGGTCCCCAACGGATAGGCCTGGCCCCGGGGGATGGGGTCCCCGGGGCCAGAGGTGGCCCGGGAGGGGGGCCACGCGGCCCCCCTCCCCTGTGAATAATAAAAAAAAATTAAAACGGAGAGGCCAGGCCCCAGGGGATGGGGTCCCCGGGGCCATAATTGGCCTGAGGAGGGGGGCCTTGCAGCCCCCCTCCCAAAAATAAAAAACAAAGGGATGGCCAGGCCCCGGGGGATGGGGTCCCCGGGGCCGGAATTGGCCACGGGAGGGGGGCCCATGCGGCCCCCCTCCCGTTTACAATAAAAAAGGGGTCATGCCCTGGGGGGTGGGGTCCCCAGGGCCCAAAAAAAGGCAAGAAATGGGGGGCCACACAGCCCCCCTTGTTAAAATTATTTTAAAAAGCCGGCATCGCGGGGCACGTTTGCACAGTGGTGCAGGGAGGGGGCAGGGCCTGACATAGCAAGTGTGCAAACGCACCCCCTGGCACATTGTAAATTGGGGGATTAAGTCCCCTTCAATCCTGAGGGTCCCTGTGGGCAAACTAGCCCACCAGGTACCTCCAGTATGCGCCAGGGAGCTGCGTTACAGAGAGGTGTTCAGAGGCCACGCCCCTTTTTACACCTCTCTGCAATGCAGCTCTGTGGCGCTTACTGGAGGTAGCTGGTGGGCTAGTTGGCCCCAGGGACCCTCAGGACTCAAGGGGATTTAATCCCCCAATTTACAATGCTCCAGGGGGTGCGTTTGCACAGTGGTGCAGGGAGGGGGCGTGGCCTGATGTGACAAGCGTGCAAACGCGCCCTGTGGCGCGTTTTAAGTTGGGGGATTAAGTACCCTTGAATCCTGAGGGTCCCTGGGGGCCAACTAGCCCACCAGGTACCTCCAGTAAGCGCCAGGGAGCTGCGTTGCAGTGAGGTGGTCCAAGGCCATGCCCCCTTTTTACACCACTCTGCAACGCAGCTCTGTGGCGCTTACTGGAGGTAGCTGGTGGGCTAGTTGGCCCCCAGGGACCCTCAGGACTCAAGGGGACTTAATCCCCCAATTTACAACGCACCAGGGGGTGCGTTTGCACAGTGGTGCAGGGAGGGGGTGTGGCCTGATATGACAAGTGTGCAAACGCACCCTGTGGCACGTTTTAAGTTGGGGAATTAAGTCCCCTTGAATCCTGAGGGTCCCTGGGGGCCAACTAGACCACCAGGTACGTCCAGTAAGTGCCACAGAGTTGCGTTGCAGAGAGGTGTAAAAAGGGGCGTGGCCTCTGACCACCTCTCTGCAACGCAGCTCTGTGGCGCTTACTGGAGGTACCTGGTGGGCTAGTTGGCCCCCTGGGACCCTCAGGATTCAAGGGGAATTAATCCCCAAAAATAAAACCCGCCAGGGGGCACGTTTGCACAGTGGTGAAGGGAGGGGGCGGGGACTGATGGGACATGTGTGTACTTATGCAATTACTCCGCCAAAACCCAAGCACTTATAAATTCACCATGCACTGTCCTTGCAGTTCTCTAATCATCCAGTCACTACTCATGTACTCATGCAATGACCCAGTTATAGTTAGCTCAACTAACTATAACGGCTGAATTTCTCTGGTTTTGTACGAGTGAAATGTCCAACTAACTATAACGTCCCTGAAACCTGTGGTTTTGTCAGTGAATTTCTAAGGTTTTTTAAATGCTAATTTATAACTATAATGTCCCTGAAACCTATGGTTTTTTCAGTGAATTTCAAAGGTTTTTTAAATGCTAATTTCTAACTATAACGTCCCTGAAACCTATGTTTTTTTCAGGGAATTTCTAAGGTTTTTTAAATGCTAATTTCTAACTATGCCTACAGAGGTAGGACAAGTGCAGAAAGAGGAAGAAAGGCGCAGAAAGAAGCAAGAGAAATGCAGAAAGAGGCAACAGAAGTCCAGAAAGAGGAAGAAAGGTGTAAAAAGAAGCAAGAGATATGTAGAAAGAACCAACAGAGGTGCAGAAAGAGGCCTTGTTGCAAAGTCATCCTGTGCCCTGGGCACCCCCCAACTTTTTGCTGACTGGTACTGGTGGTGACTGACTCTTACTGACCCTGGGCTCTGCCTAACCAGGCCCAGAGCTAGTGCTATGCTGGAAGACACTTAAAATACAGTGAAAACACCTACATACCCTAGGGTACACTATGGGTTGGGGTACCCCTGTGATTGGCATGACCTCCCTGTAAGGCCCTAGTACATAATAGAGCAGGGGGATTAGAACTACCTCTAAGTCCCTAGCATATAATAGTGCATGGAAGTTTAGAGGCCAGCAGCCCTTTTCTACACTTGCATGCGTGTACTGCTGAGCCTGAGGTCAGTTTAAAAGTAGCCCTGTGTCTGCAGAAAGAAGCAAGAGAGGTGCAGAAAGAGGCAAGAGAGGTGCAGAAAGAAGCAAGAGAGGTGCAGAAAGAAGCAAGAGAAGTACAGAAAGAAGCAACAGGTGCAGAAAGAGGGAAGAGGGGTGCAGAAAGAGGCAGCAGAGGTGCAGAAACAAGCAGAAGAGGTGCATAAAGAGGGAACAGGGGTGCAGAAAGAGAGAAGAGGGGTGCCAAAGAGGCACAAGGGGTGCAGAAATGTACAAGAGAGGTGCAGAAAGAAGCAAGAGCAGTGCAGTAAGAAACAACAGAGGTGCAGAAGGAGGCAATAGGGGTACAGAAAGAGGCAAAAGAAGAGCAGAAACAAGCAAAAGGGATGCAGAAAGAGGCTAGAGGGGTGCAGAAAGAGGCAAGAGAGGTGCTGAAAGAGGCAAGAGAGGTCACATAGAGGGAAGAAGGGTGCAGAAAGAGGCAAGTGGGGTGCAGAAAGAAGCAAGAGAGGTGTAGAAAGAAGCTAGAGAAGTGCAGAAAGAAACAACAGAGGTGCAGAAAGAAGCAAGAGAGGTGCAGAAAGAAGCAAGAGAGGTGCAGAAAGAAGCAAGAGAAGTACAGACAGATGCAACAGAGGTGCAGAAAGAGGGAAGAGGGGTGCAGAAAGAGGCAAGAGAAGTGGAGAAAGAAGCAACAGAGGTGGAGAAAGAGGCCAGAGAAGTTCATAAAGAGGCAGGAGAAGTTCAGAAAGAGGCAGCAGAGGTGCAGAAACAAGCAGAAGTGGTTCAGAAAGAGGGAAGAGGGGTGCAGAAAGAGAGAAGAGGGGTGCCAAAGAGGCACGAGGGGTGCAGAAATGTGCAAGAGAGGTGCAGAAAGAAGCAAGAGCAGCGCAGTAAGAAACAACAGAGGTGCAAAAGGAGGCAAGAGGGGTACAGAAAGAGGCAAAAGAAGAGCAGAAACAAGCAAAAGGGATGCGTAAAGAGGCTAGAGGGGTGTAGAAAGAGGCAAGAGAGGTGCAGAAAGAGGCAAGAGAGGTACACAAAGAGGGAAGAAGGGTGTAGAAAGAGGCAAGTGGGGTGCAGAAAGAAGCAAGAAAGGTGTAGAAAGAAGCTAGAGAAGTGCAGAAAGAAACAACAGAGGTGCAGAAAGAAGCAAGAGAAGTGCAGAGAGAAGCAACAGAGGTGCAGAAAGAGGCAAGAGAAGTTCAGAAAGAGGCAGCAGAGGTGCAGAAACAGGCAGAAGAGGTGCAGAAAGAAGAAACAGCTGTGCAGAAAGAGAGAAGAGGGGTACCGAAAGAGGCAAGAGGGGTGCAGAATTTTGCAAGAGAGGTGCAGAAAGAAGCAAGAGCAGTGCAGTAAGAAATAACAGAGGTACAGAAGGAGGCAAGAGGGGTGCAGAAGGAGGCAAGAGCACTGCAGAAAGACCCAAGAGACATGCAGGAAAAGGGAAGAAGGGTGCAGAAAAGGCACGAGGGGTGCAGAAAGAAGGAAGAGAAGTGCAGAAAGAAGCAACAGAGGTGATGAAAGAGGCACGAAGGGTGCAGAAAGAGGCAAGAGAAGTGCAGAAAGATGCAACAGAGGTACAGAAAGAGGCAAGAGTGGTGCAGAAAGAGGGAAGAGAGGTGTAGAAAAAGGCAAGCGGGGTACAGAAAGAAGCAAGTGAGGTGCAGAAAGAGGCAAGAGTGGTGCATAAAGAGGCAAGAGAGGTGCAAAAACAGGTAAGAGAAGTGCAGAAAGAGGCAAGAGAATTGCTGAAAGAAGCAACAGAGGTGTAGAAAGAAGCAAGAGAAGTGCAGAAAGAGGCAAGTGAGATGCAGAAAGAGGCAAGAGAGGTGCAGAAAGAGGGAAGACGAGTACAGAAAGAGACAACAGGGGTGCAGAAAGAAGCAAGACAGGTGCTGAAAGAAGCATGGGAAGTGCAGAATGAAGCAACAGGGGTGCAGAAAGAGGCACGAGAAGTGCAGAAAGAAGCAACAGAGGTGCAGAAGGAGACAAGAGAACTGCAGAAAGAGGCAAGAGAGTTGCAGAAACAGGCAAAAGAGGTACAGAAAGAGGGAACAGGGGTGCAGAGAGAGGCAAGAGAGGTGCAGAAACAGGTACGAGGGGTGCAGAAAGAGGCAAGAGGGGTGCAGAAATTTGCAAGAGAGGTGCAGAAAGAAGCAAGAGCAGTGCAAAAGAACCAATAGAGGTGCAAAAAGAGGCAAGTGAGGTACAGAAGGAGGCAAGAGAACTGCAGAAAGAGGCAATAGAGTTGCAGAAACAGGCAAGAGAGGTACAGAAAGTGGGAAGAGGGGTGCAGAAAAAGGCAAGAGGGATACAGAAATTTGGAACAGAGATGCAGAAAGAAGCAAGAGCAGTGCAGAAAGAACCAACAGAGGTGCAGAAAGAGGCAAGAGGGGTACAGAAAGAGGCAAATGAAGTACAGAACTAAGCAAAAGAGGTGCAGAAAGAACCAACAGAGGTGCAAAAAGAGGCAAGAGGGGTGCAGAAAGGGTTAGGAGAGGTGCACAAAGAGGCAAAAGGGGTACAGAAAGTGGCAGGACGGGTGCAGAAAGAAGGAAGAGAACTGCAGAAAGAAGCAACAGAGGTGCTGAAAGAGGCACAAAGGGTGCAGAAAGAGACAAGAGAGGTGCAGAAAGAAGCAACAGAGGTACAGAAAGAAGCAAGAGTGGTGCACAAAGAGGGAAGAGAGGTGTAGAAAGAGGCAAGAGAGTTGCACAAAAAAGGAAGAGGGGTGCAGAAACAGGCAAAAGGGGGTGCAGAAAGAAGCAAGTGAGGTGCAGAAACAGGCAAGAGAAGTGTTGAAAGAGGCAAGAGAGGTGCAGAAGGAGGCAAGAGAACTGCAGAAAGAGGCAAGAGAGTTACAGAAAGAGGCAAGTGGGGTGCAGAAGGAGGCAAGAGAAGTGCAGAAAGAAACAACAGAGGTGCAGAAAGAGGCAAGAGAAGTGTAGAAAGAGGCAGGAGAGGTGCAGAAAGAAGGAACAGGGTTCCAAAAAGAGGCAAGAGGGGTGCAGAAAGAGGCAAGAGAGGTGCAGAAAGGGTAAGAGATGAGCAGAAAGAGGCAAAAGAAGTGCAGAAAAAAAGAAAGGTGCAGAAAGAAGCAACAGAAATGCAGAAAGTGGCAAGAGAGGCGCAGAAAGAAGCAAGAGTGGTTTGCACACCATTAGTACCAAGTTAACACCCACATTTAGCAATAAGTAACAGGTGACCATTCTAGGTTTGCAAAGGGCCTTCCACCATGCTGTAACACTTGTCGCTGCATTTTTGGTAGCGTTTGAGCAGTTTGAGCTAGAAACAAGGTTTTTTTTCCAAATCTGCAGATTATGCTGCAGTTGATGGATTATGTGGCAAATGCACAAAATGTATAATTGTGCGACAGTCAGTGCAGCCAAAGAGTCACATAATTCCAGTGCCCCTGATGATACCTCCGACTAGGTCCAGAAGTGCTCCTCAGTGGTACCTTCTTTTTTTTGTCTCATTGAGTTTATAGTTTAGCTTCTATGGAAACGAGGAAGACTAAACCTGAGGTTACCACTCCACAACACAGGCTACCATACCACATAATTACTCTCCATAACACATAATCCCACTCTACATATTCCTATACACTAAATACCACATACTTTCTATCCACATAATTTCACTGCACAGCATACCACAACATTTCACTACACACAACGTACATCCCCTCCACTCCCAAAAACATTAGTAAAAAACTTTAACATTTACAACGCCAATAGCTCTAACTCTCGCAAATGCGAGACCTATTACATTGCAAATGCTTCTTTAACTAGTAGTCGCATTTGCAGAGTGGTGGAGAAAGAGGGCTGGGCCTCTGACCAGCGCTCAGGAATTCCTCTGCGTAGGACTTACAGGAGGTACCAGGAGGGCTTCTTGGCCACCAAAGTCCCTCAGGAGTAAAGTGGACTTCATCCCCCACCAGTAGTGTGCCAGGAGGCACGTTGGCAGAGTGGTGGAGAAAGTGGGGCGTAGCCTCCAAAGACCTCTTAGCAATCCCACTGTGTGGGACTTACTGGAGGTAACAAGAGGGATAGTTGGCCCCCAAGGACATCCTTGGGGGCCAACTACCCCTCCTATTACCTCCAGTAAGTCCCACACAGCAGGATTGCTAAATTCTCATAGCAGGCCATGCCCCCTTTGCCCACCACACTGCAAACGCACTCCCTGGCACGCTCTTGGATGGGGATTGAAGTCCCCTTCACTGCTGGGGGTCCTTAGGGGCCAACTAGCCTACCTCTTACCTCCAGTAAGCCCCACACACTGGAATTGCTTAGAGGTGGACACAGGCCACGTCCCCTTTCTCCATCACTCTGCAAACACGCCTCCTGGCGCGCTCTTGGTTGGGTGATGAAGTCCCCTTGCCTCCTGAGGGTCCCTTGGGGCCAACTAGCCCTCCTGTTACCTCTAGTAAGCCCCATACAGCTGGATTGCTGAGAGTGGTCAAAGGCCACGCCCATTTTTTACACCACTATGCAAACGCGGTTCCTGGCGCACTGCTGCTCAGACGATGAAGTCCACTTTAGTCAAAATGCCAAGAGGCGCGTTTGCAGAGTGGTGTAAAAAGGGGCGTTGCCTCGGACCACCTCTCAGCAATCCCACTGTATGGGGCTTACTGGAGGTACCTGGTGGGCTAGTTGGGCCATAAGAACCCAAAAAATTCTAGGGGACTTCATCCCGCAACCCAAAACGCGCCAGGAGGCGCGTTTGCAGAGTGGTGCAGGGAGGGGGTGGGGCCTCTGGCGAGATGCAGCTTTTCTTTTCTTTTTTTTGTTGTTAGAAGGGGGGCTGTGTAGCCCCCCTTCTCTTAATATTTTTTGGGCCCTGAGGACCCCATCCCCCAGGGCCTGACCCATTTTTTTTCTTTTCTTAAAAATGGGAAGGGGCCCGATTGGGGCCCCGGGGACCCCATCCCCCGGGGCTATGCCTTTTTTAAAAATATATTTATAGTGGAGAGGGGCCATGTGGCCCCCCTCCCCAGGCCGATTTCAGCCATGGGGACCCCATCCCCCTGGGCCTGGCAAAACCTTTTTTAATAGAAGGGGGGCCATGTGGCCCCCGTTCACTGGGCCACTTTTGGCCCAGGACACCCCATCCCCCGGGGCCTGGCCTCCCTTTTTAAATTTTTTTTTTACTTTTAGGGGAGGGGGACCGTGTGGTCCCCCTCCCGGGCCACTTTTGGCCCCGGGGACCCCATCCCCCGGGGCTTGGCCAATCCTTTTTATTTATTTTTTTAAGAGAAGATGCCGAGTGGCCCCCCTCCTGTGCCATTTTTGGCCCCGGGGACCCCACCCCCGGGGCCAGCACTTACGTTGGGGACTGTGGGGGGAGCCCCAATGCCCCCGTGGTCCCAGCCGGCTCCCCGCCTCCTGCGGGAGCCGGCATTGCTTTTGGGCAAGGGGAGCTGCTAACATGCAGCTCCCCTTGTCCAAAAGCAACTCTGCTTTGCTTCTTGGAAGCGAGAGCAGGTTTCCTGCTTTCACTTCCAAGAAGCAAAGCAGTGTTTGCTATTGCAAGGCGGGAGTCGTGCTCCTGCCCTGCCATAGCATACAGCAAAGTCCCGGGGGTGGGCACCCCGTGACATTGCAGGAGCCGGCCCTGGGCGGTGGTGGTCCCCAGGGCCATTGAGGGCTCCAGGAGGGGGGCCGCGTGGTTCCCTCCCAACTGGTTCAAGCCCCAGTGAGGTGGTGGTCCCCGGGGCCTGGGTGTCCGCAACGGACCCCCGCATTTTAATGAAGAGTGCTCCGGGGAGGTGGTGGTCCCCAGGGCAGTGTGGGGGGCTTGAGCCCCCCCACACTTTGTTATTCAAAGTAGCCCCAGGGAGGTGGTGGTCCTCGCAGCTGCGGGGGGCTGCGTGGCCCCCCGCATTTAATTCCTATAGCACCGGGGAGGTGGTGGTCCCCGGGGCTTGGGAGGCCCGCAAGGCCCCCTCCCTAAAATATTAAGTGCCCCGGGTGGTGGCGGTCCCTGGGACTTGGGGGCCCGCAATGCCCCCCTGCTCCTAATTACCAATGCCCCTGGGAGGTGGCGGTCCCCAGGGCAGCGTGGGTGGGGGCAGGAGCCTCCCCCATGCATTTTTTTAAAAAAGCCCCAGGGAGGTGGCGGTTCCCGGGGCTTCGGGGGGGCAGCATACCCCCGCATATGGTTAACTAAGCCCCGGGGAGATGGCGGCCCCACTAATTAATTGGACATTTTCCCTGGACCTGGCCCACCCAAGGGCTTAAGGAAAACGAAGCGCAGCAGCCCGCGCTTCATTTTTTTTTTTTTTTGCTTTTTTGGCTGAATTCGCGCAACTAGCGCGAATTCGGCCGATTACATTTAAAAAATACTTTTTTTTGGCCCTGGGACCCCCTGAGCAGGCCTAGGGGGTCAGGGTGTTTCTACCCTGCCCCCTTTTCTTGTTTTTTATCTTTGTTTTACTGTTTTCTTGTGACTCTATTTTACCGAGTCACAAGATGGCTGCCAACACATTCTGGTTTGGAGTGTTGGCAGCCAATCAGAATGAAGCTCGTGCTCGGGAGGGTTCGCAAATCCTCCTCGGTGCTCAGATATCGATATTTTAATTTTTTTAATTTCTCAGCAACTACTGAACGGATTTACACCATTTAAAAAAAGGGCGCTTTCTGAACCAAAAGCTACCTTTTTGCTAAATTTGGTGTAATTCCATTCAGCAGTTCGGGCTGTAGCTGTGTCTAAAGTTCCTATGGAAATAAACATAGGGAAAATGCGTTTTGGGACCCCCCTTTTTTCTCGGCCCCCACTTGACTAATCACCCCGAAACTTTCAAGACAGGAGATAACCTGAGGGAACCATTAGTTTTAAAAATTTCGCGAAGATTCGTCAAACTGCGCCACAAATATTGGCAAAAGAAAAAACACTTTTTGAATAGAAACAAGGTCCTAACTATAACTACCTACTGGCAACCACTAGTAGGTAATAAATATATATATATAGGCTTTCACGGGAAGGATGCGTGCATATGACGTTCCCATTTAAATACTGCACTCCCTCCAATGGGATGGTCATATGGAACTGTGCATTATGGGAACTATAGTTCGCAATCGATCATCCCCCAAATGGATGCACGCATTATACTCTGTATAAGTCACATGGACCCCGCAAGCGGGCCCGTCCTAAATCCTCTGCTGTTGGCCCACATAATCGATTCCGTGAAAGCCTCTGAAGAGAAAGCTGAGGAGCTTTCGAAACGCGTCAGGCAAACCTACACGGAGGCTGTTAATGGCTGTAAGCGGTATCCGTCCATACCATGGAAAGAGAGTTCTCTTGCTGCTGATGGCCAAGTGCGAATCAACTGATGGACACATCCTGGAGCCGAATATATATATATATAATCCTGTGTAAAAGTCTCCTTTGTTGTGTATTCATTATGTACACATTGCCTCTGATGATAAGCCTGCCTGCTCTGCCCCAAGCTACTAGAGGGGGAGCAGGGGAGCACAGGTTATATTTGGTGTGTTACTGACTTGCCCTACAAGAATGGTGGGTTCTGCCTGGCTAAGGTGCATACCCTAGCCACAGTCGGGGTGAACTGTTCAAGAAACTTAGCACTTTGCCCAATCATAGGGTGACAAATCATCACACCACCCATTTCCCAACCTTCCTGCATAGCATTTTGGGACATTCCAACCTCAAGCTACACTATTAACTACCATAGTTTCCCATGTCCCTGCCCACCAAAACTTTTAAAGGAGAGCCCCTCTTGTGACGGTCTGCCTAATCCCCTTCATTCTCCTCAGGATGAGCCTTTACAGGCCTGGTGCAGTCTCAAAAGGTAATCAGCACACAGAGAAATTGTGCTCAAACCCCTTCCTCTATGAGGAACAGGCCTAATCACTGACAAATGACCTTCTTGAATGGGGCAGGCTTTGATCTCCCCAGATGCCAAGCAGAGTAATTAAAATGACCAGAAAAGGTGCTCCAAAGCCAGAATTCTAATTAAGAACCTGGTTCAGAGAATTATGAAAAGTTCCTTTAAGAAGCTCGATATAAAAAATCTGCACTTTGGATCCCTGTATCATAAAATTGGTGCATCAGCCTTGTTTCTAGGTCTAATTATTATGAAACAGTACTTTAGTGCAGATTTGGCTCCTAAGAGACAATACAGTAAAGCACACACACTTTTTAGTGAAGCACTACATATGTACACTATGACTGCTCACTCACATTCCAAGGCCTGTCCAGGTCATCACCAGTTCATGAAGGGGCCCATCTATAAAAGGCAACCATTCGTTTTGTAGGTAGCTATTTAACTTCACTTTACGTTAAACATTGCATATGATATATAAGCGAATTCTTGTTTATTGTAGAGAACAGAACCTAACCAAATATTGCTAGTATAGTTAGAAACATTCATAATAGATACATTCATAGCACAATTGTTGTTCCTCTTTTGGAAGTTGCCATTGCACGTAATCTAAAGCCACCATGAACCTACATTGCATCAGCCAACACGTGTTTTGCACCGAAAATGTATGGTTTTGAGGCATGTATAATATTGAATAAAAGTTTTCTTTTCTTCAAACCTTACCAAGTTTGCATCAGTGCTGTAAAGTACACACTCTTGCACTATGGTGCATGGGAGTGTGCTAAGCACAAGTCTGCCTAAAGTGCACCAGCGCAGGAGGATAGAGAAACACTGCCATGTGTTACAAGATCTGGCGCATTTCTGCTTTCTCCCTTTGGCAAAACAGTGCAGCAATTTTGGATTCTGTGCTGCAATACATCAAATGTAAATAAATATGGCCCAGACTGTTCAATACATTCTGAATTCAATTTTTTTCTATATGCAGGGTGCTCCAATGTTCAAGGCTGGTTCGCAGGATTCATTCCTATAAGGCAATAAATCACCCAGAGTCTTTGGTACAATGTGACTTTTAGCATTCAGCACCAGGTCAGAGCCTGTTGCTTGAGCTGGAAAGAAACCAATAGCAGCGTAAGTGTCTGTGATATTTCCAGTAAAAGAAAATGTAAAAGTCATGCAAATAAAATGTTCCATTCCGGACTCAAACAAACAGCTCTGCCTAAATCTGCGAACACAACGCACAGATGAAATACAATACGCTTCCAATAGAACAGCAGAAAGACGATCCTCTTGTTAAACACACAGCTAACGCCGAAATAGCAGATAAAAACAGAGTTGACTCAGGTTGCCCAATTCTTAAAAGCTTTAAGAGGACAAATGCAGTAAGTACACATGACAAACAATGCACTCAAAGGGCCTCATCTACAATGAGGCTGTGTGTCGCAGCGTCATTTTTTGCGTCGCTCCGGTGGCGCAGGGGCCTGCTCCATATTTACCAGGCAGCACTAAGCCACTAAGCCACTTTGCATGTAAATATTGTTCCCTTTAATGCAGTTTTCTGCATTAGAGGTGTGCAATGGGTGTTGCTGGGGGAGTTGCCAGCAACACCCATAGCTTTATGACACTGCCCCAGATTTATAAAGAATCATAACTCTGTGGCAGCGCCAAAAACTTGGCGCAACGAGGATAAATACCTTTATTTCTCCTAATTTTTCCTTTTTCTGTGTGTCATAGAAAGAGGAAAAAGCCTCTTGTGATTATTTTTGTGCAGGCAGGTTACCCTTCCTGCACAAAAGCAATCATCATAGCAACACAGGCACCCTTGCACCATGGTGCAAAGGTGTCTGCGTTGGCGCATGCAGCCCATTGTGTGGCAGCAGAGGAGAAAAGGACAGGAATGCGCCATATCTCACAGGTATGGCGCATTCCTGCCCTTTTCTTTTGCCATAGAGCAGCGCAGCATGAAGGCCTGCGGTGTTGCCCAATGGCAAAATCTTGTAAATAAGGCCCAAAGCATTCAAAGGTTTCTTGTTGCTTTGACTGAGTAGGGTGTGCTACCCAGAGCATGAAGATAGATGATTTCCCTTCCTTTGAGTTAACTCAGATTCTTAAAAGAAAATATTGTTGCTTCCGCTGAGAGTTTACTTTTGCATGTTTTTGTGTGTATGTGGAACGCAAACCTACCCAAAAGACCAGGCTCTTAAACATTTATATTGCATTAACTGTTGTAGTCCTCTACAAAAGTGTTACTCGGTTTGTGGACATTTGGACAGGGCAGGGTTTGAATTATTTCAAAATTGATAGCTGAGTGTCAAGGGACATGTGTGGGCCGATGTTTGTTGATCTGTGAGTGTCCAAAAGGTGACCAATGTTTTTTCCTACCTTAAACACAGAGGCTATATTTCACCTCTGCTTTCTGACCATTTGACCTCTTCATCTCTGTGACCATATCAAAAACGCAAACCACAGCTGTGCATCTTTGCAACAAAATTGTACTCTGCAGCACATCATGCGCATGCACTAACAGGGCAACCTTGGGTGTTAGTGCATGCGCTCTACACATCGGAGCTCGGCATCACCGAGCGCCCTTCAATTCTCTGTGTTTATAAGAGTTCTACGTTGGCAGGTCATGCACTTATTTGTAGTGTTATCTACCGAGTTAGTGTATACACTGTAGACAGTACATTTTTTTTTAAGTTTAAAAAAAAAAAAGTTTATTTCAGAAGAAAGAAAGCAAGATACAAACATAAGAAAACAATAAATTACATTGACATGGTATGATATAAAAGATGTAAAAACAAACATGAATTTGTGCTTATAATATCCATATAAAGGGGGAGAAAGGTTGAAGGGATGTATAAGGATATAAACAAGGTCTGGTAACAGAGCAAAATTCTCAACAATGTATCTATTCGAAACATGCGTACACAATCATAGATATAATATTTGGAATGTCAAGGAGGCTTCAAAACTTCTTGTTCT
This sequence comes from Calotriton arnoldi, assembly GCA_963921515.1. Lineage (NCBI taxonomy): Eukaryota > Metazoa > Chordata > Amphibia > Caudata > Salamandridae > Calotriton > Calotriton arnoldi. The sequence goes on from CAWUFW010012631.1 coordinate 470,545, forward strand.
GAAATAGTACATACGCGAGAAAATCTAGCTTGAAGAGCAAACACATTTGTAACTGGGGACCATAACTGCAAACGCTTAGTAGCAAGGGAAATAAGATGTACATAAGCTGTGTCTAATCTGTGATTATGACAAACTGCATACCACCAAGCTTGAAACGATAGTTTAGAAGAGTCTTTCCAATGTTTAGTAATTTGTTGGAAAGCCACCCCTATAAGTAGATCTAAAATCTGTATATTTAATGAACAGTTATTCAAATCATTGGACAAAGCACCTAAAAAAATATTAGTAATAGAGAAAGGTACTATAGAATCAAATATAAGGGTACTTTGATCCCAAACACATTTCCAGAACTTATGAGTATTGGGGCAAGTAAAAAGTAGGTGATTCAAATCCGCACGTGCTAGGGAACAGGACCAGCAGGTATCGGGTATGTCAGAGTTCATCCTATGCAGGGATACAGGAGAGAGAAGTAATCTATTATATATAAAGAAAACTGTCTGTGTAGTATTCACTGCTCTAGAAGTTTTTCTAATTTTAGCCCAGATTTTATTCCATAGGTATATAGACCAGTCAATATCTAAATCTAGTTCCCAGGCCAGCACCGCCTTAGTTTTTTCTCTATTGATGTTTGGCTTTCATAAATGAGCATAAATGGTGAAAGCTTTGGGATGCGCTAAGAAAAATGTGGGTTTGATTGGTGTTAGTGGAAGAGGAAGTAGGAATGGAGTTAGCTTGATCAAAAGCAAGTGTCAAAGCATTTTGCAGTAATTGGTACTTATTTCGAAAGGAGAGAGGGAAATTAAACAAAGGACGAGCATGAGAAAAAGATATAACCTTGCTATCATCAAATAATTGATTAACCCATATTAGACCTTTTGTCTCCATGTTTTCCAATAAAGTGATTTACCTTTGATCATTATGAATTTGTTATGTCATATAGTAGATTTCAAAAATGCTTCAATGTCTTGGGACTTATCTAATAAAATTGTATCGAATAATTTGCTTGTGTGTTTAACAATGGATGTGGATAATTGTGGGGGTTTTTGAGAAAAAGACAGGTATTCTTGAAAAGAAAAAGGCTCAAGGTATGATTGTTAGAGCAATACCCAGAGTGAAGATTCCGGTGTGGATTCTAATAACCATCTAGAGGATTGACGCAATAAAAATGTTGTGATAATTGGGAAAGTCAGGGAAGTTAACTCCTCCCTCTAATTTTGGACGTGTGAGTTTTAATAATGACATGCAAGCTTTTTTATTATTCCAGAGGAAAGACGATAAAAGTGAGTTGATTTTTTTGAAAAAACTTTGAGGTATAGCAGTTGGTATGTTAGAGATAGTGTAAAGTACTATGGGGGATAGCATCATCTTGATAGTGTCTAAGCGTCCCCACCAGGAAAGATAGAGAGGATGCCATTTCTCTTTGAGAGCGGAGATTTTCAGTGAACATTTATCAATATTAATGGACATTGATGATTTGATTGATGAGGTAAAATACATGCCTAGATGTTTTATGTGCTGGGGGTTCCATTTAAAATTGGATCATTTAAAGTCATCTTTAAAAGTAAATTTAGTTAAGGGTAGTATCTCGCATCTGTCATTGTTTAATTTATAACCAGAAACAGTGGAATAGGCTGCAGAAAGGGAGGAATGTGGTTGTGAAAGAAATAATAAAATATCATCTTCATACGCCGCCAGTTTAATATGTACCCTACTGGATGCAAAGCCATAGATGTTTGGGTTCTGGCGAATTCTAGATAAAAAAGGTTCTAAGGCTAGATTAAAAAGAAAAGGAGATAAGGTACATCCCTGTCGAACTCCTCTTCCAAAATTGAAGTATGAAGAAGTAAGACCATTAGCAAAAACTGCTGCTTTGGGGTTTGAGTATAAAAGGGAAATTAAGTTTATGATTTTTAGACCGAAACCAAACCATTTGAGTGTTGAAAAAATAAAAGGCCAATATACTCTATCGAACGCCTTTTCCGCGTCTAGTGCAATAGCAGCCATAGAGCTAGGTAAATGAGACGTTTTAGAAAGTATATAAAAAAATAGGCGCATATTATCCGCAAGGAAACATCCTTAACAAAACCAGATAGTTCCTTTCCCGAAAGTTTAGGGAGAAAGGATTCCAGCCTCAGGGCCAAGGCCTTGGAGAAAAGTTTGTAATCAATATTCACTAAAGAAATGGGTCCGTAATTTTTACAGAAATGAGGATCCTTATCCTCTTTAGGTATGAGACATATTAGAGCCTCCAAAAAGGATCCAGAGGAAGTACCTACATGTGAAAAAGAGGTTATAAGATTGTTTAGCTTGGGGAGAAGCAAATGAGAGAAGTGCATAAAAAATTCTGCGGTAAAACCATCCGGTCCTGCAGTGCATTATATAATTCCTTTGTTGAAACATCAAGCTCCAGTGGGTCAAAATTAATTTGCATATCAAAAGTTTTTTTAATAGAAGAGAGATAATCAGAAATGTCGTTGTTTGTAGAGAAGGATTCCGGTGTGTAAAGTGATTCGTAAAATCGATAGAATTCTTGTAAAATGTCAGAGTCTTTATATCTAGAAAACTGCTGATCATCAATAATTGATTCAATGTTAAACTTGTGTTTTTTTACCTTAAGATAGTTAGCTAATAGTTTACCAGACTTATTCTGTCCACCATAAAATCTTGCACTGGATTTCAGTAAGTATAATGAGGCATTGTCGGTAGATTCCTTATTGAACTTAAGTTTAGTTGCTATAAGAATCGATAAACTTTCTTTTGATTTGGTAGCATAGTAGGAGTGTTCCAATCTCTTTATTTCTGCAAAAAGATCTGTAGCACGCTTATGGGCAGTGTGTCTTTTCTTAAAAACATAATTAATAATAAAATCACAGGCCGCTGCTTTAAAAGCATCCCATATTGTATGAAAGGAAAGGTTTTCTGTTTCATTAAAAAGAAAAAATTCATCAAAAAAGGAGGCAAAAGAGGAGGTGAATATAGGGTCAAGTAACAGCGAGTTATTGAAGCACTATCTCCTGGAGACATTTGGCTTGTTAAGCATGTTCAATGAGATATAAACGGGTGCGTGGTCAGATATTAATATAGAGCCAATTTCCGCAGATTGTAAGTATTGAGAAATATTATGGGAGATAAAAATATGGTCAATGCGCAATTGCGTCTGATGGGCTGGGGAAAAGTAGGTATATTCTCTTAGAGTCGGATTACATATTCTCCAGGCATCTATTAATTTTCTTTGTTGAATTGATTGTACAAATGATTTGTGGGCTTTATTTGACATGAAGGAAGTCAAAGAATTACGATCAATGAAGGGATCTATAATTTGACTGCAATCTCCTGCTAAAATGAGATTGTCGTGGGAACATTGCAACAATTTCTTTGTAAGGTGAGACCAAAAAAGGGAATCACCTGTAGTTGGTGCATAGATATTGAATAAAGAGAGTGGAACCTTCCTAATCAGTAATTCGGTAAAAAGCCAGCGGCCCACATTATAATTTTCCTGAGAAACAAGATTAACACAAAGAGATTTGTGACAAAGCATAACAACACCATTTCTTTTACCATCCCCTGGAGAGAAGAAAACTGCACCTACCCAATCTCTTTTTAACTTTAAGGACTCGCTTTCTGTAAGATGCGATTCTTGGATCAGTGCTATATCCGCTTTTAATTTAGCTAAATGCGTTAAAACACGTTGTCTTTTAATCGGAGAGTTTAAGCCTCGTACATTCCAAGAGACAATATTCAATGACATATGATATTCATTATTAAAGAAAAGAAAACAGAGTAAATCAGACGCAATATAGATTCGATAAAATGAAAACCACCACACCATTTGTAACAAAAACAGCACAACAAAGAACGACGTGGAGAAGGACGAAATAGGAAAAAGAGAAGGGAATAGGAAAAGTCAATACAAAAGGAAGACTGGGGAGAGGAGTTGGCCTAACGGCTAGGGCGTCCGACCTCGAATCTGGGGAACTGGGTTCGAGTCTCGGCAATGACGCTGAACATCCTGTGATTTTGGGCAAATCACTTAATCTCCCTGTGCCTAACAAAAATGAATGTGTGTCCTAATGTAACGTAACTGGTGCTATGTAAAGCGCTCTGATACCCGATTCGGGTCAAGTTCGCGCTATATAAAACTCTGCAAAAAAAAAAAAAAAAGATCATAGGAAGAGAAAATAAAGAGAGAACTCAGAGAGAGAAAGAAAAAGAAGAAGAGGAAGAAAAACACAAATAAAATAACACATACCTATATAACTCCAAAAGAGACGGGGGTGAAACCACATGGAAGAATGGAGCATCCAAAACCCGCAGGAGGGGCACACGGACAACTGTATTTGACAAGATGCGAGACAACGACAAGTAAACAGATAAGATACCTAGAAGGGGAGGTGGAAAACAAGCTAGTTATTAGCTAAGATTAAACATCAACAATAAAATACTTATATCAAAGAAATATTTGCCTAAGAGAATAAATATGCAATAATAATCTAAGAACAAGCAAGTATTCTAAACAGCAATAAGCTTTGGAAACATTTCAACCAGTATGCGAAGATGAAGCACCAAATGTGTCCATAGTTTCTGGTTTACAAGAGTTGATGAAGCTTCTCAATTTAATTGGATCCTGGTAGGTGGTCGTCTTATTTCTATAATTAACCTTATAGAGGCATGGATGGAAGAGACCATAGCGAGCGTCAAGAGCAAGAAGGTCTGGCCTCATACTTAGAAATGTTTTGCACCTATCTGCCATACTTTTGGCGTAATCCTGAGAGAAAAATAAAGCATGACCTAACCAAGATATATGAGAAGCCATTTTGGATGCAGAAAAAACTTTAAGAAGGTCGGTATACTCTAAGAAATATAGAATGACGCCTCTCGGGCAGTTTGAGCTGGAAGCATTAACTTGCTGACGACCCAGTCTGTGTGCTCGCTAATATTCAAAGATGTGCCTTCGGGTAGATTTAGCACTTTAGGAAGAAAGTTTTTGAAGAGGGTGAGAGGGTCTGGACCCTCCGTGTTTTCCGGTAAACCATATATGCGTAAGTTATTTCTTCTATTCCTGTTTTCCAAGACTTCAACTTGTTTCTGCAGAGAAGAGACCTGTGATTGAAGAGTACTTACTTTGCTGTCAGTCATACCATATGAGGAAACATTTTTCTCCACTGCTTGTAAGCGTTCACACATTTGAGACCACCTTTCCGTAAGAAATTGTAATTTAGTGTTTGTTTCTTCCATAAAGGGTCGTAAGGCACGGATTTCTTCAAGTAAGAGGTCTAATGAGACAGGAGGTGGAGATTTTGTTGGAGATGGTGGGTCTTTTTTCATACGTTTCATGGAAGCCTTGCCAGAACTTACCGGGTTATTGGTCGTAGTTGTCGCAGTTGAAGATGCGCCACTTTTTGGCTGAAGGGTTGAAGAAGATTCCATGGCGGCAAATTTAAAAAAAAACTGTGGAGTGTAGGAGAGTAGGATCTGCTTCACATGGGTACCCCCACTTTTTGCTGATGCTTCACTGTTTTTCGACTTTAGTCTGGCTGGGGCCCTGCTAATCAGAACCCCAGCCTAGCTGCTTCATCTCTAAAATGGTTTCCATGTGCCTTAGGCACATCTCTGATTGGAATCTGGAGTGCCCTTGTAAGTCCCTAGTATATGGTATACTATGTACCCAGGGCATAGGTACCTCAGAGGCCTGCCAGGGGCTGAAGCATGTATTGTGCCACCCCTGGAAGGCCAGCCAAAAGGACACCACAGGTCTGCTACTGCAGCCTGGGTAAGGTGGTGTATGCACCCCTTACTGTGATATAGGTTACCTATATCACTACATACCTACACACATATAAACCTATAAGTCACTCCTATGGCAGGCCTTGTCAATCCTGAAGGCAGAGTGCTTGGTTCCTATGTGAGAGGGGGCCCCTGCATGAGCAGAGCCCCTCTGCAGCGTTCAGAGGCCCTTCTCTGATGCTGTTTGTAGTGCAGCCTGACCATATACTCTTAAGCGCATTATAACCTCGCGTTAAATGCTAACTTTGGGATGGCTGCACGGAAACATGTCGTGTTTGGTGTCAAACATCTTGGAATACTACCCCCCGCCAGTTCTGGCGGCGGGGGTAGCATTCCACCCTTCTAGAGGGAGAGACATGTACACACCGGCCTGCCCGGTAACTTCTTTCCAAGCCCTGGCATCACAAAATGGATGCCGCTGCCACAGACACGAGTCTGGCCTCCTGCTGCTGACTGAAACTCCGGCAGGGGAGGCCTGGACAACAGGTTTCCTGTCCCAGGGAGGTGTAACCACCTCCCCAGACAGGATAATGTGTATTGGGGCTGGGCGGGAGCCCTCTCTGGTGCTTTGAAGTCCTGCACTGGGGGCACCCTTGGTGTCCCTGTGCATACCCCAGTTCAAACTGGTTCAGGGGCTTCCAGCCCCTGCTCTGGCGTGAAACTGGACAAAGGGAATGGGTGTAACCACCCCTCTTCCCTGACCCTCCCATAGGTGGGTCCCCAGAGTATGTCCAACCCCCTAACTTAGTATAAGTATGGGACCCCAGTCCTTAGGACTTTAGATTTACCTGGACGAAACTCTGACACAGAATCCTGGACCTTCGATGCTCTATTTTAAGATTAGAGGACTGAAGAATCTCCCTTGGGGTCAAGGAGTGACTCCCCTGCTTGGCAGGCACCAATGAAGCAATTGTCTGGTCTGCATCGCTGAAGCTCCCGCCGGACGACGAAGTCTTTGCATCACCAGAGGTGGATTTCAAGACTTCCCCGAGGCTTCCCTGAGTTCCCAGCAAAGCTGAGGCCCGTAGCTGTCGTGGGTAACGTGGAACCGTGACCCCTGGACACTGAGTACATTTGCAAGTGCATCCTCTTCCTGGTCTTCCACGAAGTTGTGCTTTGGGCTCCGAATAGCCCCCACCTCCAATACCAACTGCACCGAAGATCACTGGCCTCCACTCCACGAGTGTCCCGTGAGCCAGCTCTAAGTGCGTCCACTCGAGGCTCCTTTGCGGTCGCTAGTCCATTGGCTAGTAGGCCCTCCCGAAGGCCAATCTTCTTCTGCTTGGGCTTCCCTAGTTGCTCCAGGCATGCCCTGACTTATCCTCGCTGGGTGAGTCCCTCAGACCTTGCTGGTCTGCACCACCATCCTTCTTCTATTTCCACGAGACTTGCCGTTGCCAAAGTTTGTTGGGTCCAATCCAGTCGCCGACACCTCAGTAATCGACAGACATTGTGGGACAGCTTGAATCCAGCTCCTGGTTATCGTCGACACCTCCTGGACCTCGTGGCTGAAGAGTCAAGACAACCGTCAACCTACCTGAAGCACTCGACATCGGTGGGCATCCGCTCATCGCCTTCCTGGTCACTGGTTAGTGACCCAGACTCTGTACCCTCTGCTTTCAGGTTCTTCAGATCTTCGATCCACCTTTGGATCCACCCGAACACTTTCGACTTGGCCGCCAGCAGCACTTTGCAGCAGATCGCCATTGAAAACGACGACGAAACCCGACCCCGAAAGACACCTATGCACCCGGCTTCCCTGGGTGAGGTAACTCGAGTACTCCTGTGCTCCCGTGGGTTTAGACTCTAGAACAACCCAGTTCTAAAGGGGTTTGCTCCAAGTCCTCCTCTAAGTGTCCCTTTTCTTTAAAATTCCAACCGCGACTTTCCCCATAGAAGTCAACGGCGATTCGCGGCTGTGTTCTCACACTGCACGCGTCCCCCGTGGGTCCCCAGTGTCACTACCTTGGGTGGTTCCTTGTGGTCCAAGCACTTCTACAGGCTCTAAGCCTTGTGTCTAGTTCAGTCGTGGTCCTTACACCACTTTATTGGTATATGGTTTGGTACGCCCCTAGGGCTCAAACGTGTATTTGTGCTATTACTGTTGATAACTAACTTATAACTTATGTACTTTCGAACTCTAGCCTCATAAAGAGACTAGAGGGGTGTGTTTAGCAATAAATACATATATTTTGAATATATACCTGGTGTGGTCCTCTTTCATTTGGTCACTCAAGAGATTATAGACTGGTAAAACAAGCTGCTTTACATTCCTTCAAGACTTAGCCTGAAGGCTGCTCTCCATAGCTACCACTAGGATAGCTTTCAATAAAGGTTGTCTTTAACCTATCTCCAATAAGGGGTTGTTTGGACTGGTGCAAGGTGCCCACTATAATTAGTGGACAGCATATACCAGGCCAACTTCTCACATTGGTGTGCAGCGTGTGGGATTCCAGCTTGCTATTGTTTTACCAGATAATCTCAATTGAATTGATCAACTGAAAACCACTAAGGGTACCTTAGGTACATATAAATCAAGCTTAGTATACAGTAAGTTCTACTGAACTTAGAGTTGTGTGTTAAGGGATAGCACACCCTTTCTACAACTCAAGAGAGTTTAGTAGGCCACACTAGAGTAGGTAGTGCATACACCACACCTCACTAGTAATGTCTTCAAAGCCAGGACCCAGTGAGTCCTTGCCAGAAGCCAGTGGGTTTCTTCCCTCCAAGTATGATAATCTCCCATTCTTGGAATTGAGAGCATTGTGCAATACTAGGAAGCTGAAGGCAGGCAAAAGTGCCAGCACCCAACACCTCAGAGAGGTGCTACTAGCTGATGATCTCAGCAGGCCCCTAGGGTCTGAAGGGGTAGGCAGAGAGGGTGGGGCAGAAAATGAGGAAGGGGTCAGGGGTGAAGAAACCCAGGGTCCCCCTCTGAAACTGGCCAGGAAGGTGAAAATGACCTTGACCTGGAAAACCCAATTCCTCCTGTGGAGGAGGAGGAGGATCAGAATGACCTCCCCTTTGCCCCCCAGGAAGAGTTGTGAGTGTGCCCAGAAGGACTAGATCTCCTTCTCAGGAGTCTAACCACTCTGACACCTCAGTAGGGACCTCTGTCTCCTCTCATGGAAGGGAATCCTCTCATGAGAGGAGGAAGAGACTGATTCAGTATGAGCAAGCCCAGCTTGAACTCAGAAAACAGCAATTGGCTATAGACAGGGAGTCCCTAGATCTCTATAGAGAGAGAAAAAGTTGGGACTAGAGTCCCATGGTGGCAGCAATTTCCAGAGAGATAGGGAAAGGTCTTATGACCATAGAAACCTGAGCAAGATTGTCCCTCCCTACCAGAGTGGGGATGACATCCACAAATGGATAACTGCACTGGAGAGGGCCTGTAAAGTACAGAGGGTCCCTCAGGAGCAGTGGGCAGGAATCTTGTGGCTCTCCTTTGCAGACAAAGTTAGAGACAAGCTCCTCACTGTAAGAGAAGAGGATGCTGACAATTACAAAGTCTTGAAGAGTGCTCTGATTGATGGGTTTGGCCTAACAACTGAACAATACAGGTTAAAGTTCAGAGATACCCAAAAAGCACAGACTCAAGACTGGGTAGACTATGTGGATTGTTCTGCTAAGGCTCTGGAAGGTTGGTTGATGGGCAGTAAGGTATGTGACTTCACAGGATTGTACAATCTTATCATGAGGGAGCAGATTCTTAATAACTGTCAAAATCAGCTGTTGCATCAGTACCTGGTGGACTCTGATCTGACCTCTCCCCAAGAATTGGGAAAGAAGGCAGACAAATGGGTCAGAACCAGGGTGAGGCAGAAGGTACAGAACCAAGGTGGTGACCCAAAGAACCAAGATTCTAAGAACTCTGATAAGGGTGGGGAGAAGGGTAAAGACCAGAAGTCTTCACAAGGCCCCCAAAAATCTTCTTCAGGTGGGGATTCACAGTCTAACAAAGGGAAAGGCCAAAAGAAACCATGGTGCAAGGTCTGTAAGCAAAAGATCCACTGGACCAGTGATTGCACCAAGTCCGAAGACTCTACTCCAGCCCCCACCAATGCCCCTAAGGCACCTGCTCCCCCTAGTGCAGTTACAGTTGGTGGTGGGACTACACAAGCCAAGGGTTTAGTAGGGTTGACCCTGGGTAAGGAGATGAGCTCTGACCTAGTCAGAGAACTCACTCAGGCTGTCCTAGTCTGTGATGGCGGCATGGATGTGACCTCCTCTGTGAGTCCCAGTAATCTGGGCAAGTACAGGCAACAGCCCTTAATCAATGGAAAAGAGGCTTTGGCATTTAGGGACACAGGGGCAAGTGTCACCATGGTGACACAAGACCTTGTGGATCCTGGGCAGATTATACTTGGTGAAATGTACCAAGTGACCAATGCTAGCAATGTCAGAGCAGACCATACTCTGGCAGTTGTTAACTTCTCCTGGGGAGGGGTAACTGGCCTTAAGAAGGTTGTGGTAAGTGCAGACCTACCAGTTGAATGCTTGCTTAGCAATGATCTAGAAACTTCAGCTTGGGCAGAAGTGGAGCTCAGGACCCATGCAGAAATGCTGGGCATCCCTGCAGATGTGTTTGCTGTGACCAGGTCACAAGCCAAAATGTCTAACACTGAACAGGCCTTGGATTCTGGAATAATGGACCAAGTGCCCTCCAAGAAGAGGAGTAGTAGGGTAAAGGCAGTGCCTTCCCCTTGGCTCAGAAGGAAGATCAGTCTCTTGAGGGGGATGATCTCAGTCCTGAGGAAGGAACTGTCCCAGAGGAGCTTGAACCTGACCAGGTTGAGTTCTTGGGGACAGGGGCCCTTACAGGGCAGATCGGAGCCAGGAGCAGCAGAGCTGCCCCTCTCTTGAACCCCTCAGACAGCAAGCTGCTGCTGAGGCTGCTGGGAAAGCTAGTGGTCCCCATACAGTGTATTGGGATGATGGATTATTGTACTCAGAGTGTAGAGACCCCAAGCCTGGTGCCACCAGGAGGTTGGTTATACCTCTGAAGTTCAGGGGCTTCCTATTGACCCTAGCCCATGACATTCCCTTAGCAGGTCACCTGGGTCAGAACAAGACTTGGGACAGAATTGTCCCTCACTTTCACTGGCCCCACATGTCTGAAGACACCAAGGAGTTTTGTCGCTCCTGTGTAACCTGCCAGGCCAGTGGCAAGGCAGGTGGCACTACAAAGGCCCCCCTGATACCACTACCTGTGGTTGGGGTTCCCTTTGAAAGGGTGGGGATTGACATTGTTGGTCCCATGGATCCCCAAACAGCATCTAGGCACAGGTTTATCCTGGTGGTAGTGGATCATGCCACCAGGTACCCAGAGGCTATTCCCCTTAGGACCACTACAGCACCTGTGGTGGCAAGAGCCCTCCTGGGGATTTTCTCCAGAGTGGGCTTCCCTAAGGAGGTTGTATCAGACAGGGGTGCTAAATTTATGTCTGGATACTTGAAAGCAATGTGGAAGGAGTGTGGAGTGACTTACAAGTTCACCACACCCTATCACCCACAATGCAATGGTTTAGTTGAGAGATTCAACAAAACCCTGAAGGGCATGATTAAAGGGCTCCCAGAGAAGCTTAGGCGAAGATGGGACATACTCTTGCCCTGCCTTTTATTTGCATACAGGGAGGTGCCTCAAAAGGGGTTGGCTACAGCCCTTTTGAACTTTTGTTTGGTCACCCTGTCAGGGGTCCATTGTGCTTGGTGAAGGAAGGATGGGAGTTACCTCTCAAGCCCCCAAAGCAAGACATAGTGGACTATGTACTTGGTCTCCGCTCCAGGATGGCTGAGTACATGAAAAGGCAACTAAAAACCTTGAGGCTAGCCAGGAACTTCAAAAAGCCTGGCATGACCAAAAGGCTGAACTGACTGTTTACCAGCCAGGACAGAAGGTGTGGGTGTTGGAGCCAGTGGCCCAAGACAAATGGAGTGGACCCCATACCATTGTTGAACAGAAGGGTGAGGTTACCTACTTAGTAGACCTAGGAACACCCAGGAGTCCCCACAGGGTTCTCCATGTCAACAGATTAAAACCATATGTGGACAGGGCAGACATGGGCTTGCTCATGGCTACTGATGAGGGACAGGAGGAAGAGAGTGACCCACTCCCTGACCTGCTCTCACAGAACCCTGATGATGGGTCAGTGGATGGTGTAGCCTTGGCAGGCAGCCTCACTGCCCAGCAGCAAACTGATTGCAGACAGGTGCTCAATCAGTTCAGGCACATATTCTCACTGACACCCAGTCAGACCACCTGGTGCACTCATGAAGTGGACACTGGGGACAGTCTGCCTATTAAAAATGAGATTTATAGGCAACCTGACCATGTCAGGGACTGTATCAGGACAGAAGTCCAGAAGATGTTGGATTTGGGAGTTATTGAACCCTCAGATAGCCCTTGGGCTAGTCCAGTGGTCCTTGTGCCAAAACCTCACACCAATGGTGGGAAAAGAGAGATGAGGTTTTGTGTGGACTACAGGGGTCTCAATGCAGTCACTAGGACTGATGCCCATCCAATACCTAGGGCAGATGAGCTAATAGACACTTTGGCCTCAGCCAAGTATCTAAGCACATTTGACCTGACAGCTGGCTACTGGCAGATCAGACTAGCTGATGATGCAAAGCCAAAGACAGCATTCTCAACCCCTAGTGGGCATTATCAATTTGTGGTGATGCCCTTTGGTCTGAAGAATGCACCTGCCACTTTTCAGAGGTTGGTGAATACAGTCCTTACAGGTCTGGAAGCCTATAGTGCAGCATATCTAGATGATATTGCTGTCTTTAGCTCCACCTGGGAGGATCACCTGGTCCACCTCAGAAATGTTTTGCAGGCCCTGCAGAAAGCAGGCCTGACTATCAAGGCCACCAAGTGCCAGATAGGGCAGAGTCAGGTTGTGTACCTGGGCCACCTTGTGGGTGGAGGCCAGGTTCAACCACTGCAGAGCAAGATCCAGACCATCATGGACTGGACTGCTCCAACTACCCAGACTCAGGTGAGAGCCTTTTTAGGCCTGACTGGGTACTATAGGAGATTTGTCAAGGGGTATGGATCAATAGTGACCCCCCTGAATGACTTAACTTCCAAGAAAATGCCCAAAAAGGTTCAGTGGACAGTTAGCTGTCAAAAGGTATTTGATGACCTAAAGCAAGCAATGTGCACTGCTCCCATTCTACAGAGTCCTGATTACTCCAAGAAGTTCATTGTCCAAACAGATGCATCTGAATTGGGGGTAGGGGCTGTACTGTCACAATTGAATGATGAAGGTCAGGATCAGCCAGTAGCTTTTATTAGCAGAAGGCTGACCCCTAGAGAGAAACGTTGGTCAGCCATTGAGAGGGAGGCCTTTGCTGTGGTCTGGGCTCTGAAGAAGTTGAGGCCATACTTGTTTGGTACTCACTTCCTTGTTCAAACAGACCATAAGCCCCTCTTATGGCTAAAACAAATGAAGGGTGAAAACCCCAAACTGCTTAGGTGGTCCATTTCCCTACAGGGGATGGACTTCACAGTGGAACATAGACCTGGGAGTAACCATGCCAATGCAGATGGACTCTCTAGGTACTTCCACTTAGAACATGAAGACTTAACTGGGCAAGGTTAGTTTAATGTCCCTACGTTTGGGGGGGGGGTTGTGTAGGAGAGTAAGATCTGCTTCACATGGGTACCCCCACTTTTTGCTGGTGCTTCACTGTTTTTCGACTTTAGTCTGGCTGGGGCCCTGCTAATCAGAACCCCAGCCTAGCTGCTTCCTCTCTAAAATGGTTTCCATGTGCCTTAGGCACATCTCTGATTGGAATCTGGAGTGCCCTTGTAAGTCCCTAGTATATGGTATACTATGTACCCAGGGCATAGGTACCTCAGAGGCCTGCCAGGGGCTGAAGCATGTATTGTGCCACCCCTGGAAGGCCAGCCAAAAGGACACCACAGGTCTGCTACTGCAGCCTGAGTAAGGTGGTGCATGCACCCCTTACTGTGATATAGGTTACCTATATCACTACATACCTACACACATATAAACCTATAAGTCACTCCCATGGCAGGCCTTGTCAATCCTGAAGGCAGAGTGCTTGGTTCCTATGTGAGAGGGGGCCCCTGCATGAGCAGAGCCCCTCTGCAGCGTTCGGAGACCCTTCTCTGATGCTGTTTGTAGTGCAGCCTGACCATATACTCTTAAGCGCATTATAACCTCGCGTTAAATGCTAACTTTGGGATGGCTGCACGGAAACATGTCGTGTTTGGTGTCAAACATCTTGGAATACTACCCCCCACCAGTTCTGGCGGCGGGGTAGCATTCCACCCTTCTAGAGGGAGAGACATGTACACACCGGCCTGCCCAGTAACTTCTTTCCAAGCCCTGGCATCACAAAATGGATGCCGCTGCCACAGACACGAGTCTGGCCTCCTGCTGCTGACTGAAACTCTGGCAGGGGAGGCCTGGACAATAGGTTTCCTGTCCCAGGGAGGTGTAACCACCTCCCCAGACAGGATAATGTGTATTGGGGCTGGGCGGGAGCCCTCTCTGGTGCTTTGAAGTCCTGCACTGGGGGCACACTTGGTGTCCCTGTGCATACCACAGTTCAAACTGGTTCAGGGGCTTCCAGCCCCTGCTCTGGCGCGAAACTGGACAAAGGGAATGGGTGTAACCACCCCTCTTCCCTGACCCTCCCATAGGTGGGTCCCCAGAGTATGTCCAACCCCCTAACTTAGTATAAGTATGGGACCCCAGTCCTTAGGACTTTAGATTTACCTGGACGAAACTCTGACACAGAATCCTGGACCTTCGACGCTCTACTTTAAGATTAGAGGACTGAAGAATCTCCCTTGGGGTCAAGGAGTGACTCCCCTGCTTGGCAGGCACCAATGAAGCAATTGTCCAGTCTGCATCGCTGAAGCTCCCGCCGGACGCCGAAGTCTTTGCATCACCAGAGGTGGATTTACAGACTTTCCCAAGGCTGCCCTGAGTCCCCAGCAAAGCTGAGGCCCGTAGCTGTCGTGGGTAACGTGAAACCGTGACCCCTGGACAGCGAGCACATTTGCAAGTGCATCCTCTTCCTGGTCTTCCACGAAGTTGTGCTTTGGGCTCCTAGTAGCCCCCGCCTCCAACACCGACTGCACCGAAGATCACTGGCCTCCACTCCACGAGTGTCCCGTGAGCCAGCTCTAAGTGCGTCCACTCGAGGCTCCTTTGCGGTCGTTAGTCTGTTGGCTAGTAGGCCCTCCCAAAGGCCAATCTTCTTCTGCTTGGGCTTCCCTGGTTGCTCCAGGCGTGCCCTGACTTACCTTCGCTGGGTGAGTCCCTCAGACCTTGCTGGTCTGCACCACCGTCCTTCTTCTATTTCCATGAGACTTGCCGTTGCCAAGGCTTGTTGGGTCCAATCCGGTCGCCGACACCTCAGTAATCGACAATCATTGTGAGACAGCTCGAATCCAGCTCCTGGTTGTCGTCGACGCCTCCTGGACCTCGTGGCTGAAGAGTCAACACGACCATCAACCTACCTGAAGCACTCGACATCGGTGGGCATCCGCTCATCGCCTTCCTGGTCACTGGTTAGTGACCCAGACTCTGTCCCCTCTGCTTTCAGGTTCTTCAGATCTTCGATCCACCTTTGGATCCACCCGAACACTTTCGACTTGGCCGCCAGCAGCACTTTGCAGCAGATCGCCATTGAAAACGATGACGAAACCCGACCCCGAAAGACACCTATGCACCCGGCTTCCCTGGGTGAGGTAACTCGAGTACTCCGGTGCTTCCGTGGGTATAGACTCTAGAACAACCCAGTTCTAAAGGGGTTTGCTCCAAGTCCTCCTCTAAGTGTCCCTTTTCTTTAAAATTCCAACCGCGACTTTCCCCATAGAAGTCAACGGCGATTCGCGGCTGTGTTCTCACACTGCACGCGTCCCCCGTGGGTCCCCAGTGTCACTACCTTGGGTGGTTCCTTGTGGTCCAAGCACTTCTACAGGCTCTAGGCCTTGTGTCTAGCTCAGTCATGGTTCTTATACCACTTTATTGGTATATGGTTTGGTACGCCCCTAGGGCTCAAACGTGTATTTGTGCTATTACTGTTGATAACTAACTTATAACTTATGTACTTCGAACTCTAGCCTCATAAAGTGACTAGAGGGGTGTGTTTAGCAATAAATACATATATTTTGAATATATACCTGGTGTGGTCCTCTTTCATTTGGTCACTCAAGAGATTATAGACTGGTAAAACAAGCTGCTTTACATTCCTTCAAGACTTAGCCTGAAGGCTGCTCTCCATAGCTACCACTAGGATAGCTTTCAATAAAGGTTGTCTTTAACCTATCTCCAATAAGGGGTTGTTTGGACTGGTGCAAGGTGCCCACTATAATTAGTGGACAGCATATACCAGGCCAACTTCTCACATGGAGTTCTTGATAAATCTACACGCTGGAGAGAGGGTAACGGAGCTGGACCTTCTTATTCTTCCCATAAGCAGTGCAAGAAATCAATACAATAGGACCAACTCTTTGAAAAGGAGCGCTGTTATCAGGCAACTTTCCTTAATGATGAGTTATGTTGCAATGAGTTGAGGTGCAATTTCTCAAAGCTATATCATATTAAACTGGAACTATGAAAGCCAGCAAAGGTGGGCACTCAAGGATGGGTAAAAGATCAGTCACCGTTTTCCATTTAACATGAGAATTATACTAAATCACTTCACCTCATCCAAAGACTTCATAGATTTCTCCCTTATAATTGCTCTTCCAACAGTGTAGAAACGTTATTGTATGCAGACCACATCAAATATCAGACTGAGAGGGAGCAAGATTCATCCCTTTTTAGCAGTTGTAAACATGTCACAGCAGTGGGCACAAATGAGACAATCACACAATGTCTACTGGACAGCTCTGTATTAAAATATACTTTCCAGCAAAGAGAGGCTCACTCCATGCTATGTGACACTCCAATTGCATCCCATACAGTCAAAGGCATCTCTTCTTTACAAGAGAATACTGGGAAAGATTCTGAAATAAACTCCTCAGCGCCGTAACGGTCTCCCCAGCTCTGCAATACATCGATATGGAGCAACCGCGACACAAAATGGCAGCCGCTCCTGAGGTGACGGAGATAATCGTGAGAGAAAGACCTCTCCCTCACTTGCGGTGAGCTGCTTTAATCACCAGGTGAGCGGCAAGAGCCTCCCTCATTTGGACCTGCACGCTGGCCCGCTGGCCCGCTGTGGTTCACGGGTTCCGCACAAAAGGAACAGCCGACATGCGCCGCCTCGACGCGGGTCCCGGAAAAGTCGCCATCTTCTCTTAGCATCAAGCCACGCCCCCCTAGACAGTACATTTTTTAAAACAGCAGTACAGTTTTATTCAGCTCTACATGCAATGCTCATAATTCTGCCCTGATGTGGTATGGTGGAATGCTGTGCACCTCTGGCTGTGCAAGCGAAAGCTAACCTCGCATGATGGCCATGAACAGCTGGAGAAAGTGGAGGGAAATATGATTGGTTAGGATAAAAATACAACTGGTTTCGCTTCGCTTAGTGATTGGTAAGTTTTCAACTTCTGGTACAACACACACACACAGACACTGATTAGTATAGTTATGGATGTGTTTATGGGGATATGTTAGGGTAATATTTTAGCCTCTTCACTTTGACACATGTATTTTACAAGATACAATGTGTATGTGTATGTGTATGTGCTGAGAAATGCTTAGGACACCACATTTTTAGAGTGTAACTTTATGCCTTGCGTTCATGGCACATTCTAAGTGCTATATTAGGTGATAATCTCTCAGTCACTCATGCCCAGAATCTCTAACTTTGATATGCTCACAAGCAAAGAAAAATTAACTCTTCCATCAGTAGCGCTCAGCATTGACAGATCCTATGTACAATGGGGCAAACACAGTGCAGAGCCTTATCTACTAATATTGGTCGGCTACTGCTGTCATCCCCCTGCTCTAGCACACAAACAGGCATTCTTGCATCACACACAGCCTTGCACAATGGGTGAGAGGCAAGTGTTGTCCATTGTGAAATTGGTACTGTGAACATACCTTATCAGTACAAATTCATGTGCATGGACAACAGCAAATGGGTTAGGAGCATTGCATGTGTGCTGTTCTCTGTAGGACACATGCACTGCATTGTTTTTTGAGAACTGAACACATTTCCACTTGTTTGCACCTCCTTCAAGTAGGTATTATTTTCAATGCAAAGACCACAACGGCTATGTTAGTACATAAGACTTTGTGTTAAAAACTATGGGTGTGTGAACTGACCTGCCCCCAGTAAAGTACCCCTGATGCAAAGTGGCACAATGCATGTTTTGGGCTTTGAGAAGATCAACTTTCTAGCGCAAACACCGTTTACCCTGGAAAGTAGCTAGCTGGAGTAGCATTGCCTAGTATTACCACTGACGCAAAGCCTTAATTAATCTGACCCATATATATTTAGGAGTTCGCACTTTCTCTGCAAACAATATGCTTTCCTTGAAAATAGGGACCCAGTTCTGTTTTTGCCTTTCTGTATTTAGCTCTTTGTCTTAGTTTTACAATTGCATTCAACAGGTGGGAGACCCCTGGATAATTCATTCACTTAATGCACTTTTTACAGCGTACCTATGTATCCTAAAAAGATTTGCCCCCTGCTTCGGCTCTGAAAGAATCCACACTTTAGCATTGGTAGGCATTGCTCAGCTGCATGTGAGTCGTTGCAGTATGCTGTGTTTACAGGTCTTTCCATGCAGCTGTCAGGGAAGATGTCTGTGATAACAGGCTTATGGATAGACTGACATTTCAGAAGAACCAGAGAATAACCAGGAAGTGACTCGTCGGATGCCTCTCCATAGGCCAGAGGTATAGCACCACCTGGCTGCTCCCCAGCAGTCTACTAGCCAGAGGGAGCACCATGCTCATTCACTCATTTGCCATGCATGTTTTGGTATTGCTTAGACATTTGGTCAGTTTTGAGGAAGAAAAAGATGGAAATCACAAATTACAAATATTTATCTTCTGGGTGAGCTTCTCTTTTGTTCCTTTTTAAATAGATAGATCCCCCCAAATAATGTAAAGCATGTGTTTACAGTTTCACTGGCAAATGAAAGGACCACTTTTAAACCCTGCAGAGCCTATAAACTAAAGGAAATATATTTTTGTTGTACATTTCCGTCACACAGAGCCATTAGCATGAACTACTGGACTCCAAATCCCATAATTCACTGCTATTATGAGACAACAGTGAGTAGCAGAACTTGTTAATGGAAGTATGACATTACAATGAATGTATATACTATGCATGCCTTTCCCACGCAGCTTTTACCATGCAGAAGTTAATGTAAATGTTAATGTTAATGTTATTCAAACTTATAAAGCGCACTATCACCCCACGGGTATCCTGGCGCTGGTTTACACTAGCCCTACCATTCACAACTGTTGCAGTGAGGATAGCACTCGCTAACAGTGATGAAGATCTAGATTACACTTTGGGATAGGGCCAGGTCTTTATTTTCTTCCTAAACTGCAAAAGGTCTTCTATCTCACTAAGACTGGTCGGGAGTTCATTCCAGAGCCGAGCAGCTGCAGAGCTAAAGGCTCTTCCTCCCATTTTTGTTCTTTTAAACCTAGGCACTTTTACCAACTTAGCTGAAGATGATCGAAGGCTTCTGGTAGGAATGTACCATTCAAATTTGTTCTGCAGCGGTTTGGGCCCAAGACCATGCAGAGCTTTAAATACAATGCAGAGCGATTTGAATTGTATCCTCTGTGACACTGGGAGCCAATGAAGCTCTTTATGAGCCAGGGAGGCTGATGATCGACACGATCTCATTAGGGCTAGCTTAGCAGCTATTATCTGAATTCTCTGAAGTCTCCAAATTAAATAGTTTGGGGTCTCCAACAGCAGGGCGTTACAGTAATCCAGCCGGCTCAAAATTACACTTCTCACTACCAGTGCTCTGGTTGGAATTGGTAGCATCGGAAGAATCTTCCGTAGCACTCTAATAAGGGAAAAACTAGTCCCGACCATTTTGTTCACTTGAGTTTCTAAACTCAACTTGTCCTCGAATACTACCCCCAGATTACGCACTGCCTCAGAGGGTGTCAATGGCTTATCCGTGGGGATAGGCCAGAAATTAGTCAGGAGCGGAAGTGGAACTTTCTTAGCTGCATAGCATAAAATCTCTGTTTTATCACCGTTGAATTGCAGAGAGTTATTCTTAAGCCATCGTGCAGTATCCTGCATACATGCATGGAAGTTTTCCAGTGATAGAGATTGGTTCCCCTCCACGGACAGGATAAGTTGAGTATCATCTGCATAGTTCACCAGGTTAACATTGTGGGACTTAATGACGGAGATCAGAGGGCTAATATAGATGTTAAACAATATCGGGCTAATCGCTGATCCCTGAGGGACGCCATGCTGAATGTTAGTAAAATCCGATTGATAGGGGGGTAAGGCTACTGCCTGTTGTCTGTTCGACAAGTATGATTCAAACCATTTCAGAGCCATGCCCTCTACCCCAACTTCTTCAAGCCTCGTCAAGAGAATTTTATGGTTTACCGTATCGAATGCGGCAGACAGGTCTAACAAAATCAATATGACTGGTTGTCCCTTGTCTGCATTCGAAGTTCGTCCAGGACTGTCACAAGGGCAGTCTCTGTCACATGTCCCGGACGAAAACCAAATTGCACATCTTCTAGCTTGTTGTTAATTTCCAAAAACTGCGAGAGTGTTTTACTGACCAGGCGCTCTGTGATCTTCACAGGTTAGGGTAGAAGAGAGACGGGTCTGTCGTTTTTTGGGCACACAGGGTCAAGCGTAGCTTTTTTCAGAAGTGGTGTTACTATTGCTTGTTTCCAGCAGGCCGGTACCACCCCACTACTCAGGGATTGGCCGCAAATCTGTCAGAGTAGCGGAAAGAGTTCTGTGCCTAATTCTTTCCATATCCTGTGTGGTAAGGGATCCATTGGAGAGCCTGAGGAGACACGTAAAGCTAATCTATTGAAGTCCTCCTCAGAAGGTATCTCAAAGTGATCCATAGTGCCCAGTTTATCCTTACCTACCCACCCCTCCTTCTGAGTCAGTGGTCGCCTCTTAATCATACTGCTATGATCCTCTACTTTGTCTACTTTGCCCATTTTCAGGCCATCAATGATTTTACTGATCTTCTCCTCAAAGAAGATCGCTAGGCTGTCGCAGAGGTCCTGTGTGGCATTAATCTTATTTTTTGTGCAGTCAGGATTGGAGAGGTCGTTCACTATTTTAAATATACTTCTGGTGCTATTTGGCGCTTTCAGGATGATGTCTGCGTAATACTTTGCTTTTACGATGGAGATTTCTTTTTTGTAGTTACCTATTGCCACTTTCAAGGCAGTTTTATCCTCATCTGCGTATACTTTTCTCCACTCTCGTTCTGCCTGTTTGCAGCCCTTTTTAAAGTTTTTTAGCTTTTCATTGTACCACGGGGCTGACAATCTGCATGGTTTTTTATGGTTTTTCATAGGGGCGATTTGATCTAGCGCATTGCCTATCTGTTCACAGAATGTCATATAGTTTTTATCCACCTGTTTATTTACGTCGAGAGGGCTTTTAGCAGGAAAAACAGGAAATTGTTTTGCTTTTTTCAAAAGTCCGTTCCAGTCCCTGCCTCGATGATTATTTTCCATAAAGGTAGTGGAGGTGTTCATTCTGGGGTTAAATACCGAAAACGTAATCAGGTAATGGTCAGACCAACCCACGGGTAGGATATCTTCCAGTCCTATAACGTTTTTTGCAGAAAAGATTAGGTCTAGTGCATGTCCTCCTCTATGTGTTGGCTCGGTTACCCTTTGTTGCAAATTCAAGTTTTCACAAGATTGGAGAAGATTTTTAAAAGCTGGGACTAAATTCCCATTGGGCCATAGATTAAAATCCCCTTGAATAAGTAATCTAGTATGGGTAAGTGCCATATTACTGAAAATGTCGATTAATGCCTGTTGTTGGGGGCTAGCTGAACCAGGGGGTCTGTAGCATACTATGCCAGACAGCAGATGTCCTCTATGGTCTTTTAGCGAAAATCCCAAGAGTTCAATGCCCTCCGCATCATCAATGTCCATTGAGGTGAAGTTCCATTTCTCCTTAAAAACAACCCCTACCCCGCCTCCTCTGCCGCTAAGCCGCGGCTTATGAAAGGCCTTATATCCCGGAGGGCATGCCAACCCCAGTTCAAAATCTGACTCCGGACGCGTCCCAGTTTCTGTCATGAACATTGCATCCAGGTTGTGTGTTTCCAGCAGTAGTTGGATCTCCAGGTGATGTTTTACCAGGGATCTAACATTGATTAATCCACATTTAAGCTTTTCCCCTCCTGCCCCGTCCAGCACCTTTCTTGCTATCTCTTTAGGCTTATGTACATCAGCATTACCCCCCAGCTCACCTATTGCCCGAAGTTGTTCGCTCGGGTAGCGGTGGTACTTGCTCCCCACGACGTTCTTCCCCAAACTGGCAGCATGGCTGGCGCTGTGCGCGGCCGGTGTGCGGACGGGCGCAGGCGGGCTTGCCTTTGGTGAGCCTTCGGCGCCTGCATCAGCTTAAATAGGGAGAGTGGCCTCCTTCAAGCGGCGAAAGAACTAGACTGCTAACCAGGTGGCGAGAAAATGGTGACCCGCTCTTACAGGCGGGGTACACCAGCTCACCTTGATAAAGCGGTACAACAAAATGCTACCAACAATTCCTGTATCACATTGGGCAGTATTTAAAATATTAAAAACCAAACAGTGCAATATTTTAAAAATTGAGAGGTCCGATCTGTGCAAATTGTGCTACTTCATGAGGCAAGTGTAGCGGGCTGAGTGTAGTGTCTTTACCACACATACCTTTACTATGCATGCATTTACCTCACATGGCAAATGTACGAGTTAGTGCACAGCATGCAAGTAGCACAGTTTGGAAACACGGAGCATTCCTTATTTCCTTTCTAAGCTGTATGCAGCTTGTCCATTTGCTGAGTTATTATGTGCTTTACCGAAGGCGCAGTGTCGTTTCCCTTACTGTGCTTTGCACAGGGACAAAGTGTGAGCATGTTATGGCCCCTAGTACGACTGATCTTTTTACAGGAGTCTGAACCAGGACCCAAGGTCCATGAGAGCAGCACGCAAATCATAGCTCTGTGCCTGGATTCATTGCCGAGGTCTCAATGACCTAGCTTGACAACTGAATGCAAGTTTACTTTAAATGATACATAGATGCAATTGTGTTTCAACCTTTAAGGCTGATACGCAGGATAAATTCTGGGAATCAAATAAAAGCAGTTAAAGTCATTGGTGCACTATTACATCTGACCTCCAGAACAGATTATAGCCTGGTCTTTACGATGAAACACTCACAAAACCCAGCTACAATGCCAGCTAGTTTCTCATAAAATAAAATATCGTAGCCATGTAAATAAAAAGTTACAATCCTGCATAAATTTCATTGCCAAATTCGTAGCACAAAACGCATGGATGAAAAACAAGAAGCCTTCCCTACAGCACCAGAAACAGGATATCCATGTTGTAGACATGGATGATGGAAATACATGGGTACTGCCACTGCCGACTCAGAATAGACCTATTGACAAATACATGCACATGATCAATCAATCAATCAATCAGGGAATTTTAAGCGAGCTACTCACCCGTGAGGGTCTCAAGGCGCGGGGGAGCACGCTCCGGTCAGTCGAAGAGCCAGGTCTTGAGGTTCCTCTTGAACATGTGCATAATGAACAGAGCCCACAAATGTGGAAACTCATATTCTCATTGCAAGCGCCAAATAAAAGAAAAAAGTATTGGGAAAGCCAGTTTGTCTCCCTTAAGTGAAATCATGAGCCTTACTAGCTCTTTGTCCTGGTGGGCATTGATTAAATGAGGCCACAGAGAGATTACTTTCTACGACTGAAAAGATTGAAACATAGCAACAGGAGGAAATCAGAAAGCTGGTCTTAAATTCATTGACAATCCAACTGGTAGTTCAATGAGCGTCTGAGGCTGTGCTTCCTAGCAAAACCTAAGACCAGTAAAAAACAAATATTAATCCAACCCTGAAAAAGACTTCCTAGCTATCACAACAGAATTTGCCACAGCTTCTGAACTGGAAAAGACCATGGCAAAGCTTCAGAACGTATTGAATGATCAGCAGCACAGGAGAGCCATTGCTCTATGCTATATGTACTAAGGTCCAGAAGTATCAAAGGACTGTTTTGCCCTGGTGTCACACAGGATGATGCAAGGGCAACACAATCCTTAATTCAGATTTACTAAACCACCGGGAAGGCATTTCATGGGCGGAGAGTGGGAGTTCCTCTGCATCCACAGATGTATTTTGCTCATTTCCAGACTTATCAAGGCAGGTATACCTGAGTGTTAGAAATAGGGTTTCTGGTTGGCCAGGGTATGCATCCAAGCCAGACAGAACCCACCACTCTAGTGAGGGTAAGGGAGCTACACACCTAACATAACCCCTGCTCACCCCCTTGGTGGCTTGGCAAGAGCAGTCAAGCTTATCCCAGAGGCAATGTGTAAGGCATTTGCGCAACACACTCACACTAGTAGCACAATAAATACACCACAAAATAGACTCCACACACTATTATATGAAATATATTGCACATACATCATAGAGTAAAATGACATGAATCATGAAAACTGTGCACATTATGCAATCACTGAATCAGTACTGATCCTGATACAGCAAGAATCAAAAGGACACATTACATCAGGGCATGAAATGCAACAGTTTATACAGTAAAAACACATGAATGACCAATGTAATGCATACTTATGCAAATCCTGACAATACAAGAATCAAAATGACATCCATGATGACATCAGTGCATGTAAGGCAAAGTAAAATGGGGGTAAAACATATAAATCACCCTGAACACATAGGGCAGGGCATACCTGTGCTCCTATTTAGTTCCATACAGTAATTCCTTTAGCCTCTGTAGAGCACAGAAGCAGCTGTGTGCTTACTATAGAAAATACAGTACTCCCAGTGACTTATTGGACGACCAATTTATAGGCGGGACCTGAGACCTCCGTAATATGAAATCCAATGCCCCCAGGTACATCCAGCAAGGTAAGGGAGGCACAAAGCTCATGGGCCAAGTGGGTATTACTGATGCAACGGGCGTGGGAAACCTCATAGCTGCCGCGTTTGGCATAATCAAAGGCAGCTGCCCGTATTTCTTCCCACAGTACCTGATCATAGGGAACCCCTCGGGGAGTCCTTGATCCCGGCAGGGCTTCTGGATTCACTAGAATGCCGGCGGACCTCCACAGCATGGGCTCATGTCGCTGACTCAGGCGGTCACTGTGGGCGGGGTGAGGCATTGCAGATGTGCCCTCGTCACTTGTGTGATGGCATCTTGGCAGGGTGCTCCTTAGTCAGGGACCTCCTCTGGACCCAGAAGACGTCAGCAGCCATTGAAGAGGCCCTGCATTACTTGCTCCTTTGTAAAGTATACCTGTGAGGAGGTAGCAGCGAGGCATTCACGCAATGGCAGAAGGCGTCTCCTTCCACTGAGGCTCAGGGGAAAACAGTGCTGGCTTGTCTCCTCTGGTGGTAAGGCCCCACCCACCATGTGTTGCCAGCAGAGTTCCTTCTGGACCATGAATGCCCCCTCCCTGTGGTTTCCTTCACTGGTGCGGTGCCTCTCCCTCACTGGAGAGCGTGGCGCTGATTCCAAAAAGCAAGTGCTCCCCACACGCTTTACTGCAGAACGAGCCCACACCTTGGGCTCAGGCACATAAAGCAAAGTGCTCTGCATCCCTATTTTCCTGAATCAGGACACTGAGCAGTGCTTCACCACACACTGAAAGTAGAGGCAGGGGCATAAACAATGCTCCCTGGAGAACACTTGGGGGCACGAGCAGGGAGCAGGCAGTAGGCCAGCACATAAGGCCATTTTGCAATATGGCAGTCCCTTCTGCAGCCCAGTAGTCATTAGGGAGCAGACCATCACAACAAAGCAAGCAGTCCCAATGGTAGTCACTCCTGGCAGCACAGCAATCCCTTGGTGCAGTATGTAGAGCCAGCAGCGTCTGGTTACAAGACCCATGCAGTGTCTAAAATCATGGGGTCAGAGACCCTATGCTTATACTCAAAATGTCTTTGATGTGGAGGTGATTTCAAAAACCCAGCCCAGGAAGACCATTCAGCATGCAGATGCAGTCCTGTTACACCCACCCCTTCCTGTGTAATGGCTGTCTGGAAAGTATGCACAAATCCTAGCTGTCACTCTGCCCTAGATGTGGATTGGAGTCACGCTGCAAAGCACAAAGAGTCATAAGCACATAGAAATGGGCACTTTCTAGAAGTGGCAAGTCTACAGTAGTAATGAAACATCCACCTACACCAATAAGCAGGATTTATCACCACTATTCCAAACATACCAAACATGGCAATGCTACTTCTATCAGATCAGAAATCACCACTTACAAACTTTTAAGAGAATTCCCAATGCTAACCCATGAGAGGACCAGCACTCACTGTAGTGAAAAACGAAATAGGGTGTTTGTCCCTACCAGGACATGCCACACAATAAAGGCATATGTCCTACCTTTTACCTACACAACACCCTACCCATAGGGCTACCGAGGGCATACCTTAGGGGTGACCTAAATGTAGTAAATGAGGAGTTTCAGGCTTGGCAATTAACTTTAAATAACAAGTCAAATTGGCAGTAAACTGCACACTCAGGCCCTGCAGTGGCAGGTCTGAGACAGGTTTGACAGGCTACTTCTGTGGGAGGCGCAAGCAGCGCTGCAGGCCCACTAGTAGCATTTAATTTGCAGGCCCTGTGTATATGGGATACCACTGTACAAGAGACTTACAGGTAAATTAAATATGCCAAACAGGTGTAGACCAATAATTTTTCTGTTGCAAACATCCCCCCTTGTAAAGCGCTCTGATACCAGTAAGGGTCTTGTTCGCGCTATATAAAACTTTCAAAATAAAAATAAAATAAAATAAATAATATGTTTAAAAGAGAGAGCACATGCACTTTAGCACTGAATAGCAGTGGTAAAGTGCCCAGAGTCCTAAAGCCAACCAAACAGGTCAAACAATATACAGGAGGAAGGCAAAAAGTTTCGGATAAACCTGCAAAAAGGGCAAGGTCCAACACTGAGAATGTGTCTGAATTGAACGCCTTCCCAATAGAGGCGGAAAAAGCAGCAATACAACGGGTGACCTTGTTTGTTCAAACTGAGGAGGAATTTTATAGTAGATACAGATTCAGAAAGCAACTGAGTCTAAACCTGATTTATGAGTTGTTGCCTGTTTTAGGCAGGTACAACCAACACAACAAAGACAACTCCACAGACATTCAGAAACTGTGCAACCTACCCTCCTAGCATCTTGTAGCTACCAATGTACAATATAAGTGACTGGAGGAATATCTCAGTGTACCCTATTAAATTGCTTCTGTAACTTTCTAGCTGCTATGCCAGAAAATATGAATTTGCATATTTATTTTCCTAACAGTTTTTCTGATTTCCAGATTGCAAATGTGCAATATTATTCTTTTGCTTAATTTCCAAATATTATAATATAGAAGGAACCCATGCCTCATTTGCCTCCCTCAGAGAAAATGTACATTTACCGAAATTAGAATAGTCAATACTCTTTCAATAAACAGGTGGCGTGAAATGGCCCATGATTCATCATCGCGATAGCTGTAGGTTTTCCAGGGCGCATACATAAATCCGATATTTGTTGTCACTGTGCATTGTATAACCATCTAGCGAGAAGAGGTTGGAGATGGCTGGTTGCTTGGTATTGGCTACATGCTCTGCATTCTATTTATGCTATGATATTTAATATGAGCACAATTAGAAATTGACACTTCATATTCCAGGTGACAGTGAGTATTCTCTGTGCACATGGTGATGACAGGAGACATATCGCTGCTCATGAGCAAATCAGAACAATAATTGAAAGAACATTTGATGTGCTGAAAGGGGGTTGTGTTGTCTGCACAAAAGTGAGGGTTTGTTGGAATATGGATGAAGAATATGTATCACATTATTAATCACATATACCAATGTGCCATGTTGCACAGAACAGGAAAAGGAACATGCATGCTATGGAATCTGGCAGTTATGATTCTGACAACGAAAATGAACACATCTCTTGACTACCACCCCAATAATAGTATGATGCATAAGCAACAAAAGCAACGATGTTACACATACTTTTGAGGTACATACGACAAACCTTTAGATGCTGATATAATGTTTATTTTTCTGCTAATGTCATTTAAACATGGTTTTTCATATGTAACTTTTGTTATCAATCTGGCCAATCTGCTTGATTGTAAATGAAAATTAAGAAATATCTTTCTGGGCTATAATATGAACATGTAATTTAAAAATTAGATGATTTATTTTTTCCAAGTATTTAGCCCTTAGAATTCTACTAATAGTTCTTTCTGTGTATGCTAAGTTAAGCTACACTCCCCCTCTTCACTTTGGCTTCATCTAGTTCTAGTTCTATTTGGCTCGGCTGGTACAAAAACACTACTGATACCTAAAGCCTCTTCACCTTCGATTGGTGCGGTGTTTTATCTATTTCAAGAGTTAACTTTCTTCATTTCTTCTAGTGTATTTGAAATGAGAGCAAAGCTTCTGGCACCATTGAAACTATGGCCAAACATCTCTATTTAACTGTACTTCTGCACATATTTTTTGTGGCAGATGTCAGAATTTCAACAGAGAGACTTTCGTCTGAAGATGGGTTTCTGTGTGCCTTTGCATCTGCTTTTGTTTTTTACATCAGAGTCAGCAGCAATAACCTAGCAAAGATTATTTGGTTAAATCAGACATGCCAAATTTTAAGTTTGATTTTAGCTCTCACATGTTTTTCCTAACCTCATCAACTCTCCTACTGAGATCACAAGTGACCCTTTGGTGTTTGAATTGATACATTAGCATACATTGTTCTAAAGAATGGAAATGTCATTACAGAGGAGTGCCAATTAGTATGTCTCCTACTAATGCACACAGAACTTGGTGTGTCCTGTCTGCTTAAAGACTGATGTCCTGACCTATATGTATTACTTTGTGTGTTGGCTGGTTGTTTATATTAGGGGTTACACTGATAGTACAAGTAGAAGTTTGTGTGGGTATTGTAAATTTTGGTTCTATTTCTCCCATAATGCATTTTCCTCTTGTGGTTGGAGTACTTTCAAGTGCTAGCGCTTCAGGTGTAGCAAGGTCTTTCTGCTCTGATGGAACAAATTATGTACCATCTGACAACATACTGATTGCAACATATAAACAATGTTCTTTTAATTATACTTTGTAGGCTTATTCAATATTAATGGTTTGGGAATGAAAGAAAGACTCAATGTACAAGGAATACATTTCCTATGATGCATTAGCTGTGCTATATCTACTATCAAACAAGTGATTTCAACAACTTTTCCTTTTAAATGTTTCTCTTATTTAAATGACTATCATTATTTTTAAAAGAATGAAATACTAATAACAACAACCATTTAGGTATAACATACCTGGGGGCTTATTTACAAGCCCCTTGCGCCGCCGGGTTGTGGACGCACCAACGGCGCAACCTGCTGTGTGATATTTACAAGCACATGTAAAGACTCCCTGCGTGGTTTTATGTGTGCTGGTAAATATCACCCTTTTTCACGCAACACTTTGCGTGTTAGGGGCATGACATGGGTGTTGCTGTGGGTGTTCCTACGCATCACCCCTGTCCACTGATGCATTTCCAGATTTACGAGCAATACTAAACCTGGAAATGCGTCAGAATGCTACGCCACCACCAGTGGTGGCATAGAGAGGCGCAACAAGGAGAAATGTTTTATTTTTTCCTCGTTGTTTTCCTCTTTCAATGCGTGCTGCATTCTACAGAACACATTGGAAGAGGAAATCACCTCAATTGATTGTTTTCCTGCACAAAAACAATCTCCCCACTACACAGGCATCCCTGCACCATGGTGCAAGGGTGCCTTTGCTGGCGCAAGGCAGCAGTTTGTGCACCAGTGCAGGGAAAAGAACAGATATGCAACAGGTTGTTGTAAATATGTTGCATCCCTGTGCTTCGAACCTAATGCAGCGTGCCGCAGCAAATTGGCTTGCAGCACCGCGCTGCGTTAGTTTCCAGTAAATAGTGCCCCTGGTGTTTTTGCCTTGGAGATGATGTGTTCATTGTCGAAACTCCTGACACAGGCTTGGGCTATAAAATAGAGGGCATATTAGCAAGACCCACGTTAAAATTATCGCCGCTTTAGCGGCAGGAAACTGCCGCTAAAACGGCGATAATGGGCTTGCTAATATGCGTTATAGAATTCAATAGAAGCCCAGGTTAGATGTGCAGGACATCTAACCTGGGCTTCTATTGGAATTCCATAACGCATATTAGCAAGCCCATTATCGCCGTTTTAGCGGCAGTTTCCTGCCGCTAAAACGGCGATAATTTTAACGTGGGTCTTGCTAATATGCCCCAGAGTTTACTAATTGTTCCATTCCTGATGGTGGTGTTTCTCACCTGCCAGTTGCTGCAACCTCCTACTGACTGTGGTATTCTTGATCTTTGTAATTTTTATGAGTATTGGTGATGATTTTTGACTTTTATGATTTTTATCACAAAAGCCGAATAAAGTTTTTATTGATTTATTGATTGAAGTGAGTTTTTAAATTTAATTAGTAATTTATAACATAGGAGCAGGTTGTAGGGGAAATAGAGTGGGAAGTAATTACATTATAGTTATTTTAATTTTAATTTAAAGCTAATTTTTTATTTGCTAATTACTCACATCGTGGGAAGAGAAAGCAGAGGGACAAAACTTAAAAGTAATTATGAGTGAGAACAAACTGTCTGTTATAAATTTGTCACAACATCAATTGACATTGGTTGAGTTGAATCTCCTGAAACTAGGCTTATCAATTTTGCCCAAGTAGGAACTTTGATTATAGTGCATGCAGAATTGACTTGTCTTCCAAGGAAACGAAAGTTGCTGAAAGCCTATAGGATATGGATGTGGAAACAGGGAATCCAAATCCTGTAGAGCTTGAACTGTGCCTAAGTGAAATTGTCAACCTGATAATTTTAACTGGGTTGAATAATGAGGTTTTATGTATCATGTATGAGCGAGAAGCTCTATTTGAAGTGATGGAGGAAACAGAAGGTGCGAGCTGTGGTGGATTTAAAAAGAAATCTAAATGCAATCCCACATTGTCATGTTATAATTTGCACAACTTCAGTGGCTTGGTCATAAAAAACTTTCTCAAATTATACACTACTCAGGGGGAAAGGCTCAGATCTAATATGGAGTCAGGGACAAAGAGAGACGATTAAAACTTAAAATTCACTTATAAAATCAGTAACAAATCCAAAAAGTATCTGGACACTCACATTGAAGTAAAGAAGGACACTATCGTCACCAGCATACACAGAAAAGCAACAGATGGCGATAGTGTCCTCCAACCAAATAGTATGCAACCCTGGAAACATAGAGTATCCCCTATAGTGAATTGCTAACAGCACGTAGAATTCGCAGTAACCAGGAGGCATTGAGAAAAAGAAAACAACATGATTCTAAGATATTCCCAGAAACTCCTTCAGAAAGTTAGCAGCAAGGCAAGAAGCCAGAACAAGAACAGTCTACTGTTCGAACCAAACACTTCCAAGAATTGACATGATAAGATCATCAGGTTTATCTGCACATACAATACAGGATCCACAGATGTAAGGCACATTCTTTCCAAGCATTGGGAAGTATTAAAAGTAAATCCATTATTAGGTCATGATATTACTCCACATTGCTCCATCATTTATTGTAAAACTACATCCCTCCGGTAGCAATAAGTCCATAGCCATATGGAAAAGGTAGATGAGAAAAAGTGTCCATGCAGCCTAAGTGGTTTTCAAACATGTGTCAAGCGCAAAGCTTCAAAATTGAGTGTTAACAGAAAAGGAATTTTCCTACCTAAGAGCAAGGAAAAGCTTATTAATCAATGTATAACGTGTAGCACAGATCTTTGTGTATATGTGGTAAAAGATATGTGGGCAGTACCAGTTCGCAAGAGCGGAATGGAACACCTTAGAGCAATCAAACAGGTTGATCAGAATTACCCTGTGGCTGGGCATTTTGAGGAGTACCATCTTAGAAATGTGAAATCATTCAGCTTTTTTGGCCTTGATAGGGTATTGTTTTACATCAAAGGAGGTGATTGAATATGATGAATATTGATGTTAACAGTAGCTTTGAACACATACCAGCTGTTATGTGAACACCTCTCTGATTCTGAGGAAATAAATAAAATGGGAGCTTCTGAACAAGAGAAAAAATACCGTGAGGATATGCTTGCACGTCTATCAAAAGAGGAAGAAATAATTAAAAAGCGCAAGGTTTTTAAATTTCAAAGAGACAAACTAGACTATCAGAATGGTCAAATATTTACATTTGCCAAGAAATTTGACTCTTTAAAGAAATCAAGTAAACCTTTACAACCATTGCCAGTATCAGCAGACATGGGGGATACTGCCCAATCATCAACATCCATGTCGGATTTAAGTTCGGTACCGGGCAGTGAATCGGAAAATGAACAAGCCTCTACTAGCTCGAGACTGGGGTTTATGAAACTTTCACTGGCGCAGGAACTCGACTGTCTGCGCCAGGACCGAAGACAAACTTTAAGACCCCGCCTGCAGAATCTAAAAGGAACAAAAGGATCAACCTCAAGCGGCGTGAATGGAGGCATTGCCACAAAATCAAACAGCGAAAGCAAATTTCAACACAAGAAGCCACAGAAGAAATGGAACCGCAAATGAACTGCGGCGACAGTGACCCCCTATCCATTATAAATCTCACCGACATGAAACTGACCAACAATGAAGAAAAGATCTTAGCTCTTGGTCTATCATACTGCCCTGTGAATGATTTTAACTATGCGCAAGTACGTATTGATTTATACAAGTACACACGTAAGCTCAAACTACGCAAGTTTCACACACTCAATAAGACTGAGCAGAGTGCAATACCAAGGGTGACATCTACGGAAATCTGCAGTCCGCCTATTTTAACTGTTGGTGATTTCAACTTGATGTGTAATCTGTATGAACTACGTGATGAAAGTATGGGTGGTGGGGTTGCCAAGACTGATCCCTTTCCTAAAATTGACGCTCCTGGTGTAACACATTTTAAACCCAAGTCTACTTTTAATCCGATCATGGTACATGACAATATTGACATTTACAATGAGCTAGTGACCAATCAATTAAAAAAATTACACAGGTCGACAACACATACACGGCGGAGATATGACCAACAAAACAACAGCTATGGGCAACTTATAAAAAAATTACAAGACAATGACAATGTGATCATCCGCCAATCAGATAAGGGCGGGAATGTAGTCCTTTGGCCTCGCAAAATGTACTTGGAGGAAGCATTATTGCATCTAAATGATCGTCAGTGTTACAGGCATAGCGACTGGATAACTGTCAAAGCAGCATGGAGTGATTTTTACATAAAATTGTTATCATGGAAAAGTGCTGGACTGCTAAGCAATGATGAGTTCAAATTTCTTAAGGTGAACCATCCAGTTATTCCAGTTTTCTATCTGATTCCCAAGATACATAAAGATTCAGAAAAGCCCCCAGGGAGACCAATAATATCAGCAAGGAACAGCATTATGGAAAACACCTCGCGGTATATTGACTATTTTCTACAGGAACACGTTAAGGGATTGCCCTCTTACTTGCAAGATACGGGAGATTTCCTGAGGAAGATAGACAAGATAACATGGCAGGATGATTACTTGTTGATTACCCTGGATGTAACTGCCTTATACACAAGTATACACCACTTGGATGGTATCAAGGCAGTAGAGTACTTCTTAAGAACTAAACCATTGTGCATGATGAACCATAGCAAAATGATCTTGGAAATGATTTCAACTTGTCTAAACAATAATAATTTTTTGTTTCAGAGTCAAGTATTTCAGCAAATGAGAGGTGTAGCAACGGGGGCTTGCTTCTCCCCCAGTTATGCTTGTTTGCATATGGGGATGTGGGAGGAGCAAGTACCAAACACAAACAAGTAGTTACTGACAACATAATAGTTTGGTATCGTTACATTGACGATTTGTTCCTCATTTGGAAGGGGTCTGAGACAGAGGCCTCTTTGTTTATCCAAGAAATCAATGTTAACAACCTTAATCTGCGGTTCACAGCACAAATTAGCCAGACAACTGTAAACTTTCTTGATGTGGAAGTATATGTCCAGAATAGTAGACTTGAGACTAAATTACACCGCAAAGCTACTGCAGGTAACACTGTGCTCCATGCCACCAGTCACCATCCAAGCCATCTGGTTAGTAGCATACCCTATGGTGAGATGCTGCGCATCAGACGCATCTGTAGTGTAGATGATGATTGCTTTCAGGCCCAAACTGACAGCAAGAAAAGGTTTCTGGCTAGGGGTTACTCTGCAGATGTGATTGATAAGGCTATTAAGAAAACTATGTCCATTTCCAGGTCTCTAGCCTTATCGCAGAGAGACTGTACAAAGGTAACGGCCACTGTACCTACAGCCGCTGCTGACCCTCCAAGACTTATTATAACATACAGTCGCCAGCATCGCGCTTTGCGCAAAATCTTTAATAAGAATTGGTCGGTCATTCGCAATGACCCTGTGATTGGTGAATCCTTGACAGAAGTTCCCAAAGTTACCTTCCGGAAAGCACGCTCTATGAGCGATATGATTGTAAAAAGTAGTCCGGAGGTCATGACAAAGAATACTTGGTTACAGTCATCCAAAGGGTTCATCAAATGCGCTAGTTGCAAGGCTTGCAAACTAGGAAAAAGCACAACATCATATAGTACTCCCTTTTATGATGCACCCCGTATTATATCTAAAAATTAACTTGTAAGACTGAGTTTGCCGTCTATGTGCTGGAGTGTACATGTGGCCTGCGATATGTCGGCAGCACCAAGTTGCAGGTCCACAAACATATACTCCAGCACATGAGGGCAATCAACAATCAGGATGTATCATATCCTGTAGCCAGGCATTTTAAGGATATCCATGGTAGTTGCCTGGAATACCTTACTTACTTCGTGGTGGATATGGTACCGCCACTCAGACGAGGCGGTGACCGAGAAGCCTTGCCTAGAAAATTAGAAACCAAATTCATCCTCGAGTTAGATACCAAGACGCCCAACGGGTTGAATTCGAGTGAAGATTTCTACACATGCCTGTGAACTAGCCCCACAGTAGCATTGCTAAATTCTTGCACAATTTTAAGTACATTATCTGTGTTTCGCCTCCTACATGTAATTAGTTGTGATTTTAACATGCACTTTTTAACACTTATTTATTGTTGGCACCAAAACTTTTTTTAGGCAGAATAGTTAGAATAGTTTATTTGGTATATACAAGGTGCGGTAGTCAACATCATGAAAGCCGTTGTTTGATGTATTTAATTATTAAATCATATATGAATTGATTTTGATCTTAATATTTATGGGGTAATAAATAAATATTAATTAGGATTTTAAGTTTCTATCTATTAAATCCAATACAAATATAACTCGGTCTTTAATATGTAGAACTTAATAGCATTATAGATGAGAGGTCATTACCGTCACCTTTCCTTCTTCTTTTCCTTACATATACTACTCTGTTACAGTGCCAACTGCAGGATAGCACCAGATGGGAGTATAAACAAATTGAACCCACTGTAGGTGATATTAGAAGCATTTGATACATGTATGTTATCACAGAGAGATGATAAAAAAAAACTAAAAATGCAATGTTTGTCCAATAGAATCCTGCACTAAAACTGTATACATGAACCGATTTGGGTTTCAGATATCTTGCATTGCATGTAAAGCGTTCATATTTATACTTGGATGTTTTATTAACTTCTTCCCTACAGGGACTGTTTATTGCAGCAAGACAAGCGCTGATTTGCACTTTATATCATTATGGTGATATTACACATATGGTTGCCCATTCGTCACAGTTTGAGAGATTTCAGCTCTAAACATTTATTGTTGGATGGTTTCTTTGACATTTGCGTATTTGCACATATTTATATCTGCTATAGGCTGATTTTACATGTTATTCAATAATGAGCTTTTATACTCCGATTTTAATGCATTTTACCATCTTTTTACGATTGGCACTGTGTCGATTGGAGGAAATTTAGGACGATTGTGTATATATACATATATATATTTATTTTTTCTATGTCTATCTGCCGAATTTTGCACGTGATACTGCACTGTCACTTTAAATTGTTGGTTTCCTGTCACAGCGTCATGTGATCAAGGCCTCTTGAAGGCCGAAACGCGTCATGGCGGTGGTGCAGTGTATTTGGATTTAATAAAGAACCCTGCACTTAACTTTTGGGTCCGTGTTCGTCTTTCCTGGAGCAATTTGGAAGTTGGAGACGGAGTTCTTTGTACCTCTCTGATTCTTCTGCACTTTAGAACTGATTTTGTTGTCACCACTTCCCTCTGTACCATAGGGCATTACATGGCACACGTGCACCACTCTGGTTTGGAGTAGAGGTAATAGATGTGATGCTGGTGATGGGACACATTCGATGCAGAATCCTGCAGTTTAGAGGTTTGCCAATTTATCTGTGGGGGGGAGGGTGTTTCTCATTGATCAGGAATCAGTTGGACTATAGAATCGTGTATGAATGACGTATAGACCCTACTGTGGCCATGAAACCATATGCACCAGAGGATATGATTTATTTAGAGAAGGCGTATGAGGAGTATTTTGTCAGTAATACAG
The DNA here is from genome assembly GCA_963921515.1 of Calotriton arnoldi. Classification (NCBI taxonomy): domain Eukaryota; kingdom Metazoa; phylum Chordata; class Amphibia; order Caudata; family Salamandridae; genus Calotriton; species Calotriton arnoldi. The sequence continues at coordinate 507,110 of CAWUFW010012631.1, forward strand.
TGTTGAGCCCACTGTGGCTGTATAGCTGCATACATTGGAGAATAAGATTTAATTTTTAGATTTAAATGGAGCATGGGTGATTCAAAGGCTTTGTGGTGATGCTGTGCACAATGCATATCCTTGGCTTCCCATGCTTCTCCTCAACAGTCCCAATTACCATTATGAGATTTCACTCAGATGGGGGTGAATGGGGCAATTCGATGAGACATTTGGTATTGGGCCCTCATCTCTATATCACCTCTCCATCCACACACACTTTGGTCCAGTCTATGGAACAAGATTTTACTTGGTCACTTTTTATGATTCATCACTACATGGTCATACTCTGATTAATTAATATTTGTATTGAGGCACCAACTGTTGGCAAATAGGAATTTGTAACCAACGACGCATTTTTACAAGTCAGCCTTCTATGTCCAGTAACAATGAAACTGACACTAAATACTGAAAGATGTTAAGGTTTGAACAGTACATGGAGAAAATTAGACCATTATTAAGATTCATTGTAGTACCTGTTTTTTATGTAATTTGTACACCATGGTTGCATGTGATTTAGACCTGGAGCACACACAAATCTAAGGTGATAGATTAAGGGATGTACCTTCCTGTTTATAATGCCCAGTTCCTGTTTCTACCTAATAATAATTGACATTTAAGAGACATAATTAATTGACATCATAGTGAAAAGGCAATTACAATTGCTGTTAAAAAATTGTAAAGTTCATATCAGTTGCAGTAGGTTTTTTCTGTTGGTAAAACTCAATACATATGTTTTTGTGGAATATTGGGTACTACAATTTACAAAGGCTTCTTAAAAGTCAAAACTCATTGTTGTTCCACACTGTAATAAATGGGTGTTCATGCATCGAATTTCTTAATATATATATATATATATATATATACATCTATCTCAAACACAAATGTTCCTGAGCTGTCTGCCTCAGCCCATACATGGCGGTGTACGCTCAGAGGGTATGTGTTCCCGCATTCAATTTTCCACCAATTCACTGCTCTGCGACATATGAACATACTCAAGAGGAATTGATTTTTTTCTTTGATGTGGATCAGACATATTTCACTGCTCTGCAACATAAGAATGTACTCGGGGGAGGGGGAGTGAAATCTTTCTATGATGCTTTTTTTTAAAGAAAAAGTGGATCCAAAACTTTTGCACTCTAGAGGCATCTTTTTCCAAAGTAGTCACCACCTTTTTTTCACATTTTATATACATTTCATTGAAAGTAACAACATGCTCTAATACACAGTGAAAAGCATGCTTAAAAACACAATTCGTATTATGTTGGTCTTTCTTTCTATTTTCTTTTCTCATTGTTTTAGATATGTAATTACCATATTCTCAGAAATATTAATGTGTCTGGTATTATACATGCAAGGAGGTACAGTAAGGCCGAGCTCAAGGGATTCAGAGTGGGCTTTCAGTAACCAGGATGCTACAAGAAAGTAGGAGATCAAGAAGGCCCTCAGGGCTCAGGAGAAGGCTTGCCAGTTACAGTCTACAGTACAGGAGGAGGATGAGGAGGTGGACTTTGAGGAAAAGCAGGAGGAGGAAATGGAAGGGGAAGATGACAGCTCCCTGATTGTGGCCAACGTGGAAATAGTAGGGCCCACAGGAGTGAGGCCCCCGCCCAGATCCAGAGCAGGCATCAGTATCTCTACTCGCAATTTGCCACAGAGCAGCTGGAGGGTAGGAAGGCAGAAAGAGAGTTCAGGCTGCAGATGGCCTAACTGAAAATGGTGGAGGCAGCTGCTCTGAGGGGCTTGGAGGAGAAGAGAAAGGCTCACAAAGTGAATTTTAAAGCGCTGAACATAATGGCAAAGCAGTGCAATGGTTCCAGCAGCAATGTTGGAATGGATACCCCAGTGCCCAATGGAGACTGTAGAGTCAACATTCCCAAGGAACCTGGTGCCTAACTTTGTTGTGGGGAATGATATTGACAAGTGGTTTGGGGCTTGTGAGATTACTTTGGAGATGCACATGGTCCTTGAGAAAGACTGGAGAGCCAGTCTCTAAAGGCACATTCCCAGTCAGGAGGAATGCATTTTTTGCCTTAGCGAAGGGGAACATAGCTGCGCCAACACCTAATGGATAGCAAGCTCATTGACCCCAGGGAGCTTGCCAAGTAGGCCAACAGCTGTCTGAGCACCAGGGTCCATTAAAAGGTACCTGGGAGTGATCCCAAGAAGGGTGTTCAGATTCCCCCTAACAGAGTGAGTTTGAGGTCCAGGGGGACACAGACAAGTCCAAGGGTACAGTGGGTGGAAAGGGTTCCCATGCCCCTTCTGAAAAACAATGGGGAGGTTCTGATGGGCGGTGGCCAAGGACACTCCATTTCCAACCCTGCTGCTTTGAGTGTTCTCATTTGAGACACAAGCAGGGGGACTCTGTCTCTCCTAAGAAACCACCAGCTGGTGGGCACTTTACAGGGCAGGCCAATGTGACCTCAGAATTAGAATTTGGGGCCAAAATAAGGTTGCGTTTCTAATGTTAATTTTCATAGGAACCTTCAGCCACCTCTACAGCCCCAACCGTAATAACCAAATTTGGTAGGGAGGTAGATGTCGGCTCAAGGAAGTGCCTTTTGCTTATTTAGTTTTAAAGCTGTTCAGTAGTTTTTGAGAAATATAAGCTTAAAATTATAGTGATATCTCTGGTATCAAAGTCTTCGTGAACAAAGAGAGCTCATGCAGGGAAATGCACTGCTCTGATTGGCTGCCAACTCTTCAACCAGGAAGTGTTGACAGCCATCTTGGGACTCGGCTTCAAGCTAAGTCCCCCCCAAAAAAGTGAAAATAAAAAAAGGGGGCAGGGTAGGAATACCCTGACCTCCAAGTCATGGTAGTGGGGTTCCCCTGGGACCCCACTGTGGCATAAAACCATTAAAAAAAAAATTGCAGCGAATTCACGATAATTGCGAATTTGCGGCAAAAAAGCAAGCGTGGGGGCATATGTTAATTATATGGCGGGGTGCATCGGGCCCCCTCCTAGGGCTAATGAAAGTCCAGAGGCCGCCACTTGTGATAATGAATGCAGGCAGGTCCACTGGACCCCCCCGTAGCCCCGGGGACCGCCACCTCCGCAGGGCTATTTTGAATTATGGGTGGTGGGCCCTAGCGAACCCACCTGCTCCAGGGACTGCTACCTCCCTGGGGCTCATTAAATCAATATGGGGGGCCCCACAATCCCCCCGGGAACCACCACCTCCCTGGGACTCCTTAAATCAATATGTGCGGGCCTCGCAGGCCCTCTGCCCTGGTGACCAACCTCCCTGGGGCTAATTAAAATTATGTGGGGGGGGCTCGCAGACACCGCAGCCCAGGGGATCACCACCTCCATGGGCAAATGTAATAGAAGGAGGAGGGCTATGCAGCCCCCCTCCAGGAGCCCTAGATGGCCCTGGGACCCCCACCCCCCAGGGCCAGCTCCTGCAATGTCGTAGGGGACCGACCCCTGGACATTGCTGTTTGCTATGGTTTGACAGCAGCTTCACCGCCAAACCATAGCAGACTGTGCTCGCTATAAACAAGTGAGAGCATACAAAATGCTCTCGCTTGTTGAAAGCAAGCACAATTGCTTTGATACAGAGGAAACTGCATATTAGCAGTTCCCTTTGTATCAAAAGAATGCTGGCTCCCGCAGGAGGAGGGGAGCCTGCAGGGACCGCGGGGTCCTCGGGCTCCCCCGTGGTCCGTAGTGCATAAAGTAGGTGCTCTGGGTGGCTCCAAGGCACCCAGAAGGGAGGCCGGGCCTCTGGAGTTGGGATCCCCGGGGCCCTGCGGCCCCCCTCCCGATTTAAAAAAAAACAAAAGTGGGCAGGCCCAGGGTATGGGGTCCCCAGGCTCAAAAATGGCCCGAGAAGGGGTACACTCTGCCCACTCATGTTTAAAAAAAGAAAAATGGCTGGCCCGGGCTTGGGGTCCTCGGGGCCAAAATCGGCCTGGGGAGGGGGGCCTAAAAAAGAAAAAGCTGGCAACTCGCCGAAGGCCCCATCCCATTTCGATTACTCTGCAAACATGCCTCCTGGTGCGCTGCTGGTTGGGGGATGAAGTCCCCTTGGCTGCTGAAGGTCCATAGGGGCCAACACGACCTTCTGTTACCTCCACTAAGGCCCACACAGCTGGATTGCTGAAAGGTGGTCAGAGGCCACACCCCCTTCCTCCACCACTCTACAAAGGTGCCTCTTGGTGCACTGCTGGTGAGGGGATGACGTCCTCTTGCCTCCTGAGGGCCTCATGACTAAAGTGGAATTCTTCCCCCAAGCAGCAGTTCACCAAGAAGCGCTTTTGCAGAGTGATGGTGGTGCACTACTGGTTGGGGTATGAAATCCACTTTACTTCTGAGGGACCTTGGGGGCCAAGAGGCCCTCCTGGTACTCTGGTAATTCCTACACAGTGGGATTCCTGAGAGCTGGTTGGAGGCCCAGCTCCCTTTTTACACCACTCTACAAACGCGATTACTAGTTAAACAAGCATTTGCAATGCAATAGGTCTCACATTTGCGAGAGTTAGAGATATTGGGGTTGCAAATATAATTGTTTTTTTCTTTATGTGTTGTGGAGTGGATTTATGTGGTATGTAATGGAATTATCTGGTATGTTGTGCAGTTGAATTATGTGGATAGAAATGTTATGGTATTTAGTGTATAGGTATTATGTGGAGTGGGATTGTGTGTATTGGAGAGTAATTATGATACTTTGTGTTGTGGAGTGCTATGTTTTGGAGTTTTATTATGTGGTGTGATGTTTAAATTGTTTGGTGCAATGTTAAATTATGTGGTGTGGATTGTATATCTGTGGTGTTTTATGTAATTGTGTTGTTGATTTGTGTTATGTGGTTTCTTGTTGAATTATGTGGTGTGTAATGGAAACGTGTTGAGTTTATTTGTGTGATGTGGAACTGTGCAATTGTGTGTGTGAAAATAGATAATGTTTGTAAAGTTTAAAACCCCCTCACAACAATTGTAGCTATACATTTTAAATGTTGTTTTTTGTGCCCTGTTTATTTAAATCTTTTACATTTTTTCAAAATAACAAAATATATTAAGTTTAGACAAACTAACAAATAAGGCCTAAAGAGTGACCCCCAACAGGATGATTTAATGCACAATTTGTAATTGATACAGACCCTCTAAGGCAAAAGCATGTACTTTAGAAAATAAAGTGAAACAAGAGTTAGAGGTATTGGAAATGTGTTTTACCTATATGTTATGGAGTGGATGTATGTGGTGTGTAGTGGAATAATGTGTGTTGGTTTGGAATGGTTAGGTGAGGCATTTTGTGGCATGGCTTTGTGTGGTGTGGAGTGGGTTTGTGTAGTGGAATTATGTGGTATGGTGTTCTGTAGAATTCTTTGGATAGCAATAATGTGGCATTGATTGTATCGTAATTATGTGGAGTAGGACTGTCTATCAAGGAGTGTAAATACATTGAATGGTATTTTGTGTTGTGCAGTGTTATGTAGTGGAGCTTAATTATGTGGTGTGCTGTTGAATTTTTTGGTATGGTGTTGAATTATGTGGTGTGGTTAGAATGTATGTGGTGTATTTTATAATTGTGTTGTTGAGTATAATTATGTGGTTTGTGGTTGATTTATGTCTGCACAAAAAATACAAGATTTGTTTGGACTGCTGTCTCGAAAACTGCCTTTGAATTAGTAATGGGACCTGCAGATAAGGAATCTGGTAGGAGTTTTATAGGTGCACATCCACGACCTGTTGTGCGCAATAAAACACACTGGTAATGGATTGTGAAAGATCTGCTAATGTGCCCCGCACCGAAGCCTGTTCCTTTTGTTGTGTGCACCATGTTATGCCTAAAATGTATGCTTGACCCAATTGCAGAATGTATCCACACATGCACAGAGTGACTAAACCATGTCTAAATTGAAGATTTTGTGCGCATTAAGGAAGGAGCCCTCGAATTAAGTGCTAATGTGCTCCACACAGAAGCCTGTTCCTTCTGTTGTGTGTGGTGTGCTGTGGACTGGTCAAGGGTGTCAATTGCCACCAACAACAGAAGCAGTGGTACAAACATGATATATACTTAGAGTGGTATGAAGCACACGTTGACAAGGCAAGTAGCTCTTGAATTGGTGCTTAACTTTTAGGCTTTGTCAATGCTCGTTGTGTTTTATCATGGTTTTTGTAATATTTATTGATGGAGCAATTACTATAACTTCAAAATATGTCTTTGGCCTGAAAATGCACACATTGCCATATCAGTCCCTTGAACTGGAGGGAAGCACTTTGTGAGTGGACGTGCTCTTTGTGAACGAGCAGATTGCCCTATGCTGGATGCTGTAGTAGGCAGAAGAAAAATTTAAATGATACGACAACAGACCAGTGACTGATGAGGGCCGGCTGGAAACCCCTACAAGTGAGTAGATTATGCTTTTTTTTGTTTAAAAAAAGTCTTGGCTAACGCTGGACCTAAAAACGTTCTTGGCATTTTTTAAGCCGAAGAAAAGGTCTATTTTTAACATCATTGCTTTTTGGGACATTTGATGAATGGTACGAGCATGATATACCTTTTAAACTCACAGTGTTCAAATGTGCTGTTCCTGCGCAAAAGACCTCTTGTTGTTTTTTTAGCATGCCGAGCTGGTAAACGGCTTGTGAAAGCATATGCAGGTGAAAATATTGCATGTGTTTTTTAATACATTAAAATACGGTGAGATGTGATTGGATGAGAAACCAAGTCTCATGCTGTGCCAACCGAGAGAACAGCTGATTTGTGTGTTCCAGCTGTGATGAGGTATCAATTTAGCGCTATCCAGAGGCATATGTCACAACACACATTCACTCTTACTTTCTGCATTTCTTAAATAAACATTCTAAACTCCTCATAAATATAGCAATCGAATACAAAAGAGCTACTTCAGCATTCAGTACCAGAACCACAGATCTCTTTGCTAGGCAGACCTCATTGAAGCACTTGAAGACACAGCTGCCCTGTATAATGAGCAGAAAGCAATACATGCAGTTTCTTCTACACACATTTAAAGAGCATGTGGTGTGGAAGAGAGGTAGTTTAGTACCTATAGGGTTCTTTACATGTGTCATCTTGTCCCTAAAAATGCACTGACACACGCATTGAGGTCTCTATAAAGATGCTAACTCTCAGAAGAGTGGCATGACGGGAGTCGGCCTTTCATTTTCGCTTAGGCCTGGCATTGCGAGCTCTGCCTCTCTAATGAAACTGGTAGAGAAAAGGGAGGTTTCAAACATGTTGCCACATGTATTAACCTCTATCCAAGTCCATATAAGTCTCTGCAAAGTTGCACTGCAAGAAGGCTGTAGATAGAGAAGTGTGTTCTTTAAACTGAAAGCGTACTCTACAAGTTTGAATATCTGACTGCTACCATGTCTCAGGTATGTCTCTACTAGTATGTGTAGTCTGACATGTGTGCTGCAGCCGATGAACCTATCTTAAAAACAATCCATCTATAATTTCCCTTTAGAAATATAGATAGAGGTACTTCAGCATTCCGTCCTAGAAGCACAGATCTCTTAGCTAGGCAGGCATCACGGTAGAACTTGAACAAAGAGCTTCAAACCCAGCAGCCCTGAATAATGAGCTGAAAGTGACCCATGCAGCTTCATTCTACTCACATTTAGAGAGCATGGGGTGTGAAACAGAGGTAGTCAATTCCCTTTAGGCTTCTTTACATGTATCATATAGCCCCTAAAAAGGCACTGACAGACTCATTGAGGTGTCTAGAATGATGCTGACAGTCAGAAGAGTGGCATGATGGGAGTCAGCCTTTCATTTTGGTTTAGGTCTGGCATTGAGAGCTCTGCCTCTCTAATTAAAATGGTGGAGAAAAGTGAGGTCCATATAAGTGTCTGCAAAGGTACACGGCAAGAAGGCCATAGAAAATTAGGTGTGTGCTTTAAACTGAATGTGTAGTCTGTCAAGTTTGAATGTCTGACTCTTACCATGTCTCAGGTATGTCTCTACATGTACTTGAAGTCTGATATGTGTGCTGCAGCTGATGAGCCTAACTTAAAAACTATACAGTCTATCATTCCCCTGGACACATTTTGTCAGAGCTACTTCACCTTTCAGTCCCAGCAACACAGATCTGATTGCTAGGTAGACCTCATGGAAGCACTTGAACATACATTTTCATACCCGGCTACCCTGTATAATAAGCAGAAAATGACCCAGGCAGCTTCTTGTACACACATTTAGTGAGAATGCGGTGTGAACAGAGGTAGTCTAGTACCTAGACTTCTTTACATATGTAATCTTGCCCCTAAAAAGGCACTGACAAACTCATTGAGGTGCCTAGAAAGATGCTGACACTCACAAGAGTGGCAGGACAGGAGTCGGCCTTTCATTTTGGGTTAGGCCTGGCATTGTGAGGTCTGCCTGTCTAATGAAACTGGTAGAGAAAAGTGAGCTTCAAAACATGGTGCTAGATTTATTAGTCCAGATAGGTCTCTGTAGTGGTATACTGAAAGTAGATCGTACATAGTGAGGTGTATGCTTTAAAGTGAAAGTGTACTGTGTCAAATTTGAATGTCTGACAGCTACCATGTGTTAAGTATGTCTGCACTTCTACATTTAGTCTGATACATGTGGTGCAGCTGATGACCCTAACTTAAAAACTATACAGTCTATCATACCCTTGCACAAATCTTGTCAGCGCTACTTAAGCATTCAGTTTCAGAAGCACAGATCTCTTAGCTAGGCAGGAGTCACGGACGCACTTGAACACACAGCTTTATACATGGCTGCCGTGTATAATGAACAGCAAGTGATGCATGCAGCTTCTACTACACACATTTGGAGAGCATGTGGTGTGAAACCGAGGCAATCTAGTACCTAAAGACTATTTTATATTTGTCATGTCACACATGTCACCTAAAAGGCACTGACAAACTCATTGAGGTCTCAGAAACATGCTGAGACTCACTAGAGTGGCATGACAGGAGTCTACCTTTCATTTTGGGATAGGCCTGGCATTGCGAGCTCTGCCTCTCTAATGAAACTGCTAAAGAAAAGTGAGCTTTAAAAGATGTTGTCAAATGTATTAACCTGTATTCTAGTCCATATAAGTTTCTGCAAAGGTACACTGTAAGTAGGTCATACATAGTGAGGTGTGTGCTTTAAAATGAACGCGTACTGTATCAAGTTTGAATGTCTGACTCCTCTCATGTCTTAGATATGTCTGCACTTCTATGTGTAATCTGAGACGTGTGGTGTAGCTGATCACCCTAATTAAAAACTATGCAGTCTATCATACCCTTGCACAAATCTTATTAGAACTGCTTCAGCATTCAGTTCCAAAAACACAGAACTCTTAGCTAGGCAGGAGTCACGGAAGCACTTGAACACCCAGCTTTATACGTGGCTGCCCGGTATAATGAACAGCAAGTGAAGCATGCAGATTCTACTACATACATTTAGGGAGCATGTGGTTTGAAAAAGAGGTAATCTAGTATCTATAGGCTTCTCACATGTGTCATCTTGACCCTAAAAAGGCACTGACACACACACTAAGGTCTCTAGAAAGATGCTGACACTCACAAGAGTGGTACAACAGAAGTTGGCCTTTCATTTTGGGTTAGGCCTGGCATTGTGAGGTCTGCCTGTTTAATGAAACTGAAAGAGAAAAGTAAGCTATAAAACATGTTGCTAGATGTATTATCCTTTATCCTAGTCCTTATAAGTCTCTGCAATGGTATACTGCATTTAAATTGTATACAGTGAAGTGTGTTTTCAACTGAAAGTGTACTGTGTCAAATTTGAATTTCTGACTGCTACCATGTGTTAGGTATGTCTGCACTTCTACGTTTAGTCTGACACGTGTGTTTCAGCTGATGACCCTAACTTAAAAACTATACAGTCTATTATACCCCTGTACAAATTTTGTCACAGCTAGGTCAGGATTCAGTTCCAAAAGCACTGATCTCTTACCTAGGCAGAAGTCATGGATGCACTTGAACACACAGCTTTATATGTGGCTGCCCTGTATAATGAAGAACAAGTGATGCATGCAGCATCTACTACACACATTTAGAGAGTATGCAGTGTGAAACAGAGGTAATCTGGTACCTATAGGCTTCTTTACATGTTTCATCTTGCCCCTAAAAAGGCACTGACACACTCATTGAGGTCTCTAGAAAGATGCTTACACTCACAAGATTGGCACAACAGGAGTCGGTTTTGGATTTTGGGTTAGGCCAGGCATTGCAAGCTCTGCCTCTCTAATGAAACTAGCAGAGAAAAGCAAGCTTTAAAAGATGTATTAACCTTTATCATAGTCCATATAACTCTCTGCAGGGGTACACTGCAAGTAGTTCGTAAATAGTGATGTGTGTGTGTTCTAAACTGAAAGCATACTCTGTCAAGTTTGAATGTCTGACTCCTATCATGCCTCAGATATTTCTACACTTCTACCTGTAGTCTGACATGTGTGGTGCAGCTAATGACCCTAACTTAAAAACTATAAAGTCTATTATACCCCTGCACAAATGTTGTCAGAGTTACTTCAGCCTTCAGTCCCACAACCACAGATCTCTTAGCTAGGCAGGAGTCATGGAAGCACTTGAACACACAGCTTTATACTTGGTTGTCCTGTATAAAGAACAGCAAGTGGTGCATGCAGCTTCTACTACGCACATTTGGAGAGCATGCAGTGTGAGACTGATGTAGTCTACTACCTATAGGCTTCTTTACATGTGTCATCTTGTCCCCTAAAAGGCACTGCCACATTCATTGAGGTCTTTAGAAAGCCCACAAGAGTGGCATGACAGGAGTTGGTCTTTCATTTTCACTTAGGCCTGGCATTGAGGGCTATGCCTCTTTAATGAAACTGGTAAAAAAAGTGAGCTTTAAAAAATGTTGCCACATGTATTAACCTGTACCCCAGTCCATATAAGTCTCTGCAAAGGTACACTGCAAGTAGATCATACATAGTGAGGAGTGTGCTTTAAACTGAAAGCGTACTGTAACAAATTTGAATTTTTGACTCCTATCAAGTCTTAGTTATGTCCGCACTTCTACGTGCAGTCTGACACGTGTGGTGTAGCTGATCACCCTAATTTAAAAACTATACAGTCTATCATACCCTTGCACAAATCTTGTCAGCGCTACGTAAGCATTCAGTTTCAGAAGCACAGATCTCTTAGCTAGGCAGGAGTCACGGAAGCACTTGATCACACAGCTTTATACTTGGCTGCCCTGTATAATGAACAGCAAGTGTTGCATGCAGCTTCTACTACACACATTTGGAGAGCATGCGGTGTAAAACAGAGGAAATCTAATATATACAGGCTTATTTATATGTGTGATCTTGCCCCTAAAATGGCACTGACACACTCTTTGAGGTCTCTAGAAAGATGCTGACAGTCACAAGTGTGGCATGACAGGAGTTGGTCTTTGATCTTGGGATTGGCCTGGCATTGCGAGCTCTGCCTCTCTAATGAAACTCATAGAGAATAGTGAGCTTTAAAACATGTTCAAAATGTATTAACCTGTATCCTAGTCCATATAAGTCTCTGCAACGGTACACTGCATGTAGGCCATACTTAGTGAGGTGTGTGCTTTAAACTGAAAGCATACTCTGTCAAGTTTGAAAATCTGACTGCTACAATGCCTCAGATATGTCTGCACTTTTATGTGTAGTCTGACACGTGTGGTGCAGCTGATGACCCTAACTATACAGTCTATTATCCCCCAGCACATATTTTGTCAGAGTTACTTCAGCCTTCGGTCCCCCAACCACAGATCTCTTAGCTAGGCAGGAGTTACAGAAGCACTTGAACACACAGCTTTATTCGTGGTTGCCCTGTATGATGAACAGCAAATGATGCATGCAGCTTCTACTATGCACATTTGGAGAGCATGCAGTGCGAAACAGATGTAGTCTAATACCTATAGGCTTCTTTACATGTGTCATCTTGTCGCCTAAAAGGCACTGACACACTCATTGAGGCATTGCGAGTTCTACCTCTCTAAGGAAACTGGTACAGAAAAGTGAGGTTTAAAACATGTTCAAGATGTATTAACCTTATTCCTAGTCCATATAAGGATCTGCGGCTGTGTGTGTCTTACTGGAGATAATAGGTGGGCTAGTTGGCCACCAAGGACCCTCAATAGCCAAGGGGACTTCATCCCCCTACTAGTAGTGCACCAGGAGGCCCCTTGCAGAGTGGTGAAGAAAAGGGGCGTGGCCTCCTACCAGGTCTGAGCTATCCTGCTGAGTGAGACTTACTGGAGGTAACAAGAGGGGTGGTTGGCCCACAATTACCCCTCCTATTATTTCCAGTAAGGCTCCCACAACAGGGTTGCTAAGAGTTCTTTGGTGATCATGCCCCCTTTCTCCACCACTCTGCAAACACGGCTCGTGTTATGCTACTGGTTTGGGCATGAAGTCCACTTTACCTTTAAGGGACCTTGGGGAACCTCTTGTAAGTCCCACAAAGTGGGATTCCTGAGAACTGGTCGGAGGCCCAGCCCCTTTGTCCACGACTGTGCAAATACAGCTGCTAGTTAAACAACCTTAGAAATTCACTGAAAAAACCAAAGGTTACAGGGATGTTATAGTTAGGAAATAAAATTAAATAAAACCTTAGAAGTTCACTAAAAAAACCAAAGGTTACAGGGACTTTATAGTTAGGCTGACATAGTACTCATACAAAACTAGGGAAATTCAGCAGTTATAGTTAGCGGAGAAAACTATAACTCGCTCCCCCGCAATGCACTGATTATGGCCTCACATATTACATCACTCATGACATGGTCAGTTACATCACTCATGACATCACTGATGACATCTCAAATCACATCACTAATGACATCACTGATGTCATCATCCACAGAACCCCTGACACACCCACTCACACCCCCATGTAACCTTTCATACACCCACTCCAACTTCCACACTACCATTCTCAAAACCATTGACACACCCATACCAGTACTTACATACCCACTAACTGATTGATAGCTCTACACACACATCCACTCAGTCACCCATACAGCCACTGGTACACCAACTCACTCACTAATACAGACACTGATATATCCACTTATACAGCCATACAGCCACTCACACACTGTCAGGCACTCATAGAGCTACTCACACACCTACTCACTCACCTATAGAGTCAATCATACAGCAATTTACTCACCTATAAAGTTATACACACACCCACTCTCTTATTCATACAGATACAAACATATAATCGCTCACCCATACAGCCCCTCTTACACGTACTCACTAACCCATACAGGCACTATCAGAATCCCTCACTCACACATACAGTCACTGATAGACTTCAACATTAATCTATACTGCCTTTCACCTTTCCACTTACTCACCCATATACCACTGACACATCCATTCACTCACCGACACAGCCATAGACACACTCAGTCACTTATAGAGCCCTTCTCTTACACACTCACTAACCCATACACCCACTTACTCACCCACTCACTCATCCATGCAGGCAGTCACACATAGGCAGTGGGCAGTAAACTCCACTCCGTTCGTGGAGTTTGCAGAGTTTTCTGCACTTTGCACTGAGTTTTTTCCCTGCTCGTGTAAGTTGGCGAGCGCGAGCTGCCGCTCAGGTAAAATTTCTACCCGAGCAGCAGGAAGATCAGTGCGAATGGCAGTTCGCGCTGCGGCGCTTGCGGATCCCCGCTGAGTTTTTTTGTCACTTTACAGAGTTCCGCATAGCAGAACTCTGCGAACTACACCCAGGCCTAGTCACACACCCTCTCACCCACCCACACAGACACTGAATGGCAGTTCGCACTGCCCTCCGGCGCTTGCAGAACCCCGCTGAGTTTTCTTGTCACTTTACGGAGTTCCGCATAGCGGAACTCTGCGAACTACACCCAGGCCTAGTCACACACCCTCTCACCCACCCACACAGACACTGATACACCCACTCAGACAACCAATCAATCACCCATACACCCACACATGTGCCCACTTAACAACCCATACAACCACTTTGACACCAACTGAGACTGATACAGACATTCAGACAACCTAGTCAGTGACCCATACATTCACTGAGACACCTAATCACTAATTTATACAGTCAGTCATGCACCTACTGAATCATCAATACATGCACTCATACACCCACTGATTCATCAAAATACCTTGGTATATATATTTAACACTCACAAACATTTTAAAAACACTATCAGTCACTGGATGATGTCATCAGTGATGTAATTTGAGATGTCATCAGTGATGTAATTTGAGATGTCATCAGTGATGTAATTTGAGATGTCGTCAGTGATGTCATGAGTGATGTCACTGACCATGTCATGAGTGATGTAATATGTGAGGTCATAAGCAGTGCATTGCGGGGGCCCAAGTTATAATTAGCTCAGATAACTATAACTACTGAATTTCTCTGGACAAGCCTAACTCATCATAAACAAGAGTGAAAGACATCTGTTCTTCTGTTCTTCTTGTCTCCAAAAGGGGTGCAACACGCATTACCCTCTTGTAGCTAAGGCAATCTAACCAGTTGTGCCCTCCCTCCCCAGATTGAGAGGTTTACGTCATAACTTCAAATATGCTATTTAGCCATAGGCAATAAAGAAATACATGTTGGCTAAAGGCGTTGAGCTCTTACTGCAATGCCTTCTATGGATGACTTTTAGAATCAGTGAAGAGATTACAGCTTATGTGAGAACTAATGAAAATCATAAGTCAGCTGTAACTAGACTGATATTGTTTGTTGGCATTTGACCTTGGCAATTATCACTACTTTTGTGCTGAAAATCTGATGAACTTTGCTGGAAATCCATTCATGAACATAATATAGTGTTCAAGATTTCAAATGTTCATTAACAGCTGTTTGTAATAGCACTCAATTATGGATCCCTATTGCAATGAAATTGACAGCTGGTGTATGCTTTTCAATGAAACCGTAAATTATTTTACCTACTTCCCACTGGAAATACATTTGATGATTAAGCACTTAAACACATTATGTATCGCTGTCATTCTTTGGCAAATGTGAAGTGAGAAGAATGCAAATACATTTTTAGTAATAGCATTAATGGGCCCATTCAGAGTTGTGCGATGAATGCGACATTGGGAACAAAAAGTGTTTGCATTCGATTTCACATTTTAGACCTGATGCAAAAACACATAGACCAAGGGTTTTTTCCTGTCCAATTATCCCTTCAAAAACCTGAAAATAAGATTAAAGAACCACTGTAACCAAAACAATGAAAGGAGTTGCCTTAAAAAAGTTAAATATAATGACACAAGTCTTCTAAGAAAATAAACTCCCCAACAGAAAAATGGGGAAGCAAGGAATCAGAAAATGGCATTGATTGAATTTATCTTCACTCCTGTAAATAAAACCTTCAAGAAGTTCCTACCCCAGAAACATTTATTTTGGCTTTGTGCAGAGAAATTTGTGTTGGAGGAAAATGGTTGGAAAAACGAAAGTTATTACCCATTTTAGCTTCATAAACCTGGGATTGGAATTTAAAACTACCTAGGGCGGCCTTGTGACCATGGGACAATGTCTGAATAAATATATTTCAATTCACTTTGTGCACATTAAGCTATCTTCTATTATAAACCTTATAAGGCAATAATTTTTGAAAGGGTGAAAAGTGTTTTTTGAATGATCAGCCATCCTAACCCTGTTTACCGGCAAAGTGTTTTATATGTTTGGACAATACCCTTGTTTTCGGTCAGCCTTTCCCACTGCAAAGCCTGCAAAAATTCAATTCTTCTTTCGTTCTCTGAATTTTCGAAATTCAGTAAATGGTGAAAGAAAATTTTAAAAATGCATTTAATATAAATGACTAGATTCGCTCAGCATTTACATAACTAACTAACATATGTTAAAATGTTTTATCAGTACAAATCCAAAGTTTATTGAAACAATATGCATGACAGGAGTCTGCCAACTCAATAACTATGCCCTGATAAACACACCATATGTAGTTCTTGCTTAGTCAAATGTGGATTTCACATACTGGGTCAAAGCACTCCCATTCTTATCTAAAACAAAGATCCTACCAAATGCATATTTGTTCTATTAGTTCCATTTTCATATGAGCTAAAATATTTTGTGCTAATGAGTTGTTCTTATTAATTGTTGTACGTTTTTCTATTGAGAAGAGAAATTAGTTCAGCATATTTTTTTGCAATAGCTTGGGAACATTTGAAGGCCCAGATTTACTATCAGTAATGCAACAGAGCGGTGTTTTAAAAATAGCAGTTGTGCCTAGCATTAGGGACAAAAATAGTGCAGCAACACATTTAGCAAAGCCACCCTCAGACAACGTAATTCACGGCTCTTATACATGAAATTGGCTGCTCTACATAATACTCAGCCTTGTACTATGCACTAGGTCAACTGAAAATGTTCTGGCATAGGATTTGTACTCGAGGTATGCCTTCCAAAACATATGGACAACCGCACAGTAGTGAGAGGTGTAAGATGCATGCTTTAAAGTAGAGTGCACTTCTTACACAAAAGAATGTTAAGTGATAAACTGATTGACCCCTTGTTTGTGCCTGTGGTTTTGTGACACTGTATCGAGAAATACAATATTGACATACTCAAACATATCCCATAAAATATGTAAAACATACATGTAGCAAGTCATGATACGATACTTAAATAGTAAACACAAAAACATCAGAGAATATATATCAAAAATCAATAATGTCATAAACAAAATAAAGAAATAACAATTTTGTCTATACATTAAAACTAAGAAAACATAACAACAAACATGAAACCCTAAATATCGAACTCCTGGAAATCAACATAATTATAAATAAAATACAGAATATTACAGTAAATATGATGAGAAACTAATTAACGTTCACCATGAATAATAGACAAATTTAATCAAATTACTCTTCAGTCAACCTTTCAAATTAAACTTAAAAACATTATCCAATAAAAACACTTTTCCCGTAAACAACAATTATGAAAACACCAAAAATATGAACAACAAAATGCTTCCTAACAAATAATTACAACAGGACAGCTTCACTTTGCTAGATTTCAAACCTACAAATAAATGAAAGTTAACACAATTAATAAATAGCTAAAAATATGTTAACATAGCAAATAATTACAATAATGCTGCATGTTTATTCCTCCAAATTACAGGTGCATCTTTTACAAGAAGAAAAAAAAAACTAAAAATAAAAACAAATAAAGACATGGACATTGGATTCTTCCAAATAAAAAAGCCACCTCAGAAGAAAGTATTGTAAACAAAGCACAAAACCAATATTAAACTAAAAATACAGTTTTAACGTTTAAAAAAATAAAAATAAAGCAAACAAACCCCTAACTAGATTTTACATAAAAAAATAAACCAACACAACTGACAAATGTTTCCTCTCAACAGACTTCAACTGAAGAAAGTTGTTTCTAAATGAAACACCAATCAGACCTGCAAAGCAGAAATCTACAACTCAAACAAAGTAAAGACAATAATCTGAGCATAAGTTAAAATGTGCACTGCAATGTAAAAGTATTCAAATGGATATTGTGTCACATATTGTTTTAATAGACAGATATATGTATATTTTCAATACCAACCCTAAAAAGATTAATTGACAGAACACATCAGACAGTGAAACACCAGTAGCACCAACAAAAGATGAAGATATAGACATACCCCAAAATCTTCTAATCAGGTATAAAACATACACAAACATGAAAACCTAAATAACAATAAAATAGCAGTTACTTATGCTACCAATAATAATTTACTAACCTTAACACAATGTAACACATGGATGATTGATGGCACTTTTAAATTACACCCTCCACCATTCATTCAAATATACACAATACGTGGTCAATAACAAAATACACACATTGTATTAGTGTATGCATTGTTATCTAACAAAGTACAACTTACAATGAAGTGTTAACACATATAAAACAACAAACTAACAACTATCACCCACATCAAAATCTCATAGATTTTGAGCAGGCAATGATTTGAGCCTGCTTAAAATCTACCCACACACTGCATTTTATGGTTGCTACCATGATTTGAACTAGATCGTATGGGGGCACCTACAAAAGCTCACCTAAGCATAGAATATGCAACTCATTAAATAAATAGCAAATAGCTTTAACATACATCCCTGTTATAGAAGTCATTAAACATTATGATATGCTAATTGAACGCCCCTATCACCAACAACATGACCCAAAAATATTTTCAATAATGGATTATTTTAAGGCTACTTGGGTTGGCCACCTGCATTGATCAGGCCACTGATGCCAACACAAGTATCACATTTGATGGTGGAATGTCTATGACAGCACCATGTCCCAGAAGTAAAGACAAATTCCTTTTAAGTATCTCTTGGAAGAAGCACCGGTGTAATCTATTGATTACTAGAACTACTTATAAAACGAAGCTACAAGGAGCTAAGAATGAAACAATCCATAACCCAATGCAAACCAAAAATTTTAAACAAACTAAATAGATGTATAGACTCCTAGCATTCAAAGTTACACTCCTTACTAACAACCAAGGCCTATCATAGCTAGACTCAATAGCAAGAACCCTACTTAAAAAACACACAAAAAACAGCACCATTTAACCTCGCCGAAACACAAACACTCATATTTCAATAAAATGTATTTCTAAATATTATTAAAGCAAATTTAGAATAGCAATCGGAATAAAAAGCAATCCAAGTGACAAAAACTCAGTTTTATTTTCACAATTTACTAAAATAAATATTTATAAATAATAAATAAGTAAATATACATGCAAAATAACCAACATTATGTTAAATAAACATTTTTCTACCACGTATAAAAATATATTACAGCAACAAAAATCATGCATATAGACAGCAAATAAACAAATCTAAGATCATGAAATTTAAAATTGCCCAACCAGAAACAAAAGTGAATAAAATGAGATAGCACTTACAATTTCGTAATTGAAGTCCTGGTCAGTAAAATTCCGATCGAAAAAATACAATCCCAGAAAATAAAAACAGTTAAAAAATACAAAAAAATAAAACAGTGGAATATATAACATCCAGTAAGAGTCCAATAATCCAGTGAATCTATCCAAAACTTTAAAAAAATTGAAAAAAATAAATACACACAACAGGATAACCCAAAAAATTAAGAAAAAATTAAAACATCATTTGGATACAAAATAACCAACTATTTTTAAAAAGAAATGCATTCAAGTGAAAAATAAGTCAGACATCTGAAAATAAAAACATGAAAAGCAGAAAACATATGAACCCACCAAAAGCACTTACGATCCTGGTATAAAACAAAGCACTGTAAAACCACAAACTAACTAAAACATAATCACTAAGGGACTAATTACGAGTCTGACGGTCGAAGGACCACCAGACTCCTGGGGGTGCGGTGAAGGTAGTCCGCCACTGCCACCCCGGCAGTCCGAACACCCAATTACAACTTTGGAGGTCGGACCGCCATTGCACCGCCGCAACTGTCAGGGAACCACCGTCCACTGGTGGTGGCACAGCGGTCTGGGACACCACAATATCCTGGTGGTGCCGCTGCAGCACTGCTATGCATATTACGAATTTCAGGACCGCCAGCAGTGTCATGGAGGTCTTTACTCAATGAAAAGGATGGCGGTCCTGAAACAAAGGAGACACTACAGGGCCTCCTGTTGCCCATCTGCATGGGGATGCATGTTGTGCCCTCTCTGTGTGCATGCACCCCAGTTTCTGCACAGCATGGACTTTACAGTCCATGCCGTGCAGGAACTGTTTTTTGCATTCCCATTGCGATGCCCATTTTCAGAGGCACCGCTGTGGGACTGCCAAAAAAAGCCCTGCAGACACGAGGAAACGTGTAACCTGATCCCAACACCACAAAGGGAATCTGTTAACCCCACAAATAGCCCAAAATGATAAAGAAAGACTATTTAGAAAAAAAGGTGACACCAAATGGAAATTAAAAAATACTTCCTTCCCATGGAAATTAATGTTAAAAATGTATTTTATTCATTACTGTGTTTAAAATATTAAATAACATAGTAAAAATGTAAAATAAATTCTATCCTTTAAAATCTGCTCAAACATATTGTATTTACAAATGTATATTACAAATACTAATAAAAGTATAAAAACAATATTTCAGTACTTTTTACTATATTATGTTTAAAAATGTAAGTAATGTAAACAATTACATGTTTGTTAAAAAATACTATACAGCATTGTTAAGAAAGGCCTTTTTTGTATGATCATCCCTCCCCCAATTATTGGACTGATGCTGCTGTTTTTTTTACTCTGTTGCACTGACCCCTGAAAGATGTGTACCATTGGCTAATCCTTGATTGGCATATTAACCTTAACTGTATGTCCTTAGTATATAGTATCCCATGTGCCCAGAACCTGTGAGTTGAATGCCACTAGTAGAATTCAGTACTTATTGTGCCACCAATAAAGTGACCATGTAAAACCTGACACTAGGCCTGCTACAGCAGGCTGGCATGGCTGTTTTAAAACTGCTATTTGGACTTGTTAAAAACCCTTTTACTCACCTAAAACCTACCCTTTTGATACTTATAAATCACCCCTAAGGTAGACCCCAAATGCCCAATAGGGCAGGGTGCATGGTATTTAAATAGTACAGAATATGTTCTTAAGTTGTCCCAGCTGTAAAAACTCTCCAAAGTTGTTTTTCTCTGCGGCAAGTCTAGTGCTTCCATAGAAAATCACATTGGGGCCGATTCCGATCTCGGTCGGAGGCGCACCCAATACTATTCGGTCGGGAAAAAAGCCATGCGAAAGCCAGTTTCCCGACCGATCCGTACAGTACACCGAACGAGCAAGTACGATGCGCACAACAGCAAAAATCCCGGCCGAGCCGTACTCACCCAAACCAGGTCCTGTTCTCCGACCGAGGCGAATCCGGAAACGCCGAATCGAGTCGCACGGAAGGGAAAATGCAGCCCCGTCCGGCCGGACAAGTACGATGCGCTTCCGTACGCGCCGAACCCGTCGCTACGCACGGCACGTCAAAGCATCCGGGAGAGGCGCACATAAGCTCCGAATCGCGCCACAACACGATCCACGGCTACGAGACGAACACAGCACCGACGAGGACGACGCGAAGCGACGAGGACGAAGCCAAGCGACGAGGACGACGCGAAGCAACGAGAAGGACGAACGACACGAACCAACCATGAATCCCTTCGTCCCGATCATACCAATATTCTACATCTACTACCGGAACAGGCACGGACGCGTACGGCGCAGAAGGTAAGTCAGACACCAACCACAAAACACATACAACACGTACACGACACATCACACACATACACTGGGAATCTGAATATACTTACACCAGCAACAGCAGCACCATAGGGGCGGGATGCCCATCACCAATGCCACATATGCACACAGGGGCCTGAATGCGCGCCACCACCCCAACCCAGGGGGCTGGATGCCAACCACCCTCAACCAGGGGGCAGGATGCCTACCACTACTACCACCCTCACCCAGGGGGCAGGATGCCCACCACTACTACCACCCTTAGCCAGGGGGGCTGGATGCCTACCACCACCCTTAGCCAGGTGGGGCTGGATGCCTACCACTACTACCACCCCCACCCAGGGGGCAGGATGCCTACCACTACTACCACCCTCACCCAGGGGGCAGGATGCCCACCACTACTACCACCCTTAGCCAGGGGGCTGGATGCCTACCACTACTACCACCCTCAACCAGGGGGCAGGATGCCTACCACTACTACCACCCTCACCCAGGGGGGCAGGATGCCCACCACTACTACCACCCTTAGCCAGGGGGCTGGATGCCTACCACCACCCTTAGCCAGGGGGGCTGGATGCCTACCACTACTACCACCCTCAACCAGGGGGGCAGGATGCCTACCACTACTACCACCCTCACCCAGGGGGGACAGGATGCCCACCAC